>JACDOX010000322.1:510894-538847 GCA_014549065.1 Cardinalis cardinalis
TCAGATGGAGAGCTGGTTTCATCATGCACAGGAATTTGTCAGAGTCCCAGACAGGATTGCTGGGGCTGGAGGCATCCTGGAAAACCTCCTAGAAAAGATGCAAAAGGAGATGAAAGGAAGGGACACAGAGCACAGGACACCCCGAGGCAGCACAGGCTGTGTTTTTCCRGCGTCCTTCCTCCATAAAAACCCCTGTGATCCAGCAACAGCCCCTTCACCTCTTTTGCAGCCCAAATCCTGKTTTTCCTCGAGGAGGAAGCATTGGCTGTGTCCCTTCAGGCTCTCTGTCCTTACATGATGCTCCTGCTCTCTGGATGCTCGGGAGCCCGGAGGGAAGGAGCTGGATGCTGCAATTCCTCCCCACTCCCTTGTCCGTGTAATCTCTGCCCCAGGGTCAGCACAACCTCCTGAGCAGCAAATGCTGAACCTTTGCAGCTCCCGTGTCAGCTCATTAGCGGCAGCCGAGAGGCACAAGCGCTAATTGTGCTCTCCCTTTTTGTTAAACCTGTAATTTGTACCTCGCCCGAGGCCAAATATCCCTGGGGGGGGAAGAAGGATGCTTGAGGATTTCAGCGTCTACCTAGTCTATTAAAAAGAGAAGAGAGAGGAGGAGGGACTGGGAAGATAGGAACAAGAGGGCAATAAACAACCAAAAATACCTCCAGGGCAGTGGGGAGCCATGGGAACAAGTTGTTTCCCTGTTTATTCAAAGCTCCAGCTGCACTAAAACCTGGTGCACTTCGGAGTTATTGGAGCCAAGAGCAGCAGTGGAGGAGTTTGCTGACCACCCRCGAGTGGGGTGTTGCGCCTCAGCAGCCTTGGTTTGGTGCTGTGGGGCACAGGACGGTCCCCTGTCCCCAGCAAGCCCTGCTGGCACTCCCTAGGGTGATGGGGGGAGAGCCCCAGGCAGTGCGGGTGCAACAGGGGCTGGGCTCCTTCTCCAGGCAGCCCTGACACAACCAGAGCACACAGCCTCAAGTTCCACCGAGGGAAATACAGGTTGGATTTAAGGAAAAAGTGTTTTCCAGAAAGGGTGATAAAGTTCTGGAATGCTCTGCCCAGGGAATGGTGGAGTCCCCATCCCTGGGTGTGTTTAACAAAGCCTGGATGTGGCACTGGGTGCCAGGGTTTGGTTGAGGGGCTGGGGCTGGGTTGGACTTGATCTTGGAGGTCTCTTCCAACCTTGTGGAATTTGCAGGCAASCCCCACAAGGGAAGAGATGAGAATCTTGACTCTGTTTTAGAAGGCTGTTTTATTAYTTYATGATATATATTATATTAAGAGAAAATTATCCATTAAAAATATACTAAAAGAAYAGAAGAAAGGATTTCATCAGAAAGCTAGAAAGGAAAAGGAAGGAATGATAATAAAATCTTGTGACTGACCAGAGAGTCTGAGCCAGCTGACTGTGATTGGCCATTAATTAAAAACAACCACAYGAGACCAATCCCAGATGCACCTGTTGCATYCCACAGCAGCAGATAACCATTGCTTACATTTTGTTCCTGAGGCCTCTCAGCTTCTCAGGAGAAAAAGATCTCAGCAAAAGGATTTTTCATAAAATATGTCTGTGACACAACCTGGTCATTCTGTGAATTCTGTGAAAGCTGAACCTGTTTCTTGGCCATTTGGGAGTCGTTTCCAGAGTGCTTGCAGCCATCCATCCATCCTGGCCGTGGGAAGGGTCTCAGCAGGATCATTCCTGGGTGGTTTTGGGGGAAAGAGCTCCATCCTTCAACTCCAAGTGCTGGACCAGCAGCTACCACAGCACAGAATGCTCTGCCCCATTTCTTCAGGATCTTCCAAATCCACCCTATAGTGGAAGACAYCCCTGCCCATGGCAAGGAGGTGGATCTGGATGATCTTTAAGGTCCCTTCTAACCTAAACCCTTCTATGATTCCAAGGTAATCGAGGCTGGGATTATTTGGGAACAACCTCAAACCTGCTCCTTACCATCAGCATCTGAAACAAAGAGTAGCCCAGACTTGGGATCAGTTTGAGATGTTCAGACAGGCAAGGAGGTAGATATTGGATGGCTGAGTAATAGTTTTTTTCCCTGGGAATAACTATTATTATTTGTTTGCCTCGCAGCTGCAGGCTGTGCCACAAGAGCCTCGTGACAGAAAGGTGGATGAGCAGCAGGAGCATCATCATTTAGACACAGGTGCTCTCCTGCCTGCATTAATTCCTTTCAAAACCCACATCCCAAGGAAAACCTTCAGCCATTACAACACCAACATTTCCCAGAAGCTAAAAAGAAAGGAATTTCCATCTGTGTGAAACTATCTTACAGATGGTTGAGACAGGAAAGTCTTTGAGGAATGAAATAGCAGAGGCAGGACGTTGGAGGAATGAGGTGGACTAAATTTAACCCAGGGAAAGAAAAGCCTGCTGCTAAAAATGCTTGTGCTATCACAAAGGAGGGAAGAGCCCAGAAATGGGAATGTTTGAATGGGAGGAAGGGGCAGGAAGGCTTTCTTTGGGGTCAGGTGGGGGATTTAAAAAGTGAAATTTTAGTGGTAAGGCAAAAAAAARTCCCTTTCCATTCAGTTTGGTGCATGGGTTTGAATGGGGTATCACAGCCTAAAAAAAACAACAACTGAGCCACCAGCCTGATTCTCTTCTGCATAAACACAGGGAGATGATAACTGRGGAAGGGATGGAAGCCTTCTGGTGCTGCTTGAGTGTTGCAAAGGAGCTGCACTGGAAGAGATCCACCTCTAGGACAAGATATTCTGGGCCAGAGGACACGCTGAAGTGACAGAGAGGGCACCAGAGCAATGACACTGCCCATCCCAACCAGGGATGGGAACYTGCTTTTATAAAACCAGGCCTAGAAAAAAGGGGGAAACACCCCATTCTGCCCCAAACTGTACTTTTGCACTTTAAATTCAATGTGTGGACGAGAAAAAAAAATGCAGGTTTGGGGGTTTTGTGGCGTGCATTGTTTTTCCAGCAAATCCAACCCATGGAACAGGCACCCACCCGCCCTGTTCCCTTTGACTCACCCATCCTCCCACTCCAGGTGAAGTCTGGCTGTTCCAGGTTGTCCATCCAGGCCACCATCATCCCACTGATCCCAAATCCCAGAGGGAGATGCTGTGGGCAGAGTGGTCCATGGTTTTGTAGGCAGGAAATGTCCCTTTTATCATAATCCACCTCCTAGGTTCAGGCTCTTCRTGTCCTGCATGGAATCATTGAGGTTGGGACAGACTTTGAGGATCAAATCCAAACYGGGAGAGCAGAACAGACCCTACGGAAGTCCTGCTCCAGATGTGACTTGAAATGTCCCCCTCTCAGATTCAGGAAAATGCCTGGAGCAGGAATTGGTTCCCACCATGGAACCACCACGATTCCAGCCCTCAGGTGAGCCCAGACCCCCAGAGACCCCAGTAAAGCCCCCCCTGCTGCCCCCTCAGTGCCCTGGGGGCTGTTCCCCTGATAATGGGAATGCAGCAGGGCTGGCAGCAGTCATTTGGGGACACGGGAATGGCAGCACAATGCCAGCTTTGTGTCCCTCACCCTATGACATCCATGTGTGGCAGACAATGCCCGTGTCCTGTGCTCCCCTGAATGGGGCAGGGCCTGTTCACATGGGAGCTCAGCAGCCCCAGGGCCTTGGCAGCTCTTTGCCCCTTGAGTTATGATGGATGAAAGAGCTCTCATGGCTTCCAGGGTGGGTAGGCACAGAAATAGGGCTGGGCAGAAGGAATGGGATCGTTTTGGGAATAATAGGCTTTATGTCGGCCTGAAATTGAGTGGTGTTTTCGCTTTCCTAAAATATGATGTGGATGGATCTTGGGTCTCTCTCAGAAGATCCACACACCACAACAGGTCCTACAAGCCTCTGTGCTCTGGTTGTGTCCATTTTTGCCAGGAGATGTGCAGGCAAAACTCACCTTGGGCTTTCTCCTCCAGGCCCTTGAAGGTCTGAGGAAGGGACACACATCTGACATTCTGTGTGGCGTTTGCCACACAACCAGAATCATTTCAGCTGGCAGAGGGCAGGTTTGGGGTTAGATATTGGGATGAAATTCTTCCTTGTGAGGGTGGGGAGGCCCTGGCACAGGGTGCCCAGAGCAGCTGTGGCTGCCCCTGGGTCCYTGGAAGTGTCCAAAACCAAGCTGGATGGGGCTTGGAGCAACCTGAGATAGTGGAAGGTGTTCCTGACTATGGGCAGGGGTGGCACTGGCTGATCTTTAAGGTCCTTTCTAACCCAAACCTTTCTRTGATTTMRTGGAGTCACCATTTCCTTGGGCAAAGCAGCTGCCTYCCTCCTCCTCCTCCTCCTCCTCGTGGATGAAGGAGCACATCTGGCTTTGACAGATTAACCAGAACCAGGAACATGAGGGATGAGGGTTGGGAGTCACAGTGGGGGCAGAAGGACCAAAGCTGAACTTGTCCAAGAGCACGAGGGGGGTGGTGGCTGTAAGAGGGAGGAGCTGTACTCACCATGAAGGTTGGGTTGCTCTCCAAGAAAGCAAGAACAGAGCAGGGTTTGGTCAGCATTTATCTCCCCTGCTGGCTCTGATGGAGCTGTGTGAAGGTGCCAGGGTCTGGCTGGAGCCCAGGCTCCCGTGGGGATGGGTGGTGCCAGCAGCAGGACAGCAGGACRTCAGGAACGCTGTGGAGACGGACGGACAGCGGAGCCTCCTGGTGAGACCCCTGCAGGCTCCCCAGCACACATGGACAAGGCTCATCCAGGCTTTGGACATAGCCCAGAGTGTCCATCCAACCCTCCCAACACCCTCTGGAGTCACCTGGAGCTCCTGTTTTCAGGGGCACCTCCAGGAAGATCCGTGGAGTTATTCTGCTCATCCTCAGCTGTGGTGGAGACTCATGGAAACGTGGATGATCTCCATGGAAACATCACCATTCCTGGGGCAGGAGCTTTCCAGATGATGACCTTCCCCCTGCAACTTGTTTTTAATCTGTGGTGAGTGTCACTTACAAAGTGACAAATCCTCATTTTCACAGCAGCTCTGCTCTGATGTGGCTCCGTATGTAATTGCCTGGGATTCCTCAGCCCATGCTCAGCAAATAATGACTCTCATGGAAGTTATTTGTAGAACTTAATAATTTCCATTAACTGCATGATGGGATTGCGTTTTTAATTTTTTTCTCTCTCTCTCTCTGTAATAATACATAATGAAATAATTGTGGAATTTCTAATAGGTAATTATCTCTCTGAGAGCAGTTTGAAACACCAGTGAGTGTGGGTTGTTTTTAGCTGAGCATGGGGAAAAGAGAAGGAGAATGAAACATCACCTAGAGCAAGAGGCAGAGATAACAGCTTTTTGTGGATCCAACAATGTCCTCAAAACTTCAGGTCAACAGGAGTGCACAGGAYGAATCCCAGAATCACTGGGGTTGGAAAAGACCTCCAAGATCACCARATCCAACCCGTGACCAATCCCCACCTTGCCACCAGCCCAGAGCACTGAGTGCCACAACCAGGTGTTCCTCGGACAACTCCAGGGATGAGGACTCCAGACCTCCCTGGGCAGCCCCTGCCAATGTCTGACCATGCTTTCCATGAAGAAATTCTTCCTGGTATCCAACCTGAACCTCCCTGGCACAGCCTGAGGCCATTTCCTCTCCTCCTGTCCCTGTCCCCTGGGAGCAGAGCCYGACCTTCTCCTGTCAGGGAGTTGTGGACAGCCAGAAGGTTTGAAAAGTCAGGCATATATTGGAATCAAGAGGGCTTTTGATTATTAAATCACACATAAATTCTTGGAAGAGCTTTAAACTGGGATCAGATGGAATATTGGGATACATCCTCAATAAAAGGCCTGGGTAGGGGAATCACTCCATAAAATTATCTCCCCTGCAGGTCATCCCAACWGGCTGCTGGAGAGAGCTGGGAACTGTAGTCTCTGGGCATCTCCATAGGAAAAACAGAGGGAAATAAGAGTAGGGGACAATGAAAGGCCAAATGTGACCTCAGTCCTCCTTTGCTGGAGCTGGTGAAGCTCTGATGGTGAGGACGAAGCTCCCTTCCCTTTCCATCCATCCCTGAGGACCACTCAGGATGCTGAGGGTTTTCTGCTCCTTCCATGGTGTCCTCTCCTCTCACCMTGCAGAAATGATGATTTTTTTTCCTCCCTTCCTGACCCTGAGCACTTCATTGAGACCCAGTGTCCCTGAGAGCCCTCACTGGCAGCTCCTCCAGCCCTTCATGTCATAGAACACTTGGAGCATACAGTTTTTAAAACATCAGAGCCCTTCAGACTTCAGCTCTCCCTCCTTTCTCCAAAGGCAGGTAAGTGAAACACAAGGGCTGAATCTGACTGATACAAAATCTCATTTGGAAAACATTTCTCCTTCCAAAATGGCCCATCTGCCTATTTTTATGCACATGTTTAACATCGAGCAGAGGCACATATTTAAGCAATTTCTGAAATGAGGGCCATTGTGTGATACTCTGATTAGTAAACTGGGAATTAGGGTTCATAAATTATAGTTAATTGAACCAAATCACTTAAGCCCTTTTGTGCCTGACTTTTCCCATCTAAATTCACCAACAGTAGCAAAATAGCTCCGACATACCTGGGACACAATCCTCATTGTGTTCCCAAGCTGGGAAGGGAGACTCCCAGATAAAACATGGCCTGAAACATTCCTGCTCCAGTTTTTTAAARTGAAAGGAGGGGGGTGGAGTTGGTTTTCTGTGACTGCAGCTTTGTAATGATTTTTCAGATGGAATCAGTGCAATATTCATTTTCCCCAGGCACCCTTTGTACATCCACTCCCCTGGATTCTCCTAGGAGTATATGGATTTTTCCTGCAATTTATTGCAGCGAGAGAGCAAAGTGGGAGATAAAGCAATCTCAGGTTGAGGGGAGTCATCTGCCTTATGGAAAATAAATGGACAGCAGACAAAGCACCCTGGAAAGCTTTTGACTGAGGGAGGTTATTGCTTTGCCAGAAATCAAACTGCTCCAGTATTTCCAGGATGCCAGGATGGGCTGTGACAGAGCTTTTGAGCTGAGAGTGGCCTGTGCAAATCAAATTAAATTTGGAAYGGTTGAGAAGTCAATTCTGCCTTTTGTGTAAAGTTCCCGTGGTGCTTCTCCACCTCAGAGCATCCCAAGGAGGGGATTTCACCTCTCACCCAAGGTCACCTCTGYGGCCAAAGCAGGAGACCTGGAGAAACTCCTTCCAGAGCCAGGCCCCCAGGGAGGATCCCAGGCAAAAAAAAACMAAAAAAACCCCAAACAACGCAATGTCTGTGACCTCAGAGGGAAAAGAGGGGATCAGGAGTGCAGCCAGTCCCTCCATCCGGGTGCCAAAGTGATAAATTGCGAAACTCAGACTCTCACCCGCTGCCATTAGTGGTGCCTCAAAAGCCTGAAGGGAGGAATGAGGGAAGAGAAGTGTTTTGTTATTCTGTCCCCTCCCTGCCGTGGTTTTTGATAGTCAGAGGACACAGAGATGGAGCCCAGAGGCAGCTGAAGGCTTTGGGTCCTTGCTGGCAGCAAGAGATGCCAGGGGAGCAAACCTGCCTGGCACATCCCAACCTCATCATTCCTTGGAACCCCTTTGGCTGGAGCAGTTCTTGTCCCTCAGCTACAAAATTCACTGGTGGCAGGCACAGTTTCCTTTTTCCCCCCAAAACTGAGGTGAGAGGAGATTGTTCCATTAGAAGCAGGAAAAAAGATAAATCCAACCTTTTTTTCCTGTTCTTCTTTGTGAATTTCTTACCTTGTGGAGTGAAAGAACTGCAATTCCTGGACCTAAGCTGAACTGTTTTACCACTGCAAACAGCCTCAGCAGCCAGCCCCATACCAGAAATGTGYTTTAAAGAACAAATTGCAAACTCAGACTGAGAAAAAAAMCCCAGATATCTAYACCAAACCCCAAATCAGAAATRTGCTTTAAAGAACAAATTGAAAACTCAGATTGAGGAAAAAAACCCCAGATGTCTCCACCAAACCAGTTGTTGATCCAAAATTATGGTTATATTGAGCTAGGCTGATGGGAGCAAGATATCACCTCACAGGGTACACTTGTAAAATCTCAGTCTAAAAACTCTTGRGATCTTCAGTGCAAAATCAGCCTGCTTTTCCTCTTTGACTACTGTGGATCAATGCCTGCTCTATTAAATTTGAGCAGCTCCCATTTGCTTCAAGTGCTTCCAAACTATCAGCCAAGATTCTTCACACAAATCACCCTCTGATGGGACCTGGAGCTGGGACACCTTGAAAAGGGACCTGATTTTCAGGAAATACCTGGCACCCACCTGCTGGACGCTCAAACTTTTTAATTTTTAACATGGCCTGGGCAATTAGAGTTGGGAACTGCAGCAATGCGGGCATTCAATCATGAGATTAAGAGTTTATAAGMTATTTATTTTGTATAGAAAGGCTGTCATTGGCGGCGTGCTGTCCATACAATAGCTGGGATGGGAAAAGGGAAGAGTTTAAACAAGGCTCTGAGAAATTAGAAACATGCCTCTGCTTTAATGGTGGTTTTTCTCCCCCCACCCCAAACAATTAATGCAACATACATTGACCTCCCACAGCCCTGAGCGTGCTGACATGGGAACACATGCCCAGCTTCACCTGGAAACCAGGAATCTCCAAGGGACGGCTCGAATTAACTCAATAAACCAAACAAATGTTTGTTTTAAAACGTAGCAATTAATTATCTCCTTGGGTCTCCTTCCCCAGCGCTGGTTTCCCTATCACCTCATCGCTGGCTGTGCTGCAGACAATGTTCTGTTCCTTTCTTTCTTCCTAAAGATCCTAATGGGATGCAGCCGGCCGGGCCAGCAGCTTCGGAAACAAGCACAGAGCGAATTTAATAACAAGCAAACCTGCACTTAATAAAGTCTGTCATCAGTAATGTCTCCACTGAACACTTGCCAGGAGAGAATTGTTTGCACTTACTGTGTGAGCCAAGTCACAGCTTTAACAGGCAAGGCACAAATAAAACCCAGCCTTTCCCATTCTTTTTGCATCTCTGTTTCAACCTACCAACAAAAACTCCGGGGCAAACAATGAAAAAATCCAGATTCGAGCAGGGAAAAAAAAAATTAAAATAAGCCAACGTCCCCCCCCCCCATTATTCATGACATTATGAAACACATTTCATAATCTAATAATTAGCAAGGGGACAATTTTGTTCAGCATGAATCTGGAGTCTTTTGTCGTTTTGTGTTAGCACCCAGGACAAATGGACATTGCGCAGAGCGCGGGTGCCAGGCCCGGCCGAGGGCTCCCGCTGGGCCGGGGCTCCCTCCTCCCCTCTCTCCAGCAAAACCGTGGTGAGGATGGSAGGATGCAGAGCAGCCACGCGCTGGATGTGGGACAATCCATCCCTGGGCACTGGGGGAGCCCGGGGAATGCAGGGCAGGCTTCACCCGCGCGGCCCTCGAGGGCGCCGGGTCAGCTCAGCTCTGTGCCGCTGCCAGGGCGTTCAGAGCTAAAAGGACTCCAAGCCTTGCTCTCTGTGCCTCTTTTCCCCATGGTTTTGGTTGTAYGTAGGGAAAAAAAGGTGGGAAATATCATTTAACAAGAGTTTTCTCGCCAGGCTGCCCCATACGTGTGGCTTTGTGTGAGATATGGAGCTCGTGAGGTGCTCAACCTCARCTTCCTCAGGGCTTGTGAAACCTTTTTCTGTCCCCATTGCAAATKCAGCCAGATATCCCTCCTKCCCAGGAGCAGAGGGAAATCCCTTGAGAAGGCTCTCTGCGCCCCAAACTGGTCCCTCGTACTGCAGGATGAGTTTGTGAGGAGAAGAACACAGCACATGGAGGGTTGGGGTGAAACCAAGGCCACCAGAACACTTCTCTCCATGGTGACCTCCCCAGAGGTTCTTTGCTTCTGCTGGGAAGGTGGGTCCGGGGTGGCTTTAAAGCCTGGAGGAGCAGACAGACCTGCTGCTGGTGRCCATCTTGAGCAGGAGGTTGATTATGTCCACCCAAGGAGCAAAAATCCTTGGGAAAGAGCCCCAGCCCTGCTGTACCACCAGCTCCTCTCCTTTGGACCTCCTGCTCTGCCCTCCTCCCTGGTCAGCACACACACCCTGAGCCAGAAGCTTGTGGGTTTTTGTAATTTGGGGAGGCCAAAATTTAGAGAAAAATTACTTTGATAACACTGCTAATGATAATAACGGGAAAATTAAATTAATTCCTAAAACATGGCAGTGATTTGGGATCTCTAACAAGCAAGCAACAGGGTTCACCTCCAGCTCTCCAAAATCCAGGACACCACAAATGGAGAGGATGTTCATGGGATGGTGATGGTGAACAAGTGACSATCAAGGTGACTCCCCCAGCCAAGGGCCTGTTTGACCTCACTCACTCCCAGATCAACAGCTGGGTGTGCTTCTACCAGATCCAATGCCTGGGGCCACACAACAGGGAAAAATTGCCCCAAAACCCTTTCAATTTCTGGTGTTTTCACCRAAATTTGAGAGATTTTGGCATCAAGGAGAGCAGCCTAAAGGAGAAATTTGCTCCTGGCTTTCCAGACATCCCAACCTTTTTCTGGCCATGTCTGAGCTGGTGAATAAAGATTTAGATGCTGCTCTGAGCACGAAATACCCGAGGAGCCTCTCCAGGGTCACTCCCAGCTGTCCATGTTTGTGCAGGATTTAGGAGGCACATCCAGGAATGTGGCCAAATTCCTCACTCCTTGTTTGGGACCCATCAACCAGAACGGGTTCTTCCCTTGGGGACTGGGCCTGGACTGCAGGAGTGGGATCAGCTCCAGGAGCCAGAGCCTTTCCAACCACAGCCACTCTGCCCCACTGTCACCTTCTACATGTTCCCAACATTGAGGTGGCCACCAGCTCGAGCAAGGAGCCGCCACCTTCCACATGTCCACCAGCTTGAGCAAGGACAAAGCCACAGTCACTCTGCCCCCACTGTCACCTTGCACATGTCCCCAACGTTGAGGTGGCCACCAGCTCAAGCAAGGAGCTGTCACCTTCCACATGTCCAGCAGCTCAAGCAAGGACAAAGCCTCAGCCACTCTGCCCCACTATCACCTTCCACATGTCCCCAGTGTTGAGGTGGCCACCAGCTCGAGCAAGGACAAAGTCACAGCCACTCTGCCCCCACTGTCACCTTCTACATGTCCCCAGCATTGAGGTGGCCACCAGCTCCAGCAAGGACAAAGCCACAATCACTCTGCCCCCACTGTCACCTTGCACGTGTCCCCAACATCAAGTGGCCACCAGCTCAAGCAAGGACAAAGCCACAGCCACTCTGCCCCACTGTCACCTTGCACATGTCACCAATGTTGAGGTGGCCACCAGCTCGAGCAAGGACAACACCACCAGTGCCAGCTGCACCTGGAGAGGCCCATCCTGGTCACCACCTGAGGAGGAAACTCAGGGTGAGTTTTGCGCTCCCACATTTGGGCATCGAAAAATCGGGAGAAGCTCAATTTTTAGAAGGAAAACAAGGAGTTAGAGGAGAAGGGAAATAAGGAATTTAGAAGGAAAATAAGGAGTTTGTCTACATCTGGGGCTGTTACTTGCTGCTTCTCCCATCCCTGGTGGGATCCCTTCCCCAGGGAATACAGCCCATGGAGGAGAGGGGGTGTTGCTGGAGCAAAAATGGGGAAGGGGATGTGTTCACCAGGGCTGCAGGGACACACATCCAACTGGTCCAACTGGTCAAACTGGGAGCCGGTGCTGCTCCTCCCTGGAGGCCATCCTGGAGCTGGAGGTGAGGGATGGCTCACCTGCCTCCCTGGATGTGCTGGGGAGGATCCAAAACCCCAGAGCAGGAAACAAATACTCTCAAAACTGGAGGATGTTGAGGAGACAGGGACAAAACTCCGAGATAATTTTTTTTCAGGGTCAGTCAGGGTGTTACCCAGGGAGCTTTTCTTCCCACAGGATATCCAAATACTCACTGGGGCCTCGGGTCCTTCTCGGGGATGCTGCCGCCGCTCAAATCAGCACCAACATATGGAAGGCCCCTAATATTGTGCTTCTGTCAGAGGAAACCATTGTTCAGCTTCTCTACAGGAAGGATGTCTCACTGCTTATTACCAGCTTGAATAATTGTTTGGAATGTTTTATTTGACATTTATTCAAGGAACTTGGAGACCTGCGCGGTTTCTTTCTCTCCAGAGGATAACAACAACAACAAAAAAAAAATGGATTAAAAAAAAAAAMCACCCAAGAAAGCCCAAAGTGGAGCCAGCAGCTTCAGATGGCAGCAAGGTTTTTTWAATGTAAATATATAGTAAAACGAGGAAAACCTTCTTGTTTGGGCAAAGGGGGAAAAAAGTGGAGATGTAGCATTTTATCATCTATATCTTTAAAATATCTCCCAGGCCTTTGTTATCAAGGATGGTGTGTRAATCTTGAGGATTCATATAAAAAGGACTGAAACAAAGAGACGGAATAGGAAGGAAGAAAAACATCTCATCACTGGACAGAAAGCACAGACAACTCTGCCCTTAATTTCTGACAACCCCCAAGTTCCTGAAAGACAACCCCATGTTCCTGCTTTGATGGGTTAAAAGATGCACAGAGGGAATATTGCTCCATACCTGGCCTGGACTGATGYTTCAAAGGGGAATTCTGGTTGCAATAATGAAGGAAAAAACATTGGGCTATTTTTTGGATGCTGCACCAAAGGCAGTGGAGGGACAGGGTTTGCTTTCTCCAGGTCTGGCAATTTAAATTTGAGTTGTACCAAAAGCTCAAGTAGGTTTGAACCTTTTCTGGGCCAGGAAATAATTATTGCAGGTAAAATACCAGGGTCCACACTGGACATGGAACCTGCTGGGGCCACGCTGCTCTGTTGGAAGATTCCCCTGCAGAACAAAGTACAAGGACCAGTTTCACCCAGRGGAAGAGTTTGTACCAGTCAGGATCAGCTGAACTCCTGCCTGTGGTGCTGCAGAACAGTTAGAAGTTCCCCAGATCTTCCTCTTCTCAGCCATGTTCTCAATATTCCATATCAGAATAAGGGATAAGGGAAAGAGAAGCACAGTGGGAGTTCAGACCCCACRTGTTTCTTTCAGAATCAGACTCACAGAATCATTTATTCCATCATTCCACTGAGATCATCCAGTCCAACCATTCCCCCAGCACTGCCAAGGCCACYRCTGACCATGTCCCCAGGTGTCACATCCWYGAGGTTTTAAATCCTTCCAGGGATGGGGATTCCACCMCTGCCCTGGGCAGCTGTGCCAGGGCTGGGAATAACCCTGGACAAAAAAACCCTCTGCTCTCCTCAAGGCTCAGCAGAAAATCCAACCCTTCCAGAGCCTGGAAAACTGCTGGAAGCGGCTGTTGTCCTCCAAACTCCCCCCATCAGCTGAGTACCTGGGCATGAGGCTTCCTTTCCAAGGAGAAATGGAATGCTGCTCCTCCAGAGCTCCTGGGAGATTCCCAGCTGTTCATTGTCCAGGGGCAGCTCCAGAAGGGAAATCGTACCTGCAGACCCAGCAGGTTCCCAAAAACTGTAATTTCTCTTGGTTTTTGTGGAGGAATTTTGTCTGGGAGAAGAAAAATGACTGGCACAGGGTGCCCAGAGCAGCTGGGGCTGCCCCTGGACCCCTGGCAGTGCCCAAGGCCAGGCTGGACAGGGCTTGGAGCARCCTGGGACAGTGGGAGGTGTCCCTGCATGGCAGGGGGTGGCACTGGGTGGTGTTTGAGGCCTCTTCCAACCCAATTCCATGACTCTCAGCTCCCACTTCCATCCCCCTCTCCACGTCCTTTTCCTTCCCAATCCTTCCTTTCCCATTARCTGTTGTCAGCTGTGCTGCCCATCCCTCCTGAGCCTCCCCCTGTATCTGTGTTTCCACACAGGATTTTAGCTCCAGCTGTCCCATCCTTGCCCRAATTTCAGCAGGCAGGTCATGGCCACACGCCTCCAGGGAGCAATCCTGCTTCCAGCTCAGTGATTAATTCCTCTTTATCCATCATAATGAGGCCCGGATTAGAGTTACCTTGAATTGTGGTCCAAACAACTTATGTCAGAATATAATTACCTGGAGGTGCTGAGAACTTTAATGACACTCCCATGGGGGATTTTTTAACTTGAAGTATCTGAAGTCAGTCTACTCATATTTCCTCTCTGCACACTCAGGGAGAGCATGCAACCTATTTTAAAATGTCATCCTTATTTTTTTTTTATTTAGATTTATGCACCTCAAAGCCCCAGAGCTCGAGGAGCCTCCRCAATAAACACGAGCACCAAACTCTCCAAAAATAACAGCCCTGGGCTGAGCGTCACTGGTGAAACAACAATGAGAACAAACCCACACACCTCTGCTCCTCTCTGCCCAGCAGGATTAAATCAGGGGGAAGGAGATTACAGCACATACCTGCAGCTATAAAACACACCTTGTTCCGAGCAAACTCGGTTCAAAAAGTCAGGAGGAGGCCTCCAGGCAGGCACCGAGCTGTGCACGGCCAAAAACTGAGCAGGAATCACTCACCAGTTACTGCCACGGGTGAAACAGACTCAGCTGGGGGAATTAATTTAATTTATTCCAGCAGCTTCCCAGAAGCCAGCCCTGTAGCCCCTGGCTAGCAAAACCTGGCCACACAAACCCAAAACAAGGAGGTTTCACCCCGCTCCGTGGTCCATCTTGGATGAGAGACTCCCCTGTGCTGCTCCCACAGCTTGGGGTGATGGAATCACAGAATCCTTAAGGTTAGGAAAGACCTCCGAGGTCATCCAGTCCAATCATCAAGTGTGGGATACAGCAGCAGCAATATCTGCACGGGGGCAGGACACACAGCTTTAAAATACCAGACTAAATAAAAGCCTGCACATCATCCAAAAAGTTCCAAAATTAGTACGAGAACAGCACAAAAACTTTGGTCAATCAGGTCAGAGAATGCACTGGGAAAAAACAGGCCTAACATAGCCCAAAGGACTTCAAAATACAGAAAGATGAAAAAAAGAATTAAAAAAAAATCATCCACTTTTCAAGTTAAAATTCAAATAGGCTTCAAACTTCCCCTGGTTGGCCTGACAACTGGGATTTCGTGTAAAAATGTGAGGGAAAAAAAACTGGGTATAGACAGGAAAAATAGGTGTAAGAAGTTTATTTCTGAAAGCAGAGCTAAGCTCTTCTGTGCAGTCACCAGAGACTCTGTAAGTGAGAACAATCCCGTTCAGAGAGTTCCCAGGGGATCTGGCTTGGGAAGACGAGTGGGAGGCAGGAAGGGTTAAAAATGTTTTTCCAGAGAAAGCTTGGCTGTGAGATGTGTCTCCAGAGGGCCTGGAGCACAGGAGGGGCTGGAGATTAAACAGACATCTGGAGGTGCCATCCTCCTCACCAGGCTGGAGACACAACATTGGGAACGCGGGGAAAGAGGAGTCTGGAAATTCCCTGAGGAGGAGAAGGAGGAAACAGCACAAGTCAAAACTCTGGCTGTGGAAGTCTCACTTCCAGCAGGAAAAGGGAGGAAATTATGAGCAGGAATTTCTGCACGGGGCAGGAGAGACCTTCCAGAGCCAAAGGAAAACCACAAAGGGGCATTTTTATCATAGAACCCAGGTATTGTCCTGGGTAGGCTAAAGATTGGGCAAAAATACCTCCCAAATCCAACATGATTAAGGAYTTAAAGCACAACCTCCTTTTTTACAAAGCCATCTGAGCATGGACACCTCGTTAGCATTTTCACTCAGGGGTTGTTTCATCTCCARGAGCTACAAAAACAAATCTCTGCGGGACGTCACGTTGGGCAAGAACAAAGGGGAGAAGGAACAACTTCTCCTTGTATCAGAGTGGAATTGCTCAGGAGGGACTTGCCAAGAGCACTGGAGTGATGAGAACCCCGTGACACCACACTGACAGCACTTTTCTTGCCTCACCAGMGTCCTCCTGGCCTCCTTGCTGTGCTGCTTCCCCTCCGTGGGGACAYGGAGTGCTCGGTGCATCCATGAGGAAAGGACTTCTCCTGCCAGCCTTTCTGCTCAGCACAAATGAGATGTGGTCACCAGGGTTACTGGGGTTCTGCTCCTGTGAGTTTTGTTCCCAGAGAAAGCAAAATTCCCCCTCCCGCTTTTTGGTGGCGCGCTGATGGGATGGAGCAGGGCTCTGCTGTACCAAACCCTGAGCACAGGAAAACAGATCCCAGACCCCAAACAGAGCAGCCAAAAAATCACAGAACCATGGAATGGGTTGGGTTGGGTTGGGTTGGGCTGGGTTGGGTTGGGTTGGGTTGGAAAAGGTTCAAAGACCATTTCCAACTCCCTCCTATGGGCAGGGACACCTTCCACCATCCCAGGTAGCTCCAAGCCCTGTCCAGCATGGCCTTGGACACCTCCAGGGATCCAGGGGCAGCCACAGCTGCTCTGGGCACCCTGTGCCAGGGCTCAGCACCCTCACAGCCAAGAATTCCCCCCCCAAATCCCTCCTAATCCTGCTCTCCCTCAGCTTAAGGCCATTCCCCCTTGTCCTGCAATTCCATCCTTTCCCCAAAGTGTCCATTCTTCCCTTTGGGTCTCCCCAAATCCTGCTCTCCACCACCAGAGCTTCACCTCTCCTCACCCTTCCAGCATCCTGCATGCCCACCCTGGCACACACCAAATTTACCTTTCCATTTTCCTTACTGCCTCCCAAGACTGGGAACTGACCCAGTCCTCACATGCAGTGATGGTTTGGTGGCATTCCTGATTATCCAGCTGGAGGAGAGGATGGTGCACTCCTGTTCCTGGGAACGACCATGAGCCAGGTGAGGATCAAGCMCCCCTGAACCTCCTGCAGATCTCAAACAGAAACAGGGGAACGAGTGATCAACAACATTCCTCATTTCACACTTCCTTGCCTCAGGCTCAAAGGATGTGTCCAGTTTCCCCTCTCCAAGAGCTGAGAGAGGATCCAGCTGCTGTATCCRTTATTTAGTTCACCTGTGCTTTGGAAACATAACAGAATGGATTTTTTTTATTTTTTTTTAGCTATTTTAGAGATTTTTGTCTCCAGAAATTCTCCTTTCCTTGGAAAACTTGGTCACCAGTGGTCGAGGTGGCATCACAAGATGGGACAGCCAGGCTGGGAGTCCGTTTCCAGGTCATGTTATTAACATTTAAATTCAGGTTTTACTTCAGGAACTTTACTAGAAATGTGCTGAATCCATTCTTTTTTTTTTTTCCTCTAAGCCTTCCCCTGAGACATTCTGAACTGAACATTTCAGGTATCTCAAAAAGGGAACAAAACAGAGCTCAGATCCCAAAATAACCCTCAGCAGAGGCAACACAGGAGCAGGGGAACAGCTCTGCTCTTGGTTTTCTTTCTCTTACCCTCTTTTTATCTTCACTTGGGAGGAAAACCAGAGGAATTTYTGCTCCTTGTTCTGCTGATTTGGGGTAGGGGCTCCATGCAGGGGTCTGCAGCCCCACAGCAGCTTCACACTGGAGTTTTTAAGCACTTTGACCTGGATTTAAGCAGCTGAATCAAGGCTGTCCCCTTCCTTTACATCATCTGTAGGGTCAACCAAAAAGCAGGAGCAGATGGGAGGATTTTGGTGTTCAGAGTCTTCTTTAGCTGAGCTTTTCCTCCCAAGCCTGAAACAGGATTCACTCTGTATCTTTTTCCCATTATTTTGCTTTTTTTCCCCCACTTTTTTGCCTACAAAAGGCAGCTCCACAACAGCACTGAGGCCAAGAATGGATTTTTAACACTGCAGAAAAGTTCAAAGCCCCCTCTGTGGATCAAGTGACCCCTTCAAGGAAAACAAGGATGAGACTCCATGGAAGGAGGGATCCAGAGAACCAGGAGTGATACAGCAGCAAAAAGCAAAGACACAAACAACTCAGCACCAGGGCTGGGCTTTGAACCAGAAACCACCATTTCCCCCAAAGCCCAGCAGCTTTTCTTTCTGGACAGGGTTCACCAGCTCCCTTTTCTTCCACTGGAAATGAGAGGAAATCTGGCYTCACATGATACGTAAATAACTGAAAGCCTCTGACTTAGAGACAAAAGAAAGGGGGAAAAATAGGAAAAAAAAAGGCGATTCAGTTAAGTCACAATGATTTATCTGGTGTGATGCTCTGGTTGAGACAGGTTTTCCCTAAATTTTAATGTTGTGCAGGTGTCAGTGAACTCATCAAGGGCTGACTGACAGCCTTGAGGATGTTTCCAACCCATTAAGCAATGTGCTTTCCTTAGGAAAAGCTAAAAGCATCCTTCACCTTTTGCTTTAGAATTCCAGAACGGGTTGGGCTGGGAGGGACCTCAAGGATCACCTCATCCCACCCCATCCATGGGCAGGGACACTCCCACTGTCCCAGGTGGCTCCAAGCCCTGTCCAGCCTGGCCTGGGGCACTTCCAGGGATCCAGGGGCAGCCACAGCTTCTCTGTGCCCACACTTGGGGGAGAACAGGAAGGAAAACAGGTCTGGAGGAGGCTGCACAGAAAACTGCACACCCAGAGCAGAAAAGCAGAGATTTAAATGATCACAAAACCTCTCCAGTGTCCAGGTCACAAAGAAAATGTTGATTTGCTCCTTGTTGTCCTGTTGGTAGGGTGGGAATGTGGATTGCAGGCCTGGGCAGCAATCCACATTAGCCCGCTCCCCCTTGTCCTGYAATTCCATCCTTTGCCCAAAGTCYCTCTCCAGTCTTCCTGTAAATCCTCTTTAGATCTCCCCAAATCCTGCTCTCCACCACCAGAGCTTCACCTCTSCTCACCCTTCCAGTTTCCAGCATCCTGCACCCCCACCAAATTTACCTTTCCATTTTCCTTACTGCCTCCAAGCCCTGTCCAGCCTGGCCWGGGGCACTKCCAGGGATCCAGGGGCAGCCMCAGCTKCTCTGYRCCCACACTTGGGGGAGAACAGGAAGGAAAACAGGTCTGGAGGAGGCTGCACAGAAAACTGCRCACCCAGAGCAGAAAARCAGRGATTTAAATGATCRCAAAACCTCTCCAGTGTCCAGATCACAAAGAAAATGTTGATTTGCTCCTTGTTGTCCTGTTGGTAGGGTGGGAATGTGGATTGCAGGCCTGGGCAGCAATGGGAAACCTGCTGGGAGAAATCCATGAGTCCCAAAGCAGCGTCCTCATGGCTCAGCCTTTGAAGGCTCCCTGCAACAGGGCAGGAATTGTGCTGGAAATGCTGGATGGACTCCCAAAGGCACAAAAGGGATGAGAACACCTCCAYGGAGAGCAAGAGACACTGGGCCACGGCAGGCTGGCTGCAGACAGTCAGAAATGTTCCCTTCCAACACAAGGCTGAGCCAGGACAGGGGGAAAACTCCTCCCTGGCCCGCTCCAGCAGCCATCCTCCCCCTCCAGGGGCTGGGCCAGAGGAATCCTCGGGGCTCCCTGTGCACACACCAGGCTTGCATTGAAAAGGATTGCTGTTCCTCCCCTCCCCTGCTGCCAAGACTGAGCAGATGGGTGAGCTCAGCTCTGTCTGGGAGCCAGAGGCAGCAGGAGCTCCCCAGGAACTGAATTCTGCATCCCAGAGCGAGCAGCGAGTGAAGGATGGACTTTAGGAGATCCTGGATGATGCTGAGCTGTCCCAGGAGATCCTGGATGGTGCTGAGCCATCCCAGGAGATCCTGGGTGATGCTGAGCTATCCAAGGATATCCTGGGTGATGCTGAGCTGGCCCAGGAGATCCTGGATGGTGCTGAGCTGTCCCAGGAGATCCTGGATGGTGCTGAGTTATCCCAGGAGATCCTGGATGGTGCTGAGGTGTCCCAGGAGATCCTGGATGATGCTGAGCTGTCCCAGGAGATCCTGGATGGTGCTGAGTTGTCCCTCCTCGTGTCCCTCAGCACCAGGTAGAGGGGCTGGATCCTAGAACTGGTGTTTGGAAGAAACTCTTTGCTGTAAGACCCTGGCACAGCGTGGCTGCCCTGGATCCCTGGAAGGGTCCTGGAAGTGTCCAAGGCCAGGCTGGACAGGGCTTGGAGCCACCTGCTCTGACCTGACCATGGGATTTTTCTCTCCCTGTTTCAACCAGGCTCAAACTGCAAGTTTCCTTCCTTAAATTGTCATGATGGAATGGTTTGGGTGGAAGGGACCTTACAGACCATCCAGTTCCAACTCCTGCCATGGGCAGGGACACCTCCCACTGTCCCAGGTKGCTCCAAGCCCTGTCCAACCTGGCTTTGGGCACTTGCAKGGATCCAGGACCATCCATAGCCACCCTGGAATGTTAGAAGGCAGGAAGGTGCTGTATGGAGGAGTCAAAGTGCAGAACAGGATGTGCATAAAGCAAATATTGAACTAACTTTGATAACACAGAAAAATGGAAGATTTTTGGTGGGGTTGAGCGAGGGCTCCATTGGAACCATTGGAAATTTCCTGTTTCACTCGTGTGGGGAGGTTTTGCAGGGATCTATACCCTGCTGAACTCCTAGCCGTGAATGGGTCACCCACATTTTCATTTCCATGGGGTTTGTTTTGTTGCTTTGTTTTTGTTGTTTTGTTTTTCCCTTCTTCTCTCACTCCACACGGATTTAACCCCTTTGATGATTTACCTTGGCAGGAGGGGCTGAAAGGACACGAGGCCCAAAGGGGTGATCCTCTCTGCCTGTGAGGAGGATGAGGCAAACACGGGAAGGAGCACATCCCAACTCCCTCTGTGCCCACTCCATCCTCCCACATCCCCCCCAGGATCCCATCCCACGCCTGCTGCTGCTTTCTGCCTTTTCCCTGACCTCTCCCATGGTGTTCCCAGGAAAGTTTATTGTTAGAACTTGCACCCACCTCACCTAAGCAAACAAACAGCGGCCAGAGGAAGGGACACCCTTCCCAAAGCCAGCCAAGCCCAACACATTCCTGTTCCATTGGCTTTGCAGCAGTGATTTTAATCTGCAGCACACACCAAGCCTTGCCTTTGAGAAGTCTCTTAGCAGCCCTGCTCTGTCATGACCACATCCCCCTGCCAGGGATRGGGGACAGCAGAGCCTTTCAGATTTTAGGGGGAAATTGCAGAATTCAAGGAGATTTTTTACTCCATCTTCAGAAGAAAGGAAGTTGCAGGGAATGCAGGGAATTATGGAATGGGTTGGGTTGGAAGGGACATTGAAGATTGTCTCATTCCACCCCCTGCCRTGGGCAGGGACACCTTCCACTGTGCCAGGTGGCTCCAAGCCCTGTCCAGCCTGGCCTTGGACATCTCCAGGGATCCAGGGGCAGCCACAGCTGCTCTGGGCACCCTCAGAGGGAACAATTCCTTCCCAATGTCCCATCCATCCCTGCCCTCTGGCAGTTCCTGTGTCCTACAATCCCATGGTCCATGCAGGATGGAGCACAGCGAATGGGGCAGGTCAGCTCTGACAGCTCAAGGCATTTTTAGGAGCCACCACAATTTGCAATTCTGTCYTTGTGTCTCCTTTGTGCCAGCAAAGGGAGGAGGGATGTGCCTGCTGGGACAGGAGGAACTTCAGCACTTACCTCAAGAGGTTCCACGGGGAAATGGAACAGAATTCCCCATTGTTGCACAGGAAACACATCTTCAGGAGTCTTCAGCATCCAGCCTGCCTCTGGGACCTTCCCTGAGGGCTGGAGACATCCACCCTGACCTGGGGCAGGGAACTTCCCCCTCATTCCCCTGGGATGGGCAAAAACCCCAGAGCATGGGGAGGGCAGGGATCCCAATCCAGCAGCACAGCCGGGAGGGGTGGGAAGGATCCTGATCCTGGAGAAGGGTCTGGGGACACCTTCAAACACCTCCAGAGCCTGAGGACACCTTCAAACACCTCCAGGGCCTGGGGACACCTTCAAACACCTTCCAGAGCCTGGGGACACCTTCAAACACCTTCCAGGGCCTAAAGGGGTCTGGGGACACCTTCAAACACCTTGCAGGGCCTAAAGGGGTCTGGGGACACCTTCAAACACCTTGCAGGGCCTGGGGACACCTTCAAACACCTTGCAGGGCCTAGAGGGGCTCCAGGAGAGCTGGAGAGGAACTGGGGATAAGGGATGGAGGGACAGGACCCAGGGAATGGTTCCCCAGTACCGGAGGGCAGGGATGGATGGATCTTGGGAATTAGGAATTGTTCCTGGGAGGGTGCTGAGCCCTGGCACAGGGTGCCCAGAGCAGCTGGGGCTGCCCCTGGATCCCTGGCAGTGCCCAAGGCCAGGYTGGATCCATCTGGGATGATGGAAGCTGTCCCTGCCCAGGACAAGGGGCTGGAACTGGATGATCTTTAAGGTCCCAGCTTCTGGTTTGATGCACTCAAGCACTTTGGATATTCCAGATTTCTGTCCCAAAAATCCTGTGACCCATCCCAACAGCCTCTGTAGCCTCTCCTTCTCTTCCATCTCCTCTTTTATCCTYTCTCCAGAGCTTCCCAAAGCCAGCAGAGGCCCAAGGAAAGGCTGTGGCCAAGGCTGACAAGATAAAGAGTTAAAGCAGGCAAAGCCMAACCTCTGGAAGAACAAGGGCTCAGCAATAAATCAGATATTAGAAGGCAGGAAGGTGCTGTATAGAGGAATCAAAGTCCGGAACAGGATGTATATAAAGCAAATATTGAACTAACTTTGATAACACAGAAAAATGGAAGATTTTTGGTGGGGTTGAGCGAGGGCTCCATTGAACCATTAGAAATTTCCTGTTTCACTCGTGTGGGGAGGTTTTGCAGTGATCTATACAATGCATTGTGTGCCTGCTGAATTCCTAGCCATGAATGGGTCACCCACATTTTAATTTCCATGGGKTTTTTTKGGTTGTTTTTCTGTCTGTCCTGGAGCAGTAATGCTATTGAAATCCTCCAGGCCTTGCCTGTTGGGTGTTTTCTTTCCTACCAAGACATCAAACTGCCCTGAAGGTTTATTTTAAGCCAATTCAATAGGAGGGATCACACAAGCACCTTGTGGGACGTGTACAATGGGAGCCTAACCCAGGGCTATTCAATTAACAAGTGCTCCCATTTCCATGCAATTCCTGTTGGGAATTCATTCCTTTAATTAGGCTGCTAATTTATGAAGCTAAAGAGGCACCATTTGTTGGTGGACACGTAGGCAAAGAAATTCCAGATGAGTTCACATGGAAGGAAGAGGAGCTCACGAAAAGCCAAGGAGAGCTGGAAACCTCTCCAGATACAACCAGACTGACCAAAAAGAGATAATTAAAAGCAAGAAATGGGACTTAAAMCCCTGATTTGGGATATGCTCAGGAAAATTTACCTCATCTCTGTTAGGAAATGATACTCAGATAGTTCCCCATCACTTAAAGCCTCTAAAAGCATTTTTAATTTCCCATTTTTTCATGGAAAGGGTGCCCAAGCTTGGCAGTGGTGGARYCCCCATCCCTGGAGGGGTTTAAMAGCCATGTGGATGTGGCACTTGGGGACATGGGCAGTGGTGGCCTTGGCAGTGCTGGGGGAATGATTGGACTTGGTAACCTTGGAGAGCTTCTGAGCAATGAGCAATAACACTTTCCATGAAGAAATTTTCCCAAATATCCAMYCTGCYCCTCCCCWKGCCCAGCCTGAGGCCGTTCCCTCTSCTCCTGTCCCTGTTCCCTGGAGCAGAGCCCGACCCCCCCGGCTGTCCCCTCCTGTCAGGAGCTGTGCAGAGCCACAAGGTCCCCCCTGAGCCTCCTTTGCTCCAGGCTGAGCCCCTTCCCAGCTCCCTCAGCCTCTCCTGGGGCTCCAGACCCTTCCCCAGCCCCTCTGGAGCCCCCAGAACCACCCCCAGCACTGGAGGTGCCCCAGCAGTGCCAGCACAGGGGATGGGCACTGCCCTGGCCCTGCTGCCACCCAAATTCCTGATTTACAGCTGGGATTTTCCGAACCCAGCTGCACAGCAAGGGAAAACTCCTGGATTCCAGTCCAAAATCCACGCCCCAGAAGCTGCTGCTTGATGTGCACACCTGGAATACGCAAAGCATATCCACAAAGTGTCCATAAAAACCAAATCAAGCACAAAACCTCCCCCCAAAGTGCAAAAGTGATGTAAAACAGAGACACAARATCAGCTGCAGGCTCAGCTTA
This sequence comes from Cardinalis cardinalis, assembly GCA_014549065.1. Lineage (NCBI taxonomy): Eukaryota > Metazoa > Chordata > Aves > Passeriformes > Cardinalidae > Cardinalis > Cardinalis cardinalis. Next base: position 534,777 of record JACDOX010000322.1, read on the forward strand.
ACCAGCAAAAATGTGATTGATGCTCAGCCCCTCAGGGAAAGCAGGGTAAGGTGGGATTGCCCTCTCCATGGCAGCCAGATCTGAGATCCATGGATCCTGAAGCTGCATCCTTGTTTCTGGGAGCACAAGGAGGAAGGTTTAGCACCTCCCTGTATTTGTAAATCTGTAAATATCAATTTATGCTCACACACAGCTGCTGCAAAACAAGAGACAGCAGCACAAAGCAGATGGATCTTCTTTGAGTTTGAATTTTACCCAATTAAAAGCTCAAGCAAGAARGTCTAAACTTAAAATAGCAGCTAAAGAATACCCCATAAAAACCTTAAATTTTTATATTTTAATTTGAATACAAACAACTCACCTTTCTACCAGTTTAAAACTTTTAAATGAAAACCATTCAAAGTTTAAAAATTCCAGTTTAGGAACCTGTGAGTTTAWTAAAGGAGTCAAAGCCAGGCCGTGGATGGATACTGTTTATTGGTTCTTTCCATCACATCTGAGTTACAGGTGTAAAAGTCACACAAACTGCAGGTATAAACATGTAAAACAATACAAAAATAAATGGAAAGGTAATTTTATATTTACTGAATCAAGTTGTGTAATAAATACGAGAGGCAAAAAGCTTCAATCACACCATTCAGCTGAACTGAAGTTACAGTAGTGTTTGTAAATAACACGTTTTTCACTTAGACTTGCAAATATTAAAGCATTGAGAACTAGTATAAAAGTGAATTTTGGCACATTGTAAAGTGAGAAGTGTTACACCAGGATCTGGCTGTTGGGTAAAAATGAAGCAATTTCTCACGAGCTTTCTGAGGTACATTTTTAACAACCTAAGATCAGATCAACCTTGTGGTTCTACCAACTCACAGTTCACAATTCACTATACTAGTCACAATTTTTTTTTTTTTCCCTTTTCAAGAATACCAAAGTATTCCAGAGCTTAAATCTGTGCAAATTCAGACAAGTTTCAATTAAAAAATAACAACAATTAAAAAAAAAAAAATCCAACTTATTAGGGAACCCTCACGTGCAACTCAACTCCTCCCTGCAACCCGGTGTGTTAATTGCAAAGTGTAAAACTGGATTAATCCCAAATTGCACAGCTCCAAATTCAAATACTCCCAGATTGCAGAGCAGCTCAAGTTGCACAGGTTCCCCTGCTAAGTTTGTCACATTTGAATCCTATAACTTCAGTAACTTCTGATCACACTCATTCTCGGTGAGGAGAAATTAAAAAAACACCACCACAAGCTGCTAACAAAGGTCAGCAAAGCGTGGAAACCCCTTGAGGACTCTTCAGCACTTCCCAAGCTCAGGAATGCCTGGACACAAATTTTTCCAAGTACAGTAAAAGAGAAAAGGAAAGGTGTAATGGCACTTTTGCTGTATCCAAACATCAGTGGGTTAGAAATGGTGCTTTTTTTTTTTGTTGTTGGTTTTTTTTTTTTTTAAATTTTACAGTAGAAAAAATTGTTCAAACCTCGAGTTCCATCCTCACCCTGACTTCCAAGGAGTGAGGACACCAAATCCCCTGGGCTGGGGATTCCATACAGTACAAACAGCTCTGACCAGAGTACAAAAGTTACACTCTTCTTAAAAATAAAAATAAAAAAAAAAAATAAAAAATTCAAAAAAGCGCTGCTGATTGTTAGAATTGACTCCCAAAAAATCAGCAACTGCTCTTCAACAGCAGCAGCAGCATCAGGCATTTCAGTCCTCAAAGAGTTTTCTTTTAAACAGTTTAACCATTTGTGCTAATATTTGTCACTAGGTTAAATTTTTTTTTAAGTCCTTTCACCAAAACCGTTATTTTCCTTTAAAAAAAAAGAGAAAGGGGTGGTGCAACCCCTGACATCCATTTATTTGGGGAATAAATGGTGTCATCTGCAAGGCACTACAACATTTAAAGGATACCATTGTCACAGTTTCAYTATTTCGGTATTTTTATTTATTTTTTTCTTTTTATTTTCGTTCTGGTTGAAAGTCACAGTTTAAAAATAAAGGATAAAAATTGAGGTAATCAATTTCTTTCAATACCAAAATACATGAATTGAGCCAGTACCAGTCTGGTGAAAGGTCTTGGTAATACACAGCTATGACCATAGAGCACATGCAGCACAGCACAGGAGGGTTCTAGGCCTTTGTTCCGAGCTCTCCTGCTCCAGTTTTTAAGGAACACCTCAATTTGCACACTCACAACCCAATTATTTCCTTTTTTTGTTTTGTTCATAGGGCTTGGAATTCCAGCTGGATCAAGCCCCATCCATATTGATTCGAGAGCTGCACAAACTGGAGTTCTTAAAAAGAGTTCAGCAGAGCAAAAATCAGCTACAGCATCTTCATCTATTTTCAATCAATTGCACTTAAATCTACTCTGTATCCACTCAGGAGTTGAGACAAAGCCTCCAGCACGTGCCTGCTGTCCCAACCACTGGAGTTTCTTCCCACATCACATCCCACTACTCTAAAAATATGGCTTTGCAGGTGAGAGAACTGGGACTGGAACAGCTGGGTTTACACTGAGTTCATTGGCAAAACAATTCCAATCAGAGCTCCATTTCCCAATGCCCCTTTTTATTGCAGCCCCACCACCAGAATTTCGGGATTCCTAAAAAAATTCTGGGCTGTGAAATCATTTCATGCAASCAACTGGATTTAGTTGTAAACCCCTGGCAGCCCCCCCCAAACCCACTGCTAGCTACCTTTGCTCTACAGGCACTACAGGATATTAAGACTAAAATTTAGCCATGCATAGATAAAACTCACGAGCTTTATCAGGATGCTCCACACTTGTGATCCAGGGAATACCCCAGGAAAGCCTAAAAACACAAACTAATTGCTGGCTTTTACTGGCCTCTAACAGGATACAAGGAGTTTTTATATAAAGTCTCGTGGTGTGCAAAAAAAAAGAAAATAAAATAAAATACTAAAGTCTTCAATTCAGACAGCTTTTTAAATCTAGGAGGAAAGCAAGGGATGAAACCTTATCAGTATTTCTATCCCAGCCTACAGCACCTGGAATTCCACCTCTGCACTGGGCAACACTCACAGGACAGGCACCCAGCTATGAAGACCAAAACCACCTAAAATGTCCTTCAGGTCACTGAAATTTCCCTTATTTCATATTCCAAAGGTAAAAAATACATCTCTTTAGCAAAGCATAAACTCTAATTCAGCCTCAGGTTTGATGGCAGGGGTTAAATCTCATTTTCCTGCCTCGGGATGAGGCTGTGCAGATACACTTSAAGTATTTTAAGTGTCCTGCAAGAGATTTTTCATTCCATTTCTTGCTGTATCACAAACATCTGGTCAGAAAGAAAAGCTGCAGTTGCAGTAAAAGATTGAGCTGTCCCTAAGGCAAAGGAATATGAAAATAAAAAAATTCCTGCTGGGCTGCTCTCACCTAAATTCTGAACACATGCATGCTACAATAATCTGCTTATTCAAATAAACTCCAATAATTACCTGTAAGTAGCTGCTAAGGTACTTTAGAATCCTTCAGGCAGGGATTTATAAAGCCTCCTYTAAAATGATACTGAATTAAGTCAGGACAGGCTGCCAGCATTCCTGTTCTATCATTTAGGAACTATAAAAATTCTGTTGCAAGTATTTAAAAAGCTGATTTCTCACCAGCACAGGGAAATGTTACAGCGCGCAAACTCTCCTGGAAGCTCCACAAACAAGTTCCTGCYCCTTTCAAGTAACAACCTTTGCTATTTTTTACCTTTGGAAATCATTTCTCTTCATGAAAAGGAATTTTTCAGCTGAAGAATCACCCCCTTGCCTTGCCTTGCCTCATTTTTAGGACTGCAATAGGAATCCTCCAGGGATAATCTAAGCAAGGTGCACATTGCAGCCAGCCAGGAAATATTTTCCAGAATCCCAATGAGAGCACTGGGAAGAAATTAAGATTTCTCCACTGATTTCACCCTGAAATGTATAAATAGCTTTTCTTTAAAGTCAGAATTTCGAGTGCAGACTCAAACTGTGCTGAGGTTTGAGATGGGCTGAGCCCTGGCAAAGGTGGGGGTGGGAGTGTTCCCTCATCCCTCACTGTGGGAACACCCT
>JACDOX010000322.1:541046-602316 GCA_014549065.1 Cardinalis cardinalis
TTTTTTAATCATTCTCCCATTTCTTGCTTTGGGAACACACCAAGAGCTCTGGAATTAGGGACTCAATTCTGAGTTTTTCCCATTGTTCCCCCACTTCTCACTTTGGGAACACACCAAGAGCTGTGGGATTAGGGACTCCAAGAAAGTGTTCCCCCATTTCTTGCTTTGGGAACATCCCAACAGCTGTTGATTAGGGACTCAGTTCTGAGTTTTTCCAGTTGTTCCCTCATTTCTCACTTTGAGAACACACCAAGAGCTGTGGGATTAGGGACTTTTCTGAGTTGTTCCCCTTGTTCCCCCATTTCTCGCTTTGGGAACATCCCAGCAGCTGTGGGATTAGGGACTCCAAGAAAGTGTTCCCTTATTTCTTGCTTTGGGAACATCCCAGCAGCTGTGGGATTAGGGACTCACTTTTTTTAATTATTCCCCCATTTTTTGCTTCAGGAACACCCAAAGAGTTCTGGGATTGGGGACTCTTCCGAGTCTGTTCCCCCATTTCTCACTTTGGGAACCCCAATCCCACACCCTGAGCTCCCCCCTGACCATCGATGCTCCTGTGCAACGATGTCCAAGGGACACCCAGGGATTGTTTGATATCTGCACCATGGCCCAATTCCACAATTACATTCTGACCTTCTTAAGGAAATAAATCCAGTTTTGCTTCTTTTCTCCTCCTCCTTCTTCTTTTTCCCACGTTTCCACCACAAGCCAGAGATTCCAGGTGATGCTTTGGACAGTCTGGAATTAAGGTGAAGTGGAAGCAATCCTGACAGTACAAACAGCTAAGCAGTTACCATGTTAAATGCCAACCTTAGGGGAACAATCCCTTAGTTTGGGAAGGAGTGCTGAAAACAAACATTTCACTCGATTTYTTGTGAGCCAGAAGGACGAAACAGCATTTTTGGTTCCTGACACAAGGACAGGAACACTCAGGATCCACGTGCTTAAATCTTCTGCTCAAAGAGGTCGTGGTACTCCTGCTCCTCCAGCTCCCTGTTGTACTTCTCAATTTCCCTGTTGGCYTCTTCCAAGTAATCATTCATGAACTGGTCCATTACTGGTTGGGAAAGGTGAAGGAAGAATATTTGTGCAAATGGAGTTTAGTAGAAAAGAACATCCAGGTTTGAAGGAARTGCCAGTTCTGGGACACTCAGTGAAAGCAGAAATTCAATATATGACTTTCTGGAAGTTCTAGAGATCTTCCARAAGTTCTCTAGAACTTCTAGTTCTAGAAATCAGAGCTACCCCAACTCAGGGAATAAAGGAGCAGCACAAGGGATATTTCCCAGCCAGAAGGAAGATCTAAGAACWGCAAAACCACAGCAGGGTTAAATGGGATGTTGGGAAGAAATTCTTCYCTGGGAGGGTGATGAGGCCCYGGCACAGGTTGCCCAAAGAGGTTTTGGACTCCCCATCCCTGGAAGGTGCTGGAATGAGATCAGCTTCAAGGTCTCTTCCAACCCAAACCATTCTGGGACTCTGAACACATTTCCAGCTGTTTAAAAGTTTAAAAYTCTGCCCAAAACTCAAATCCCCCAGAAAGGCTTAACCAGGCCTGCAGCTTTCCCTGCCAAACACCAAGGGGGAGGTGGAGTGAAGAATCCTGGAATGGTTTGGGGTGGAAGGAGCTTAAATTCCATCTCATCCCACCCCCTGCCATGGACAGAGACACCTCCCACTATCCCAGGGTGCTCCAAGTCCCATCCAACCTGGCCTTGGACATTTCCAGGGATGGGGCATCAAGAATTTTCCAGTGAAGTCCAAGTTTGCTGTTGGGTTTTATGTCCTGCAGACAGAAATCTGTTTAAAATTTTCAAGATGTCCCACAGGGCACAGAAAATAACTCTGTTCTTATYCCAAAGCAGCATCACCTGGATTTTTACCAAGTTTGGAGAAGTTACTGTGAAAAGTAAACTGGGAATACAAAACCAATTTGGAAGTTGGTGACCAAAGACAAAAGCAAAAGGAAGTTATGAAAATGAGAGAATCACAGAATCATTTAGGCTGGAAAAGCCCTTTGAGATCACCAAGGGCAGCTCTTAACCCAGCACTGCCATGGCCACCACTGAGCCAGGTCCCCAGGTGGTGACCAAGGACAAGAGGAACCTTGGCAAGGAATTCCAGGGCAAAACTAAGGACAAAAATATTATTTTTTTCACTGGAGTGTGTGCACACATGAAATTACATTCATTTGGAAGTTTTATCAGTCGTGCCCAGGCATTCAGTGCTATTACAGCACTATTTGGTTTGAAAAATATTTTTCTGACAAGCTGTGGTCCATAAATTATTCCCTGCATGAGCTCATGGGCAGTTTGGGGTTTGTTTTGTTGGTTCTATTCTGTTTCTGAGATCTTATCTCTCAAGAAAGGCTTTAAAACTAAGCTTTAGYTGGCAAGGAACTGGTTCTTTACCATATCTCCTTTGGCACTCAACATTTCAGAGCTGCACAGTTCATTGCCTACCTAAAACCTTCCCCAAAACCYCCCATTTTAAAGGATACAAGGATGATAATCCATTTTGTCACCAAAAAAATTCACAAATTGAGTCCCATTGTAAAAATAACCAGCTGGGAGTGGATCCAAGTGGCGTTTCACCTGCAGCAGGAAAAGAATTTAAATTAAACACCTGTAGGGACAGTCCTTACAAACCCAAATAGATAAAAGGAAATWAAAAGGCCATTACAGCAACCAAAGATGGCCATTTTTACACCTTCTCCTGCYTTCCAGAGTGAATTTGGAGCTCTGAGATCAGATTTATATCTCAAATCCCTCCTGGACAGCTCCAAAAGTGCTGTAATAATTTAGTGCTCAGCACTAAACACTTGTTGTGGCAGGTGCTCTGTCATCCAGATGGATATTTAAGGGAAATCAGCCAGAAGAAGGGTTTGTAAATTATTGCTTTTACTCACATGGATGTTTTTGATTTCCTGAAGGGTTAACATTCCTCTGGTTTTCAGGGCTTTCCTCTGAGGTTTCTGTATGAAGAAGGAGATTCCAGTTATGTGACTACAGTGATAATGTGATACCACAGCKTAGCTGGTTAAAAAATAAATTAAAAACCAAAAAAAAAATCCAAACCACCACATAGAACCATGTATTTAAAAAAATTCATTTCTAAAATTATTCAGTTCTATGAAGGCACTCACAACTATGTTCTGAAAACAAAAGTAAAAATCCACTGATCTTACAGAAAACACTCAGAAATTTAAAATTCTGTAAGTATTTTAAACAAGACAATTTAAATACAGCTTTACTGTAAGAAAGCTGGCACAGGAACAGAAAAACAACTTCATTTTGAGCCTGAGARATTCTGTAATCCTTTTCTTTCCTGCAGCATGTGGTAACTCTTAGAGCTATCTGAAACCCTCAATTAGCCATGACTGTACAAAAAGTGTTTATAGTCCTGAATTGCTCAAAGAGGAAACACTTCACACTTGAGATAAGCATTTAAGTTTCAAGTTTTCATAAAATTTAAGTAGTATTCCACCAAGAGCTTTCTTACATGGCAAAGCATTTGTCTCCGTATTTTACCCCTGTGGTAAGTACAGAGCATGAGATAATCAGCACAGAAAATGGATCAATTCCCTGAATTAACACAGGGGAACAGAAGATGAGAACCTGAGCATCTCAGAAATTCAAAAACCTCAGAAATCTTGGAACTTTAGCAACTGCTCCAGCCACAGTCTGCAGAAAACACTTTTCCCTTCCTACACAAATTTCTGGAGGGAGACATTGTGCAAATCTTAATCCATATAGAAGTTAAAAATAATTTTAACTTACAAAATGTTCCAAARAGTTGCCCAGAGAAGCTGTGGCTGCCCCTGGATCCCTGGAAGTGTCTAAGGCCAGGCTGGACAGGGTTTGGAACAATTTGGGATGGTGGAAGGTGTCCCTGCCCATGGCAGTGGGGTGGAACTGGATGGGATTTAAGATCCCTTCCAACTCAAACCATTGCAGGATTTTATGGATCTGTGATTCTGTCAATCAGCTGTGGCAATTTCCCTGTGCAAACTCTGCCTTCTGAGCTCCCTACAACAGCCACATTCCCTGTTCCTCACTCCTCAYTGCATGGATACATCAGCCATGCAGAAACACACTAATTAAAGATGACAAAATGAACAGGACTCTACCCTCCATTTCAGTGGATTACTTCCAAGGAGGTTTAATTTAGTGAATCAAAACAAATTTTCAGCTTTGCCAGCATTCAGGTACTGGAAGAAGATTTATTTCACAGCACACTTCAGCCCTTGGCAATCACAGCTCAGCTAAATCATCCTGTGTTTATCCTGGACATAATCCATTTGCTCAAGCATTCAAGAGCAAATCAATCCATGAATAAGCTGTAGCAAGCACTAAAACAATACAGAGATTACAACACACATTTGTAAACTCTTAGTCCCCTTCCTGAAATCCATTTGCACCCTAGAATGTCAATACCTTGGTAGAAGAAAAAAAAGAGATTAATTAAGAAACCCAAACGTTTCACTGAGCCACTCGAATTTYTCCTTTGGCTGTTAAGAAATGCCAAGCACTGAACAAAAAGAAACCTGCCCACAAACCTGCTTTGCAGTTTCTCTGAGCCAATCTTTGATATCCTCTTCCTTCAGGGAGCAGCCAATGAACACAAGGAAATATTCCTGTTGACTGCTGCAGTCTCTGGGATCATTTCTGGAATCRGGAGGAGTTGGCCCCTCTGGAACAGGCACCAGGCTGAGGGAATTTGCTGCTGTGTTGTGACACACTTCAATGACTTTATCAGCATCTAACAAGGAGAAGACAGAAGGAAGAGCCTGATAATTGCTAATCTAATCTATCATCAACACTGGTGCAGACAGACTCCAGGACAGAAATACTTCTTTAAACACCCATAAGGTGCAGTGTGATCACAACACCTCAGAGTAATCTGCCCTTACCTGAAAACTTCACTTTGCCCATGATGTGATAAATGTTTCCAGAAAAAGGACTTGGCTTGAGCAACGACTTAATTGCTGTTTGAAACAGAAGATAAACAGATTATCTCAACTTATTTTTCTTCTCCTTGGTGGAGCTTCTGGTAAAACCTGTGCAACTGATCCCTAATCCACATCCCAGTGCTTCCAAAGGAAAAGCTGCCATGTGCCTTGGAGTCTCACTATGGAACATTTATTTTTTAATTCATTGCCATGGAGTTTGGGAAATGAGGTGTGTTTGGCATAAGGAACTCTCACAGTGTGTGKGGGAGGTAAAATCCTCTTTAACACTACTTAGCCAAGCAGAGGAGAGGTTTGATAATGTATCTACTCTAGAGYAGAGCCTCTTTTCTAGGAGCTACAAAGAATTATTTGGCATAAAAAGCAGAAGCTGATGGTCACTTATAAAACTGTATTTCAACACTCCCAAATACAATGAGACATAAAATAAAAAAGCAAGCACAGGAAGTTGTCTCAGTCCTAGAAACCAAAAATTCAATTAGATTTTCATCTGAACAAAAATCATGGGACAATTTTCCAGAGCTGACACTAAGGAACAGAATTTACTGTACTTTTAGGAAGGAAAGCTGAGTTTTCAATTAAAAATTAACTTCAGCAGTGATTAAATAACTGTGTTACGTCAGTGCCTTCCTTCCCCTCTATCCCTCAGCATCCCAAACTTGGATTTCAATCAAGTCAGGCAAAGTTCATTGGTACCTTTGCATTTGGTGACAAATCTTGTTTTCTCCAGAGGGCGGCTGAACCACACACAGATCTGAACCATGGGAGGGAACACGGGCCCAGCCCCATATCTGCCCTCATACCTGCACACAAAAACAAACACCTTCAACACACAGAAATCACAGCAGCTTCTGCTTCTCATCCAGCAAAAAACATCTGTTCTTTCAGCACAGATGAGCCTTGCTCAGAGAGGAAGGAAAATAACAGAGATTTCTTCTCTGTGACAATGTGCTGCCAACAGCACTGGGTTGGTCAAAGCACTCAGGACTCCTTTTCATGGAGTCTTGAAATGGTTTGAGTCAGAATGGACCTTAACAACCATCTCATTCCCACCCTCCCATGGGCAGGGTCACCTTCCACTAGCCCAGGTTGCTCCAAGCCCTGTTGCTCCAAGCTGGCCTTGGACAATTCCAGGGATCCAGGGGCAATCTCAGCTTCTCTGGGCACCCTCACAGGGAAGAATTTTCCCTAACATCTTATCTTTAGCTTAAAACCCTTCTCCCTTGTCCTGTCATCATCTACCAATGTAAAAAATCATTCTACTCCTTTTTTATGAGCCCTTTTTAGGTACTGCAAGGCRGCAAAAAAATCTCCCTGGATGCTTTTGATGCTCTTCCTGCTGCTTTCCTTCTCTTCCACACTACCCAGATCCAATTCTTGCATACTGTCATCAAATAGATTAACAGCTGCCCAAAAGTTTGAAATATTCTCTTTTCCTGCTCTCTCTCTTCGGCTCCATGCAATCCACCAGCAGCTCTGATGATATTAATTCAATATCCTCACCCCAAGCCTTGTGCTTCACTYCAGTAGCTTCACTTGGCTACTTGCATCCAATTCAGAACCAAATTTATTAATAAAGAGATACAGAGGACTGCAAGGTATGATAAATAAATGTTTCCAGCACAGAGCCTGGTCAGCCAGGAGTTCTGATTGCTGAGAGYTGCAAATTGCTGCCAAAAAGGTGCAGCAGAAAGAAATGCAACAAGATGTGTGAAGAGACCTGAGCCAGGAGAAATCTCCCTCGGTGTTCAGTGGAAATTTGGTGCCACGTGGGTTTGTGGCTGAGCTGTGCCAGGGCTGTCACTGAGGTTCCTGGTTTTTGTGAATAATTGCTCTGCTAATGGCCAGACTGACAAAGCAAGTTCATTCCAGTAATGCTGAATAGCTGTCAGGATGAAATTACTCCAGTCATTATTGACCTCACCCATCCCAATCCTTCCCAGTTTATTCCCACAGGGTTCTTGCCTATTCTTCTGGAAAGCAACAGTAATCTTGCCATTGATTTAAATGGTGGCCAAAAAGGAGCTTTTTCCCCCCATAAAAGGGCAGCAATCTTGTATCCACTAAGAATAATCATCAGCTCTCTTAAAAATGATTTACAAAGCTGCTGCCTGTTCCAAATGAGTAGTCTTAGGGAAAAAAAAATATATAAATGAAGTTAGTGAAACATTTTAATCTTCAAGTTAATTAGAAAAATAGTTTTAATACTTCTCAGTCTAGATACTTGCCAGCCAGGGTACATTAAATATCGAGCTCTCATCATCTGAGGACTTGAAAAACTGCTTTCTGAGAGAATTAGTTCAATATCCTCGTTCCTGTAAAGAGATAAAAATGAAGATTTTTAATTTTCTAAGTTAAATAAAATGGCCACTATCTACTTACATAAAACATAATGTGCTAGTGACAGTAAAATTAAGAGCACTTTTCCTTTAGTATGGCAGTAACAGCAACATAAATCACACTCTGCAAACAGAACACATTTCCTAATCCCTGTATTTATTTGCCCATAAACGTAAAGGGAAAATCCCTTTTGCACGAGAAGCAATTAAGAAAAAATCTGCATTTCCTTCCTATAAATCACCAGAGTAAAAACATGAGAACAGAAGTTTCTGAGTGCTGGTGGCCCATGTGCCAAAAGCAATAAATCCTGCTGGAAGTTACCTTGTTACAATCCCATTTTCTGCCAGGATGAAGGAAACTCCAGGATTTGCTGCCCTGATCAGGCTCTGCAGCTGCACCAGCAGTGGGTGCCTCTGCTCTGTGGCATGACTTGTGAAAACCACATTACTCACCAGTCCTGTGGAAGGAAATCAGGGGATATTTTACACATTTCAGGCATGYAAACAGTGACTAATAAACCATTCAGTGATATTCCAACCATTCTTCTCTTATTTTCCTTCCCTTTCACTGCATTCTTTCATTAAAGACAAAAAGAAAATCCACTACAATAAAAAAACCAAGCAGAGAATCTTTCATCTAACAGAATCAATTTAGACTCAATCCATAGAACCAATTAATTAAAATAACAAATCCATACAAGAATCAATTTGAGCAGGACTAGTTAAAAAAAAAAAAAAAAAAAGAAAATTAAGGTGTGATGAATTCAATGTGCAGTAAGAGACTGAACAGCTAAAAATCAGTATTTTGGACACTCAGTTGCCACAAGAGAAGGATTTAGGGTTATTTTTTGTCTTTAAAGACTCCAAAAGGTTATTCAGACAGCAAGACTGAACCCATGAAGCATCAAAAAGATAACAGAAAACCATTCAGTTGATTTCAGTTCTGGGATCCYTGCTTTCCAATTCTACAAGATTTGACTTTCAGCCCAGTTCCTCAAAGAAATTGCAGTGTCAACACTTGGTGCCTCCCTAGGATGTCTGCATTGTCCTGAATGGGAGGGATGGAGAGGAAATGGAAAGGAAACAGCCTCAAGCTGGGTCAGGGGAGGGTTAGATGAGACATTAGGAAATATTTCTTCATGGAAAGGGCTGTCCAGCCCTGGCCAGGGCAGTGGTGGAGCCCCCATCCCTRGAAGTGCTCAAAGAACACGTGGATGTGGCTCTTGACAGGGGTAATGGGGAACTGGGCAGTGGTGCTGGGTTGATAATTGGATTTTATGGTYTTAGAGGTCTTTTCCAACCTAAACAATTCTATAATTTTACAAGAARTGTTATTTCTTTGCTCAAGATGTGCAGCCCTGATCTGAAACTTTCCTGTGACTAAAGTGGAGTGGAAGGAAGAACAGAAAATCTCCAATATCCAYGAACAACTGAGCCAAGGTGCATTTCCTCTGCCTCCAGCTATTCAAAGCAAAGATGAAACAACTGATCACACCAATTCCTGGTCTTTACACAAGTCTTAAATCACACTTATCCATGCAAAGGCTGCTTTACACACAAATTCCTGCACCAAATATTTCTGGGGCACTTCCATTGCACCACACACTCCCAGTCACTGCTCTTTGCATCACTGACCCTTCCAAGCCAGAACTTCAGTAATAGCACAAATCTCCAGCACTCTATTCCTCTTTTAACCTTGCAAARAAGTTTCCACTCCAATTTCAGCAACATCCATGTCTTCTCCAATACACACTTGCTCTTGGAGGAGGGGGAAAAAGGAAGGAGAACAGCAAAGCACTCTTTGAAATTTAAGCCACGTGCAGGCTTGAAATGATATCAGGCTTGGGGATACTCATGAAATTAGGAYAAAAATATGAATAAGATAATCATGYCATTAATAAGGTAATAATTTCACTCCTGGACTATTCCAGGCCAGGCTGGATGGGTCTTGGAGCAGCCTGGGATGGTGGAATGAGATGAGCTTTGAGGTCCCTTCCAACCCAMACCATTCTGGGATTCCTGAATCACCCACCACCCCCCTGTGGCTGTGCCACAGAGTCCATGTGACAACTGGCAGCACCATGCCTTAGAGAGGATCCATAACTGTCCAGGATAAGCTGGAAAAGCTTTAAGTTAAAAAAAAAAAAACCAAACAGGGAGTGTAACTCAAAGAAAAACAAAACAACTTCCTGAGAATTGGAAGGTGCCTCCAAGGCTTCAGTAATGAACAGATTKAACCTTTTTTATTCAAACTGCCACTGCCATGTCTGTTTGTAAGAGATGCATTTTGAAGACCACCCAGTTTTGTTTAAATCTTTATTTATACACTCCTCTAAAGAAAAGAACTCTTGCAGCCTGGGGAATAGCATGTTCAATGGAAGCAGGAAAGGAACAGGAGGGATGGATTAAAAATACATATGCTGTATGAAAATAATGGCTCCTCTTTGCTCCCAAACTTACAATGGGAATATTTAACAATGGTGATGTCTTAATTTGTGTTCTATATGAAATTGTTTCACAAGGGATGCCAGGGTGCCCTTGGACTAGGAAGGTATCATCTTACAGCTTCTGTGCAAGAAAGACAGAAAGAAAGACAAAAAGAAAAAACAAAGAAGAATAGAGAACAAAAGGGAATTACAGCACACAGATGGTGGCAGGAATTTTTGGAGAAATTTAAGGAAGTATGCACAGGATACTCCTGTTGGTCACTCTGCTCAAGGCTTTGTCAGTTCTCCCCAATCCCCATCGGCCTCTGTCAGTCTTGGGGCTCTCCAAACAGAAATTTTGGAAAATCTCACATTGATAACGTGCCCAGGAACCTCTGTGATACAGAAAAAGGCACCAAAAGGCAAACCAAACTCCCTGCCCATATAGAGGTGAAGATAGAAGGAAAAAGCACAGCTCCAAAGTCTCATTAATTCCTACTAATTAATTCCTACTTGGCTTTTCTCACACCCACAAAGTTCTGGTTTCAGATCTCTACAAAGCCCAGTACAACACTGTTAGAGCTCTAGAYACTGAGAATTTTACACTTTCTGTACTAACAGACCCTGACTCCCAAGAAAACACTACATTTGACCTGAAGCCATAAAAGAAAGCTTCCAAAATTAATAAATAACACTAAAATTACAAGTGTATAGTTTAGTTCAAAGATGTAATATCACAGAGTAAAGAACTTAGAGTTTGTTTGGGGTTTTAAAATATAGTAATAGATATAAAACAAATGAAAGTTTTAGAACAAAGGCTCCTTCTTCACCTTCTTCTTCATAAGTTTGAGTAGGATTTTGTAATTAGACAGAAAAGTCTGCATTGTGGACTTCAAGTAATTAATTGTTAAGTTAGAAGTAGCTTATAATATCACAAAGTAAAAAACTTAGAGTTTAGGGTTTTAAAATATAGTAATAGATATAAAACAAAATAAAAGTTTTAGAACAAGAACTAGTCTCTTCTTCTTCACCTTCTTCTTCATAASTTTGAGTAGGATTTTGTAATTAGACAGAAAAGTCTGCATTGTAGACTTCAAGTAATTAATTATTAAGTTAAAACAACTGAAGTATCATTTCTTAATTAGATAATTTAACCTTAAAAAACTTTATAACAAGAAATAGTTAACTACTTTGTACCTTATTAGTAAAATACTAAATACAAAACTCACTACCTATAAAACTGTAATATAAATTTAAAAAATAAACATTTAAATCTGAACACAAAGTATCATCTCAGGTACCTTCAACCCCAACTTCAATAAGAAAAAAATGCAAAAACCAACACAACACAGTCTTGGTACMTTCTCCATCAATCTCTGCTCTGTGTGTGCCTGGCCAGGGCACTCCCTGTCACTCCTGTACCTTCAATCCCAACTTCAACAAAAAAAAAAATCCAAAATCCAACACAACACAGTCCTGACCCATTGGTGACACAGCAAAACAAACAATATTGGGGTGCACAACATTCCAGAAATATGAATTAATATCTCAGTGTGAATGTCTSATTAAATCTTGCTGTTGTTGCACCAGAAATGAATTCCCAGGTGTGTGGAACCACAATGATTTCTCTTTTAATTGTGCCCAGAGCAGCTGTGGCTGCCCCTGGATCCCTGGCAGTGCCCAAGGCCAGGCTGGACAGGGCTTGGAGCACCTGGGACAGTGGGAGGTGTCCCTGCCATGGCAGGGGTGGCACTAAATGCTCTTTAATGTCCCTTCAACCCAAACCAGCCTGTGRTTCTATGAATTATGCAGATGTAAATTCTCTATTACTACACACATGTCACAATTCTGCATCTGTCTGGAAATTTAAGTGGGCCACATCTCACTTCAAAGCATACTTTTCCTCCTGAACCTTTTACACAAAAATTACCCCTATTTTTGTGGAACTATTTCTTTCTACAAAGGGACCTCTCAGGCATCTGATGTCACATTCTGTATCACAGAACTGGATGACAACACTTTGCAACGTGCAGAAATTATTCCCTGCCACAAGAACATTCCTCTAACCTCCAGTATTTGTAAWTTTTGCAGCATTTTGACTGCAAGAAAATCAGCTACTCTTGTCCTGGGTGTTTTGTAGTTTCTCCTTCAACAATGACCAATTCTCACCCAATCCAGTCTGTACAAATTTACCTTTAGAAAAACAAAGCTTTGAGTATTTGTTTTATTTATTCTYTCATAAAACAATTTGCACCTTTAACTTCTCGGCAGTTATTAATAATTCTTCATATTCTTAACATTTTCCTGCTCTCTTAAGTTTTACCAGTGTCTGTACACGTGATAATTTTCCAATTTGGAGCACCAACACTTTTCTCCAAATAAAATATTGATTTATATAACAGCACCCACTTTCTGTCCAGTTTGTTCACAACTTCATTCTTTAAGGTTCTCTCCACACAAGAAAAAGAGGTGGCAGCACTCTGGCAGCCAAGCAGAGCAATCAGAATTTAGGCAGCCACAAGAAGAGAACAGCATCCTACTCTGATTTTCCTACAACTGCATTTAAATATGAAGACAAAATAAACCCAAAAATAAACCCAACCTGGCCTTGAACACTYGGGGCAGGGATTTGAGGGCAGGTGAGGAAGGATCATTTCCCATTTATGCCAATTCCTGCTTTAATTCCCAAGCCTGGCAAGTATTGATTTCAGGATATAAAACTCAACACCCTGCAAGGACCCTCCAGGCCACACCAACAGGAGGATTTGGGGAACAAGGTCACCCCTCATTCTTCCCTTTTTAACAGAGCAGAAATGAAAGGAAAGCTCCATTTCCTCACACATCCCCAAAGGAGGGTGGAACTGGAACTCCAGTTCAATCCATTTCACTCCCAGTGTGAGCAGTTTAAATTATGATTTTAAGAAACCCATCCTGCACATGAGGACTTCAAAATGGATCATGCTCCAGAATTTTTACATTTTCTGCCTATGTTTGACAGAGATTGTCTGTTCTTACCTCCAAGGGTTTATCATGACTCTTTGGCTACATCTGTTAATAGCAYAAAATAATAAATACAGGTATTTATTTGGCCACATGGCTCAAGTATTTGTAATTCTTGCAGCATTTTGACTGCAAGAAAAACAGCTACTCTTGTCCTGGGCATTTTGCAGTTTCTCCTTCAACAATGACCAATTCTGTAGAGCTCAAAGTCAGGAAAAGTGACACATACCTTGTGAACACTGGTCCAAGAACTTGGGAAAAAGAAGCCTAAAAAAACCAAAAAAAGTTCACACATCAAGAATGGATATTATTATTTAAGTAAAACATTTCCATTCACTTGGATGCTGACAAAATCTCACAAACCAAACCATTTTCATGCTTCTTTTCCTCAATCCATGTAACTGCAACATCCTCACAGGTTATGTCTTTCAGGACTTTTCCCCAAAAAATCAGTTTTGTAGATGGTTTTAATTCTCCAACAGATTTAAGAGCTAATTCCCACCATGTAATTTCTTCTGTACTCTAAGAAATAGAAGCAGAAGTCTAAGAATTGAAGCAGAAATGCTTCAGTGTTATTTTAATTCTTATTTAAACAATAGGAATTTAAAGTTTGCCCTAAAGAATTGTGCCTTTAAAAGAGTGGGAACTTTCACAGAAAGACTGGATGTAAAGAATGCCAACTTTTGCTGCTGTGTCAGACAAGTGACAATTCTTTTCAGGAGCTTTATCATGGACACAAAACCTCAAAAAGAGAATTTTACCTGTTCCCTTCAAYTCCCTCTCCCCTGCCCTGGTCTGTTAATTCAGAATGGGGAAAAGCTCCATGCCAAGCTCATGGAAGAGCTGGATCTCTACAGTGATGAACTCTGAGGCAGGAAATGGGTTTGATTTTCTTGAGTGCAACTTTCAAGCCAGACATGAAATCCACTCTGTTCCATTCTCCCAGTGAAATCACCAAAGTTTCCCAACTGCAAGGTTTGCCATGGGCACTGTGTGGCTACTTGGGAAATTCTTATCAGAACAAACTCCAGAGCAAAATAGAAATAATCTCCAGCACAGGCTGAGCCTCTGCCTTCAATTGCTTCTGCACTTGAGGAGAAAAACAGTGTGAAAGGACTGCAGGCTGCTGCTGCTAAACACTACACAGTACCAGGACTAGTTACACGTTAGTAAGTTAAAAATAAAACAGAAATGGAACTTGTCTTTCCTAGAATTATGGAAAGAACAAGTTTAAACAGCACTCCAGCATCAATTCACCTATTTTTTTATGTAGTCTTTAATATTTGTTGGGTATCTTTGTCACGGAGACAAGAAGAAGCAGCAAGGTAAAGTCTATTTATTGACTACTGCAAAGCACAAGCAGCACCTTGGTTAGTGTTTAAAAACAGCCAGGAAATGTCAGGAATGCACTTTTAGAAACTGCTTGGGCAGTTCTCCTCTAAGCTGTGATGCACAGTTTGATCACAAACAGAAGCAGTGCTACCAACTCCAAAAACTCTAACTGCTGGAACTTACTTTTATCAAATCAGCTGCAAGGCATAATTAAAAAATTGGAGTGTTACAATTTTACAGGTAGGTCTGAGAAGTGATTCCCGTGTTTGYTGAAGTCTGGAGAACACACATTTACTATGAAACCAAACTATTTCCAAAGGTCAGTGACTTGGCTCTGTGACCATTTCCTCCCCACCCTGGCTCTGCAGTAACCCAGGATATCAGATTTTAACACTTGCAATGCTTTGGCTTCCGTGCTTTGTCATTCCCTTCCCCATTTCAGGGGTTGTTTCCCTTCAATTCCATATTTGAAACCTGTAAAGTCTTTTTAAACATCCAAAAGTAGTGGCAGAATCAATAACCCATGAGATGCACATCTCCATTTTTAATCTGACTTACTACAAGATTGCAAAAMAGAGAATTATTCAGAGGACAACTGACTGTCCAAATATTACACAGCCTTTAACCAAAAGATTTATATTTACACAATCTTTGTTTATTCTTCTAGGAGCTGAACTTCTATTGGAGCTGAACTTCTGTTGATATTCTACACACTTAAATATCCAGTGAAAACCCAGTGCCATCCTGATAAACCAAACAGCACTTCCAAGTTCCTCCAAGATGGATTATTAAGCAATTTTATGGGATTTAAGTGGCTTTTAACCATCACAAATCACTAATTATTATAAAAGTGGTACCAAAAATTGACATATCTGCTCTTAAATGGGTACAAATATTTCAAAGCTCACCTGTGTTCCATGTAGCAGCTCAGAGGCTCCACACAGGTGTTGACTGTTCCAATGATGAAAGAAGATTTCACATCTGGGTCAGGGTGAGTCTGCAGAGCTTGCACAACATCAATAACATCAGTGTACCTGCAAGAATCCAAAATGAAAAATGGGTTCAGAGAACCAGAACAGTTCCCTACTCAGGGAGAAACTGATGGCTTGGAAGAAACCTGGATTTCCAAAAGTGCTACCAAAAGAGATGGAAAGCAGCTCAGAGCTTGGCAAATCCAAAGAAATTAAGCAAATCTAGACAAATTAAGCAAATCCAGCAAAAAATTGACTGGAAGTTACATTAAATTATTAACAATCCAGAGAAAAACAGTGTAAACCTTGCACTGAACAACTGGCAGCTTGCAGAAAGCACAAAAAGCACAATATAACACAAACATTTTATGCCTAATGCCAAGCAAATTAAGCACAATTTGAGTTTAAAACAGAATAAAAGAACAGCCTCTCTCACTTATCAGCATCCCAATTTAAACATATTTCTACCATGCATCCATTTTTGATCAGGACTTCAACCACTGCTGCATTTTACCTCTGTATGGTATCAAGGCTTAGGTAAACCTGAGTTTTATTTTCAGGTATTTATTTCTCAGCCAGTTACAAAATTTTCTCTACTGTCAGTTATCAACTAAATGGAATATTTAGAGAACTCCAGCTACTCTAAAGCTGTCTACACCAACACCCAACTATCCATAAAGAATTAAAAAGTTCCAATTATCTGTTCCTGAAGCCAGTGCTGCTACCAGAGTATCAGCTATTTTGCCAATCAATGGATTTAACACCATCCCTACTAATTACACAAAAAAAAAAAATCAATCTGGCTCCAACATGGAAAAAAATGATGGTTTTTAACACTATCAGAATGGACCATAATGAAGAAAATGCTGAGCTCCATTTGTACATCCTCAGTGAGAAGGATGAAGTGGAAATCACAGCAGCCAGGTCAGGGTAGTGCCTCCCTCACCCTGGTTTGTGTCACCTTCTAATGACTCAGAAGATGATCCTGGTTCTCAAATGCTACACTGGAGATGGAAATGTCAAACACAGGTAGGTGGCTCAGTCTTCACCTTTATCCCACAAGGAAAATGGCATTTATCCAAAACACATCACTATCACAGTCCTCCTCTGTTATCACCTGCTCTATCAGGCAACAAGATTTTTGACAGTTTGATCTCTGCTGGCAGTTCTGGAGTCAGAATCACAGAACAGTTTGGGTTGGAAAGGACCTTTAAAGGTCACCTTAGTTCAACCTCCTGCAACAACCAGGGACATCTTCCACTACCCCAGGCTGCTCCAGCCTGGCCTTGGACACTGCCAGGGATCCAGGGGCAGCCACAGCTGCTCTGGGCACCCTGTGCCAGGGCTCAGCACCCTCCCAGCAAGGGATTCCTTCCCAACATCCCACCCAAATCTCCCCTTTTTCAGTCTGAAGCCATTCCCTGTGTCCTGTCCCTCCATCCCTTGTCCCCAGTCCCTCTCCAGCTCTCCTGGAGCCCCTTCAGGCCCTGCAAGGGGCTCTGAGCTCTCTCTGGAGCCTTGTGAGCATTCCCAGCTCTCCAATCCTGGTTCCAGAGCAGAGGGGCTCCAGCCCTGGAGCAGCTCCATGGCCTCCTCTGGACTCTCTCCAGCAGCTCCAGGTCCTTCTGCTGCTGGGACCTAAGAGCTGGGGCAGCTCTGCAGGTGGGGTCTCACCTGAGCAGGGCACAGGGGCAGAATCCCCCCTCCCCTGCTGCCCACACTGAGGGACCAGCCCAGCACAGGGGGTTCTGGGCTGTGAGTGCACCCAGACCATGGAAGGAAAGCTAAGCACACCATTTTTACAGGAGCAACAAAACCAACAGGGACAGAAAAGCTGAGTTTGGTCCATGTATAAACCAGAATCGCCTTATTCTACACAACAGTTCTAAAAGTTTGGATTCTTTACCCTTGCAGCACCACCAGGAGCCTGTTGTTCTTCCCAGTGGGCTTCCCAGTGCTCTTCAGGGTGGGCTGATGGACCCCAAGGTTCTGCTGGGCCTCCAGGAGCCCGGCCAGGAAGCGCTGGAAGTGGGAGGCACTGAAACACTGCGGGCTGTCCATGGTCTGCCGATACACAATCCACCTGGGGCACACACAGGGGGCAAGGCAGGTCAGGAGCTGGCACACAACACCTCTGTTTTCCCCCTGTTGTCCTAGATTGAAGGCAATCTGTATTATATTTGCCATCTGTTGGAAGTGGGGCAGCTATCTGCTGTTCAYTGGGCAGTTTTCTTTATCTTTTCCACAGCCAATCCTCCCTCTGGGGAGATATCTTGCTGTTAATGGACCATTAATTATTAATGATGTTTGTGGTGGTGTTCACAGGGGTCCCAGGACGAGGGAAGAGATGAGAATTTTGACTCTATGTTACAGAAGGCTGATTTATTATTTTATGATATATATTATAACTATACTAAAAGAATAGAAGAAAAGATTTCATCAGAAGGCTTAAAAGGAAAAGAATCAAATGATAAAATCTTGTGACTGACCAGAGAGTCTGAGACAGCTGGACTGTGAYTGGCCATTAATTAAAAACAACCACATGAGACCAATCACAGATGCACCTGTTGCATTCCACAGCAGCAGATAACCATTGTTTACATTTCATTCCTGAGGTCTCTTGGCTTCTCAGGAGAAAATATCTTAACGAAAAGATTTTTCATAAAATATGTCTGTGACATATGTTCTGTTAATAGGCCATTAATTTTTAACTATCTTCTGTCCATGGGCCAGTGAGTGTCCCTGCATGGCTGATCAAATTCCATCATCCCATGGGGAGATGCTCTGCCCAGGGGAGGAGCCAAGCATTCCTACCTGGATCCAATCTGAGCCTGGCCCAGCCCAGCAGCCTTTGCCCCCTGCATTGCCAGAGGAGCAGCTTTCTGCTGCCCTGCATTGCCAGAGGGAGCCCAGGCCCATCTCCAGCAGCCCTGGAGCTGCAGAGGAAAACTCCCCCCTTGTGCAGGATCCCTGCTGCAGCAGAGCCACAGCTGGCACTGCAGGAGGGCTGAGCCACCATTCCAACTGGTCTGCTACCAACAGGGTGTCAGGTTGTATTCTGACTCTCTCAAGGGTTTTTCTTTTCTACTATTGTATGTATTTTGGGGTTTTTTTCCCCTTTTCCTAATAAATTACATTTCTGACTTGGAGTCTCTCACTGGTTTTGCTYTCAAACCAGAACACTTATTTTCAAGCAACAGACCAAAATGAAGTTTGACAAGGCCAAAGATTCCACATGTCTCATCATGATCTTGTTCCACGTGGGGAAGGGGAATTTATTTGGCTTTCTATCATTTCCAGCATATGCACATTCTTTACATGGCTGCCAAAGGGGTTTGTGGGTGTTTTTTGTTGTTTTTCAACAAAACAACGTTCACCAGCTTTTTTCAAAGCTGTACATCATATGAGTAATTCTGATCACTGGCAGTGATGCAGTAAACAAAAATTAGACAAATCCAATTCAAGACTCTGGGCATAAAAATATTTCAGTGCAAAAAAGGAAAGTAACAATGACATTTGCAGGAAAACATGAGGAGATGTGTTATTACACAAGCTTCAAAAGTCACCTTACGCGTTTGCCCTATAACAGAGCCACAAAACTGCTCTGAATCAACTTGATAAAATCAAGATATTGAGTTAAAAGTAAAAGAACAGTGCAGAACATGGCTAAGATTAAATGCTAAGGTGTTTGGCTGTAAGAATTAAAAGGGTAAGATTTTTTTATTATTTTTCAGAAGCCCTATCAAGACACAGACTGGCAAATTCCTATAGCAGATTTATCTCAYTGCCATACAACAGATGTCCTGAATGCACCTCAAATCAGGCTAAATTAAAAACAATGCTGTGGCAAGGACTGCTAGTACAGTCTTTCCTCAAAAAACAAAAAAAAAAAAGCATTTTAGAATCACTACAAATCAATAAATGGAAGCTCTTCACCACATGGAATAGGCAACAAAGAAACCTCCTGTGCTGTTTTTCTGTCTAAATTTATAAATTTAAGGGTGAATCTACCTGGCAGTCTGAAATGAGGTTTAAAAACCACCAAATGAAACAGTGATAATGTTTTTTTGCCTTCATGCCAAGCTGTTTTTTGGGGATCAGTGTAAGCAGAGCTGCACCAACCTCCCATGCTCCTTGGTAAAAGTGATAAGGAAGGAACAGAGGTCGCTGGAACGGCACCCGGGCAGCCCAGTGAGGATGGTGATGATCACCTGCAACACAGGAACAGGACAAGGCAAGTCTAAACACAAAATAACCACAGAAACACTGGTGCAGACACCAGAAAGGCTGTTTTCTATGATTCATATCGATTTTTCTTTTTTTAAAAAAAATCCACAGTTAAACCAACCTTAAAATCAGATTTAAAACATTCCTAAGGGTTTACTAATTGTCAGGATGGTCTCTGAACCAGACCCCAGCAATACTGCAAGGAAATATTATATTCCTGCTGCTTTGGCTTTGTTTTCAGCAGATTTCAAAAGCTGGGAAGCTCCAAGGAAATWTTTTCTCTGAAAATGCTATTTAAAGCCCACCTTAAACTGGACAATTGTTATTGCCCCTATAGAGAAAGGATTGTTTTACAGATAATATCAGCAAATGTTAAATATCATGTGCTGCCTCTATGCTATTTAAAGGACTTTTATGTTCCAGAGAACAATTCAGTTAAATTATTCAGCAATTCATAAAAACAAGCTGCCTGCTTTAGGGCAAAGTCTCTCTGGACATTAGAGAAAACACTTCACTTAAAGATCTACACCTCATTTTCTGCCTCTATTTCATCAGGTTGAAAGGCCATTTGCACTTCCAAAAGACTGTTTAAATGGAAAATAATTAAATATATAACCAGAAAAAAAAGACAAAAAACTGGTGGTAGTGGAGGAGGAGGCAGAGCATGGCTGAACAGGATTAGTATTTTATCACACTACAACAGAACTACTGACAGAAAATTCCAAATATTCTCTATGAGTGCTAGGAACTATTGTGGAGTTGTTTCCTTACCTTATCACCCTCTGCTTTGCTGTCAGAAATGGTTTCTGACTGTTGGAGAAGGACAGGAAGATGTGCCCTCATCACTGGCTTGCTGCTGACACTGCTGACTGTGAAGTGCTGCACAAACCTTCCAAAAATAAAAGATTTATTTCTTTACAATTGACAGCAAAAGATTTCATCCACACAAATAGCTGGGAAATTACTAAAACAAGAGTATGAAAAGGTCAAGCTAGGGAGGAAATAATTTATCTCAGAATAAAAACATCCTAGTGTAAAGAGAGAATTATTTAAGAAACATTTTTAGATGGCTATCACATCTACCAAAACAGTTTTGTCTCATTTCTGACAGAATGAATCCCTTGGACACCAAAGTAATTTCTCACCTCTCCAATCCTGGAATGGCAGCAGACAGTTTCAGCTCCCTGCATCTTTCCCCAGAAGCAAAAGAGGCATTGAAGAGCTTCTGGACACTGGAATGCCTAAAAGAAGAAAATTAATTAATTAGTTAAAGGAGAAACCTAAAAATTTCTCTTCTTTAAATGATGTGGGCTCATATTAAATGATACAATAAAAAAAACAATGTGAGTGTTGCACTAAGAATGCACCATTTTTTAAATTCTTATCAGAATTTTATTATTATTATTAAAACCAATAAATAACAGCATTTTTCTGATTGCAGCTTCTGTGTAATTGCACTGCACTGGCAGGAACTTACAGCCTCTTTTGTTCCTCAGATAGGAATTCTTCTGGGACAACCCTTAAAGATAATCCTGAGCTTGTCTGGTTATGCCATGAAGAGAAAACCTGGAATAAACCAGATCTATGCATGAGTGTCATCATTTTCCCAAATTTGCTGTGAAWTTGTTTAGGAATTGGTTTTGCTCACCTAAAAAAACCAGACTTATTTTCATAAGCCATTAAATATTGCACAATAAAAGTTTTGCTGCAAGAGAAGCTGTGGCTGCCCCATCCCTGGAAATGTCCAAGTGTTGGATGGGGCTTGGAGAAACCTGGGAGAGTGCAAGGGGGGGTGGAATGAGATGTGCCTTGAGGTCCCTTCCAATTTTAAAATTCAAATCCACTGATCAGATTTTGCAACCTTTTCTTTGGCTAGATTGGAAGAGCTTTAGGAATTTACTGATATGGCCTCGTTTTCCCTGATAGGAATGTGGGTGTTTATAGCCCAAGTGCTCTACAGAAGGAACTGAATTAATTCAAGTCTCTTTGAAGCACTGCTGTGATTTTCATGAGGTGAGATTGCAGCAATCATTACTCAAAATTGAAGAAAAACTCTGTTCCCTCCCAAAACAAAAGGAAACCCTTCGTTTCTCCAGGGAATGTTCTGGCTCCCATCCAATTGCTCCAGCCAAGACACATTAATCTGAATGGCACTGGGAACCTAGAAATCAGATTCAGATGAATCACAAAGTCCTGTCAGTGTTTGGAATTTCCCTTCTTTTCATAAGTAAAGGCAACAACCATTGTCATTTTTCACAATAACTGTCTGCAAGACAAAACAACTGGGGGGGACACGACTGCTTTCCATTAAAAACTCAGCATCCCAAACACAAGGGCAGGAGATAAAAACCATCAAAATAAAATATACTTTTGATATTAACAAAAGCAATATTGCTCATGCAGAAGGATCCACACAACTAAAGAAATAACCACTTCAAAACACACAGAAAGGACTGAAAGAAATGCCTGGGAGGGATGGAAAAAAGGAATGGTCAAGGGAAATTTGTGTTCTGTAGGAGTCAAAGGGTGGGGGATAAAGTGAAAACACAGGTCAGGCTAACAAGTGTTAGAAATATAGAAATATATCAGGCCCAGAAGAAATATATCAGAACCTTTTGTATAACTTAAGGAAAAAAGAGTTGCTGTGGCATCAAAGAAAAAAAATGAGAGAAATCAACACATCCCAAAGCCTAAATAAATTTTCCTCCTGCACCCTTTAGAGTGAGGATGGGAAAGGTTTCACCTCATCCTGCACAGCAGATTTCACCTCTGTRGGCTCAACACCTCAGTTTTTAACAAACCCAGATTAGGGTAGTAGGGCAGTTGCAATTCCCTAATTCCAGGAGGCTTGGAATAATCCAAGTACAGCTCCAGTGAGTGAGGTATGAAGCCAGATAATTGAGAAGAGTAGAAGCAGCATTTAAATTTCAGTGACTCTTTGTAACCTGTGAGGCACACAGACTTTCAGAAAGAATTTTGGAGGAAATCAATACACACCTGAAGGTAAATACTGACAAAATACAATAATATATTTCCATGATTTGCACAATCAGGTAGAGTCAATTTGATAAAGAGTTTTGYTCATGAGAGAACATCCTGAAGACAAAAGATTTGTTTTATCTGCTTGAGCAAAGCAACTGGTGTGGTGCCAAATAAGAAACTTAAACTGCCCAAACTGAACCTCAGTGTGGAACTGTTCACSAAAAAAATTAACTCAAAGGAGGACAGGAATAAATAGCCCTGAGAAAAAACAATATAGGAAACAAACACCCTCATCTCAGATAATACAAACAGTTTGGATATCTACAGCCAAAAACCAGATCAAAAGAAAAGCATTACAACTTATCAGAAGAAAAAAGAACATTTTATAGGCATAGATTGAAAAGAATCTGGTTTTGTTTTATTAGGCCAAATAAAGCAGMAAGAATAGGTCTGAGATTTGTGAGTATCTCGAGGATGTGTTCTGGTAGAGAAAAGAAAAATAAAACAGATATAGAAGTAGAATTAATAAAATAGGCTGAAAATTCAAATACAAACAAACAACAGATTGCCAACCATTCAGAGTGGAACAGTGGGAGGAATTTAAACACTTAAGATAAAAGGAAGAGACATTTTATGGGACCATTAATATGACCAGTGGGGACTACTCACTGAGCTAGGTGGTCTTTTCCAAGCCAGTGTGATGAGCACATCCTAAAAACCCTTGTGAAGCCCTAAAATCTCCAGGCTCATTTCCTCAAAAGCACTATTGTTATAAAGTTGGGTTTATTAAAAGCCTCTGCAGCACAATGCAAGAAGCCAATCTACTTAGGGAATAATACAATGCCATATGGGAGACTGAAAAACTTTAACTCCACTTCCCCAAGGATCAAGATCCAAATGTGTCTGACCACAAAAACACACAATGGAACCTCTGCCACTCCATACAATCCCTGCARCAAATTAGACACCAGAGCTACACTGAAATGCAGCTCAGAAAAGGAGATTTTAGAGCCCTGGCTGCCTCCAGAAGGCAAAGTGAAAGCACATGGGAGCATTAAACACAACRAGCAGCACCAGCACTGGAAATTCTTACAGAAATTTGAGTTTTTCTCACACATCTTAAACACACACAGAGCAATYATGTGGTTTCTCCCCCACCCCAACCAAACTTTTTCCACTTTACCTGGGAATAAAAAGCTTTATAAATCTTTCTTTTGGGGAAAAGTGCAATCATCAGAAAGTTGTTCTGGGTGTGGAATTCAATGGGGAGATGAGGAAGCAGGGAACTTTTGAAGTCTATAAAGAGAGCAGCAACAATGCTGTTGGAATCCTGGAAAAGTAAGAAACAGGACAAGTTAAAATTAATATTTTCTACTTTGCATGGCACAGAGATGGAGCAGGAGGAGTGGAGCACCCCTGAGTTTCCACTCTGCAGCTACTGGAGATATCACAAGCTCAAAGGATCTGAGTCTGAGTAAAGCACTAAACTTTTGTCCTGAAAATAAAGCTTGAATTTTAGTATCTTCTCTTTTCCACACCAAAATTTAGACCCATCCTCTGCTACTGCTTCAAACAACAAACTCTTTGTCTACACCCACATCTCCAACACAGACAGCAGATGAAAAATGAATTCAATGCCACCTAAAAARGTGACAAGGGAGGCTGAAGTCCTCAGGTTGCGTTTCCCTCAGAAGAACTGAACTCAGGTTCAATTTTTTTCTGAGAAAACACTGACTTCTTTTCCTTGGGTTATYTCTTAGTTTRTTTGGGGATTTTTTTTTCTCAGAGTGGTGGGAGATGTCCCATCCCTGGAAGTGCTCAAGGCCAGGCTGGATGGGGCTTGGAGCAACTTGGGAAAGTGGAAGGAGTTCCAAGGCAGGGGGTGGAACAASAYRGTTTTTAAGGTTCCTTCCAACCCAAACCATTCCATGACTGTGGAATCCAGGACAGGATTTTATGCACAAATCTGCAGGATGCTGAAGTGTTTTATATTCAAGTCCTTTTCACTTATAACCCTTTCCACATCAAAGTTTTAGAAAATCAGAACAATTTAGAAGCATGAAGCATTTCTGGGAAATGGGAATTCAATCATGTAGGGCTCAAATCAGAATTTTAGTGGCATCCCCTTCACTTTCAATAGAAATGGGCAAAGAACTCACTGTACTCATTGTTGAGAAGAAAAAGCTCAAGTTGGGGAACTGTTACATAAGAATTGGTATCAACTCAGAGACATTTGCAAACAGAATCTCTCTGCTTTGCTGACTGAGGGATTAATCATAAAAATAATCCTCTCTAAGTTACTGAGGTCACTGAAGAACATACAAAAATATTCTCCTCAAAGAGAACAATTTCTTTTAAGAGAAAATGGCTTTTGGAACAGAATCCATAGATYCTGGATTCTCCAGGATGGTTTAGAGATTTCCTGAGAAGTGACTTCAAGGCCAACTCATCCACGCTGCTGTCAGCACAAGAAGTGTCCAACAAAATCTGCTCCTGGATAACATTCYGGGCTCCACAAATTGAAAAAAGCTGAAAAGCAGCAGCAGCAGCAATAATCCCCACGGACACGAGGYTGAAAGGAGCCAGCTCCAAGTTTTACAAGATGTTCATGTCATTGTGAAATCTAAATATTGCTTGGTAATATTTGTTTCCTTGATGAATGGCCAGAATCTCCCCTGCCCTGCAYGAGTGCCAGGGATTTCAGGAGTTCAGGGGCAGCTCAGTGCCCAGTTCCTCACAGCACAGGAGCAGAATTCCAGATATTTTCAARTTAAAAAGGAGACTATCTCACAGGCATCATGCTAAAGCTGCTAAAAAAACTGCATTTTGCATCACTTCAAAGTTTGCTATCTTCTATTTTAATCAGAACATTAAATTCTCCTTTTCCTTTTCCATCCATATTGCTGCAGGAACTTTTGGAAAGAGCAACCAACGATTCCCCTGCCTCTCCTGTCACTTCTTAACAGTTTCAAAACCCTGCACCCTCATATTCTGCCAAGTCAGTAGAACAATAACACACTCCCTGTCAAGGCTTAGCTTCACACAAAAATCTGGCATCATTTCAAGAATGATGGCCAGGTCCCAGAAATAGCAACTTTTATGAAAGTGAGTGTCTTGAGTCAAACAATCCCAGGAAGGTCAGTGTTAAAATAGCTTCTGAAACGAGAGGCAATCAATCTGATGTCCAAGAAAAGGCAGCTAAGGTAAGACTCTCTGAGCTGCTGTGTTTTCATCTCAATTGAATCCCATTTTTCTTGTATTTTACTGGTTTCCTGTATTGTGGGATGAAATCACCCAGCACAATGCTGAGGGAGGTCACTGAATAAAYGGGGAATACTGTACCTGAACAAAAGGGAAACTAAAGGAAACTGATTTTTTTTTTCCCCAGTGTTTAGGAAACAGTAACCAACACAAATTATCTCTTTTCCACCCTGAAGAAGTGGTGGYTAAACCAGTGTTTCTGCCTCGAGGTGGACAGAGCTGAGTTGCCATCATTWACCCCTCAATTCCTACTGAGCCTGAACACTGCTCTGGCGGCCAAGTGAGAGATTCMAATACATTTTTAATAAAAAGCAGCATTTCACCCTCCAGAACACCCAATGACTTCACCACACCTTGAACTCTTCTCTATCCATCCCTTCACCCTGTGAGATGTTTGATGAATGTCATGTTGTATAATTTTCTTTTCACAAAAAGCARTTTTCACACTGTTAACAGCACACTGCTAACTCCAACACAAAATTCTCTCCTCCTTTTTCACTAATTTCAGTTAATCAGCACCAAAACTGCAGTGATTTGCATCAGTTATTACAGTTRTACAGATACTTAAATCTAAACTTTGCACCAGGACCCAACTTTTGTTAAAAATTGATGGAAACATTGTGACAGAAAAAAAGAGACAAAATACTCACCCCATCATAGAGAGAAATGGAGCTCATGTGGCTCTTGGGAATGGAAATGCTGCCGTGGTGGGGATCACAGAACAGAATTCCATCAGAAAAGAAATACAATTTGCCTAGAATTTGAAGGAAAAAGAATTGTATGAGGTATAAATCAACATTTCAGCTTCTCATTATTAATGTCTTGGCTTCTCGAGGAAGAAATCTATGTTCCTGCAGGATTTTGTTGTACTTAACAAGCAGTGAATTTGATTTTGGATAATACTTTGTGATATTTATTTTATTTTTATTAAATAAAAATATTTACTTTATTTAGGATAATATTTAGAACCATTCAGACTTTACTGGATCTCACTACCAAGGGCAGGAATCATGACTGTGATCCTGCATCTGAGTTCATCTGACCCCACAGAACCACTTATCATAAATATTGAGGCATTTTTTAAAATTAAAAGCAAAAAAATTCCATCCTGTTAAATTTCAAACTYCCAGAACTACAAAATTGACAATACAAGAACTTCAGTAAAGATTGCATCCAAAAGAATTGAAAATTTAAATATTGTAAAAAACTGAAGTGTAAAAATTTTTAAATGGAAAATTTAACATTAAGTTTAAATTAAACTTAAAAGAAATCATTTTAAATTAGGCTTTTAAATTAAAATTTACTTAATAATTAATTTTTTTTGGAGCAACCTGGGTCAGTGGAAGATGTCCCTGCCCATGGCAAGGGGTTGGACCTAAATGTTCCAACCCAAACTATCCCATTAATTTTTTGCACCTTTTGCACCTCATAGTGCCARACTACAGGGCTGCAACCTCAGCAGAGTCCAAATTTGAGCACAACAAATTGGGGAACAAAATCAGCCTCACTGACATGTCATGAAAAAATTTCATGTTCCTTGCAGTGTTTCCTAATGGTCTTTAGAGCATCTATTTGTAACTCTCCAGCTCAAGAGTTGGTAAAACACTGAAATTCACAAATCTCAAAGAAAATTCAAAATAAAAATTAAAAAAGGAAAAAATTGCTTCTTTGGAGGCACACAGAGCCAGTTTTAACAAAGCCAAAAAATTAAAATAAAATAAAATAAAATCCAGAGTTCTCCAGTTATTTACTGAGTGAACAAGTGCCCACAGCACTGCATTGCAAAACAGCAGAACATGACACTCTGCATTAACCTCTTCTCTTTGAAATCTGATCAATTAGGGCCAAAGCAGCTGCCCTTATGTGAGGGTTGCTGTTTAATTGCCTTGCACATCATTATTTATCCTCCACACTCCAGGGCAAAGACAATAAAGCTGAAGGTTCTCCTCTAAATACTGTCAGCAGCAAGCACTTAAAGTCAGATATTCAGCACCTCCTGCTGCACATCAGCACTGTGACAGCAGCACCTTCTCTGTAGAAAATATATATAGAAAATATATAGAAATATATAATAGAATGTAATATATTCTATTCTATAATTCAGGGTACAAGGAGGGAGCAAAATCTACCAATCTTATCAAATTGTTTTCAGTCTTATTCCTGGGATATTCATGTYGTTTAAGTTCTTGAAGGAAAAGACACCAAAAAAAGAGGAATAATCCAGGACTGCTGCCAGGAATCTTGTGTCAAAAAGCTGTAAGTGGATTGGATCTGGGAAGGACCAAATTCAGGCATTTTTCTGTGCCACACTGAGCAGCTGAGCTGACAAACTGAATTCCTGAGAGCAAATGGCAGTGGCAGAAACCTGGAACACGTCAGCTCCAGGAGGAGGCTTTGGGAGGAATATTTGTCCTCTCCTCCTGAGCTGGGAGCCCACAGAACTTCTGCAATGGCCAATCCTTCCAACCTCATGTTTGTAAGAGACAGAAAAGGCAGAAAACATCTGGCAGCACATCTGACAAGAAACAGGAGGAGCCAGGTTGGGCATTTGGGAAGGTGAGCTGTGGGGAAAAGCCTCCTCCCACCAAAAGTCTGCAAAGCCCAAAGCTCTGCAGGAATTCTCCTTCTAGGACTTCCAGGCAGAGGTTGAGGCCAAAAAACCAGACATGGAATGAAAAMCAAGATACTTAGAAAGGCAAATTGGAAGTTTAAGATGATGGCACAGTTTGGCTCACCAGAGTGTGAATCCCAGAACCTCTCTCCTGTTTAAAAACCCATCAAAACAAGAAAAAACAAGAAAATAAAAAAAAAAAGAAAAGAAAAAGAAAAACACCCAACTACATCTCACCTTCTGCAGGCATGGCCTGTGGATTGCTGGAACAGATATAAACTCCATCACCCCCAGTGAGTAAAGTGCCCAGGAAAGATTTGTCCTCCTAAAGAGGAAATACCAAACAGCAACATCACAGACTGGATCAAGCACCAATCCAAGCAGGAATATTTTCTCCTGCTTTTGCTCCAAGAGAAAATATTTGATTTTCAAACAGCACCAGTCAAGAATTTTGAAAAGAGTTTTATCCTGCGTGGATAGAGAAGGACCAGGGAAAGAGAGCAAGGCAAGGGGATAATTTTTAAAAGCCTTCCCCCCATTTTGGTTTTGCCAGCAGCAATGAAGTTACAAGTTATTGTCACAACCACAAGGCTGAGCTTTTTGTTTTTATTTTGTCCATCTACTGAGCTAAAAGTATATTACATGAAAACAAATCTATTTATAATGAACATTCCTGAGAACCACAAATTGCACCACAAATGTGAAACTCATGTGATTTAAGATGTTTCCAGATTCCAAACTCTTTTTTTTTCCTAGTGCTTAGAGTGTTTTCCTTTAGACATTAGCATGCTAATTAAGTTGAAAGAAAGTTGCATCAAGTTTTAGGGGCTCTTGGAGACACATGAGCTCCATGAGTAATGTTTAGTGAGACTTCCATGAAATCATAGTTTTATTAGGACTCTTTTTGCTCTTGGGTTTTATGATTCTTTGAAATAAAGAAAGCCTCAAACTTTTACACACAATATATTATTTTGTATGTGCAATTTTGAAAAAGGCAGGGCAGAACAGGCAAGTTTTGTAGAAGAGAAGTAACAYACATAATAAAAAGAGAGTCTAGTAGTAGCTCAAGTTTTTCAAATCCTGGTTCATCAAAGTGTAACTTCTTTAGTTTAACAAAAATATTTCATTTTACCTTTAATACTTGCTGTGCCTTTTCAGACAGTTTCACATCACTGTCTTCAACCTGCAGCCAGAAAGAGCTTCCATTTGAATTGTGATTTATACAAATAAAGCAAGTCTAACATTAAATAAAAAGCATTAAAGAAGTTTTGAGGCCAACAAGAACCTCAGGTACCACAGACAGAAGGAGCCCTGAGCCCAGAATGTTTTAAAAACAATTTTGTGCTCTTAATACTGTGTTACCATRGGATCAAAATAATTTCTTGCACCACATTCTCCCCATTAAATTGCTTTATAGACAAAAATATTATATAGATAGAAAGCATGCAGTTTTATATTTTATTACTGTTCAAGCATGCATTGCCAAAGGGCAATGCCCAGCTTTGTCATATTCTTTGGAATTTTGTCTCTCACACAGTGTAGGGCATCAAAGGTCTTGAATCAAACTTTGCTTTCTTTTGGGGTGATCTAAAATGCCCCACAATAAACAGAATTTTCAAAAGCCAAACTGTGCACTTCAAAAACAACCAGACCTTTAAAAAGATAAAAAACCTGACGAGATGAAGATGAAATAATTTTTAAAATAATAATAGTAACAGTAACAATAATAATGCTATTATTTAATAATATTTAATAATTTTAATAATAATAATTTAAAACTCCTGCTATGCATGGACCCATCAGCTTAATTTTTCACTTATCATCCAAATCTAAAAAAACAGTGAATGTTAATATTACAAAATTGTGCTTCAGTGCTCAGGTTCCAGATTTTCCCTCAGCCAAGCCCACAGCCAGAACAAGTTTTGCCCTGTGGGTGAGCTGAGCTGAGGCTCTGTGCTCTCACTCACCAGCCAGGAAGCAAATCTTGGGATAGCTGCAGTCAGGATAAYGTGCCTGGAGTCTGGATGGATGCTGCCATCTGCAGGGGAACCACGGGAAGCAAAGCAGTGAAATCAGGGAATTATTAAGGTTGAAAAATATCTCCAAGATCACCAAATTCAACCTCTGTCCTAATATCACCAYGGCCACTAAACTTATACCACCCCCATACTTCAAAATATAATGTATGTTACTGTTAGGACTTGAAATTCCTACAGTAAATATGAAAATCTTACTCTTTTAAGGATTTCTGAGTGTTTAAATGTAGTTTTCACAGCAGATTAACTCCCAGTGCTCTTGTGCTCTGACATAGACAGAGCTGCTACAAGGTTCCAAAGAAATCCTGATTTCTTCTGATCTTTCCTTGGCTGCTACAGAGATCCACAGAAATCCTGATTTATTCTCATCTTTCCTTGGCTGCTACAGAGATCCACAGAAATCCTGATTTATTCTGATCCTGCAGTGGCTTCTTCCTCCAAAAGTTTGTTCCAAACCCATCAGAGTAACAGCAAAAACATCCAAAGAAATTCCTTTGGCTTTCCCATCACAGCAAAGTCAGCAAAGGACCAGAGTGGAGTTGAATTACAGAATTTTCAACCTCTGATCTAATATCACCATGGCCACTGAACTTATACCACCCCCATACTTCAGAATTAATGCTTGTTACTGTTAAGACTGGAAATTTCTTTAGTAAATATGAAAATCTTATTMTTTTAAGGATTTCTGAGTGTTTCAATGAAGCTCTCACAGCAGAGTAACTCCCAGTCCTCTTGTGCTCTGTCATACACAGAGCTCCTACAGAGCTCCAAAGAAATCCTGATTTATTCTGATCTTTCCATGGCTGCTCCAGAGTTACAAAAAAAATCTGATTTATTCTGATCTTTCCAYGGCTTCTTCCTTTGCTCTCAGTGTTCCAAACCCATCAGGGTAAGAGCAAAAACATTCATTGGAATTCCTTTGGCCTTCTCATCACAGAAGGACAAGAGTGGTGTTGAATTTTAGAATTTAAACTGCTCACCTYTTTCTTTGACCTGTATTTGTGATGTCAGGAAGGACTCTGAAAACACAACAGATCCCAAGCATCCTCTTCCTGTGAGCAGGTCTGGAATGTCAAASACCATCATGGATGCCTGCAGCCATCCAGCAGTTGGAGGGAAGAGAAAGCAGAACTTGAAATATTTCAATTGRAAAAGCAAAATTTGTATTTTTCAAACATCCTAAACCACTATTTCTATATTGTGGTTAAAGCCTGAGATCATAAATCTGTGTTAATGTTTTATTCTGAATTCTGATTTCTTATTAAACCTGGTCCAGCATCTGAAATCTCTCTTATCTCTCCTCTTACACTTGTATTCACATAAAAATCTCAGTATGCCCCAG
The DNA here is from genome assembly GCA_014549065.1 of Cardinalis cardinalis. Lineage (NCBI taxonomy): Eukaryota > Metazoa > Chordata > Aves > Passeriformes > Cardinalidae > Cardinalis > Cardinalis cardinalis. The sequence goes on from JACDOX010000322.1 coordinate 572,543, forward strand.
AAAAACAGACACTTGAGCTCTATTTTCTAATTAAATAAATAATTATTATTATTTCTTACCGTTTTGATCAAACTCAGGCTGTCCTCGTTATCTAATGGAGTAATTCTAGAACAACAATGATAATTAAATATTTAAAAGTTAGACCATCTTTCTGTGACTCCACAGCAACCAAAAAAGCTGTTTTATTTTAAAACACTTATTTRTGCAGGTCATTTCAGTCAATTAGTGTGGGGATTAAATAAGCACAAGTTTGTGATATCAACTAAGTTAAAAGCATTTTTCAAAGGAAACTCYTAATGAGCTCATGCTGCTTCTACTCATTAACAGTTAATAAAAATTAGTCTGCCCAACTGCTTTTTATTCCTTTTAATGTTTTTTTTAAATTCCACAGAATTACAGATATGAAATCACTGAACTACCTCATACACAAAAGCATTTAGCACATCTTGTGTGAAATTATCAAACACAAAGGTTTTTACAGGAGTTCCAAGAGGAGAAAAATTTATTATTAGTGTATGTAAAGCACTGTAATTGATAACAAGATAACAATGTAAAATTATTCTATTAGTTATTATTAATTATTATTATAATGATTATTAATTACATAATAATGTAATTAATTACAAAAGTTGTAAGATAGTGATACCAACCTGCCATGGTTGTTCACAGCCTGGATTTGAAAAGCAATTTTGGAGCTGTARAACAGAAATTGTACAAGTGAAATGTGTGGTCTGTATTTTTAAATGGAAAAAAATAAGCAGGAATAGACTTRAAGCAAAAGAAGTGATTAAGAAAACTGGAAAATGGAATAATTATGATTTTTAAAGGCTGAATGCATTATGAAGTCTTGAAATCTGGCAGTCAGGCAAGCTCAGTTTAAAATTAATATTTTTCAGTTTATAATTACTATTTTTCAGTTGATAATTATTATTTTTCAGTTGRTAATTGATATTTTTTCCCCCAAAGAAGCCCAATGAGTAACTCTGGAAATACACACCGTAAAGCAGATTTCAGCTGTGCTAAGCCAAGGGTGTCTAACACAGACAGCAGCACCTGCTCTGCCACTTCCTTTGCCTGAAAAAAGGAAATAAAAATTAAAATTTCCTTTCCCATCCCCTTCCAAACCCCAGCAGCTCCAGGAGCATCCTAAGGCCAACAGGAGACACTAAACTGTAACACACTGATGCACCAGGCTAAAATTTGATTTTTCACAGATCTCATTTTCCTTACTAGGAGGTCAGGAAAATTCATGAGAAGATGGAAAACCAACTGGAGATGGGTAAAATTAGACACACTCTGAAATCTCTCTTTTATTTTATTTTTWWWAAAAAAACAGAATTCAGAGCCTGCTTGGAGGGCAGGGTATGAACCTTGTGTTACTCCATTGAGCGAAACACAGAATTTATTTTGGTTTTTTTTTTTTTTTGGTTTGCACGTAAATCTCATACTGCAAGCAATCCAAATCAACAATTACAGAGAGAGAACAATTAAATTTCATTTACCAACTTCATTTACCTTGGATTCAGTGGAAGTTTTAGCATAGCACTCAATGCCAGCAAGCACAGCCTCTACAACAGCAGAATATATTTGCGACAACAGCGTACTGAAGAGAAATACAAACACAACATTTACTGGACAGGCAGAGTTTTCTTCCTCCTCTCTTTAAAGGAGCACCTTTTCCTCTCATTGCACAACTCCCTTAATAATAAGGAAGGGATCTTTGTTGGAATAAGTGAAGTAGTTTTATAGTTAAGCTTTCTGTTTAAGAAAATTAAATTAGAGCGAGGAAATTGCTTAAATTACAGGATATTTTAGGGAAATAATTCTTGCTATAAATGTATCTGGTGCTTTTGTTAGTCAGGAATAAAATAATCTGGTTTACTGTTGCCTTTTGCTGCATTTGGGTTTCAGAATCACRTCCTAAATGCAAGGTCTGGAAAGAGGGAATGGCTTCACCTTGACAGGGGGAGGGATGGATGGGACCTGGGAGGGAATTGTCCCCTGTGAGGGTGGGGAGGCCCTGGGATGGAATTCTCAGAGAAGCTCTGGCTGTGCCTGCACCTCTGGATGTGTCCAAGGCCACCTGGAAGTGTCCAAGGGCTTGGAGCCACTTGGGATACTGCAAGGTGTCCCTGCTGTCCCTCCCTCTCCTGGCAGAATATTGGAATGAGATGATTTTAAAGATCTTTTCCAACCATTCCACAATTCCATGAAATCTCCATCCCAGCTCAGTCCGCTTCTTTCCTTAAAAGGGGACTGAAAAAATTGTAAAGAAATAAACCAAAGCCAGGTGAAGCCAGGAGAATTTTCAGCTACGGACACATTTACAGCTCCAGAACCACTGGGGAAAAACCCAACCAAGGAACATCAGCCTCTGTTTTCCTGCTACATTACAATAAAAAGATGAGCAGATCAATAAAATTACTCCCTAAATTTTAAGTTTTCTCATGACTCCACTGCCAATATTGAGGGAGGGAAGAGGGGGGAGGAAAGAGGATACAGCATTTAAGCCAAAGGCAAAGCATTCCTGAAGGATGGAAAAAAAGCATCTGAAGATCCCAAACATGGAGGAACCTCAAAATGCACCAAAGTTTGTCTTAAATCATCCCCAACAGCAGCAAGGGATTTTAAAATTCAGCTTTTTCACTATTTTTTCAGGTTTCTGGATTGTATTTTCCTGTGCTTTCTATGCACTTAGCATGATTTCACTGCATTAAAGCAATGTAATTCCTTTATATCATAATTCTTCCAGACTTTGTAATCATTCCTGTTTTCCCTCAAATTCACATACATAATTGCAAGAAAACACCTCAGTGAGGTGTCCTTTGTCTTATTCTTCTTCCCATTTTAACATTTTAAAGCTAGCAGTGAGAATAAAAAAAGTCAAGGATTTCTTTTGTGTTGCTTTTAAAGCATTTTCTTAAATAAAAATAAAACAAAAAAATTTATCCCAGTTTATCATTCAATTTTCAAATTTGGTTTATGCACTCCAGGCAATCTGTACAGTCAAATTTGGAAAGAACAGTGTTCATAAAATACATTTTATCTTTATTTTATTTTATAAAATATTGATCGCTGTAAGAAGCAGGACACAACTGCAAACTAAGTTGAAAATCATGAGTTCAGCTTTGTCAAAAAAGTCAATTATACTACTGTTGTTAAAATTGATTATTTGAACCACTACAAGGATGCTTCCAAGGAAAAGATATTATTTTTAAATTACTGCCTTTATCTATCCCTGCTTTGTTTAGAGTTTCTCTACTCATCTTGATTAAAATGTATTTAGTAAAAAGAATTTTTGAAGGAGGACAAAAAATGTTTGAGCAGTACATAGATGCAAGAAAAAACACCTGCTGGAGTTCAGTTTTCTCCAAAATAAAGGAAAATCTGCTGCTCAGTGCAGTAATTTCATTTTTATGCCTCACAATTACCAAGAGTCAACAGTATTTAGTGTGACAGTACTGACACATCTTTAATATTTTTAATATCTTGCTACCAGGTCATGCAGCTTTGCAGAAGCAAAAACAGGCTCCTAAAATGATCCCAACTAATAAGGAGGATAAAAATCTCTAAGGAAAAATCTGATTTATCAAGAGAGAGAGCAGGACCAAAGCAGATTTTTCTATTGTGTTCTCCAAGCTGGACAGGGATCTACGACATGCACAGGAAGGGACATCAACATGGATAAACAAAGTGGGATTTTGAGAAGGTTAAAATGTGCAGAAGCTTTGCAGCTTCCCAAATTTTAAGAAAAATTAAGTTTGATCTAACTTGAACACAGTGAATTTCTTCACAGGTTTGAGTGTTCCCTGTTGGCATTTTCACTGAGCATCAGGAATCTTCCATATTGTTAATGAAACTGGTCAAAAAATTACTTTTTCTTCTATGTGTGCAAGATGCTACAGTGTGAGAGACTTTTTCCCCTTGGTTTACAAAAAGTATCTTTAAAAATTATTCAAGATTATTTTTTTTACTACAATTTGAGCAAAATTTACTAATATTTCCTTTCCTAATAACTCCCCGTGTACCCACTGAAACTCCCCACAAGCATTTTGCCTTTGCAACCCYGTCCCATGCACATTATTCTGAATAAAAATGTCCCTGCAAATGCCAACAGCCACTAAAAGCAGGTTTCACCTACTGCCACAAGGTAGAAAGAGAGAAGAATTAAGGAATAATAGAAAAAATTGGCAGCTTACACTTGCTCAGCTTGCTTGTGTATCTCATTGTCATTTCCTGTWTTAAAACAAAAATAACAAAACAAAAATAACAATAAAAAAAGTTTGGTTTAAGCACTCTGAAAAGATTTCTGTTGCACATCTTACATGGAATTTATCCAGTATTTTATGCTACTAGGGCAAACACAGGCTGTAATTCCAATTCTCCAACCATCCTTTCTTCAGCTGTTCTGAGCCCAGTATATTATATATGTATATATTTATATTTATATATTTTATATATTTTTATATATGATATATTTCTATATATCATATAAAATATATATATTACATATATATTAAGTATATATTACACATATATAACATACATATAATATATAATATATGTTACATATAGTATATATTTTATAAATTTTTTTTTTCCAAAATAACCCTAAGGACTGACTTCATCCATGGACTTTTCCAGCCATTTAAAATACATAAGAAAATGGTTTTTAAAAATTTTACATGGCTTGTTTTTATTTAGGAATACAGCTACTGTAACTCATGACACTGATGATAAAAGATGGAAGTGAATGAATTTCCTTCATCCTTCTAAAAATCCTCAGTTACTTGACAATTCTCAGTTTGAATTATGTATTTTGGAGACTGTTTTTTTATAAACCCATATGGAACATGGACTTAAATATTTGTTTAATACTTTAAAAGGATTCTGAACACTGAGATCTGACATATTTTATATTCAACACTCACATCTGACAGATTTTACCCACAAAATCTGCTATGATTTCATGCACTGGTTACAGAATCCACCACTTAGAAAGGAAGCAAAGCCTTTAATTGCTACAAATTTTCATGGAATCAGAGGTAATAATTGCCTTGGTGTGTTTAATGCACTTACCCAGGAAAGGAATGTGAGTGGCTCCAAAAAAATAGGTCCTTGAACAAGCCAGAGGTCCCTTTGGAGATACACACTGCACTACCTAGCAGTCAGTATTAATGAGATACAAAAGACATCAGTAAAASAAATTGGTGCAATAATTAACAATTAACTACGTTCCCCTTAAGTCTTCTAAGCACTGACAGACTACGGAAGTTTACAACACAGAACTGGATTGTGAAAAAGCAACTTACGTTTTCAAAGGTCTATTTCACTTTTGACTTGACCTGAATGGTTGAAAGACTTTGGAAAGGAGATGAGCTCTGACTTGTGCTTTCAATTTCCTATGTCAACTGCTCTTTTCATGAAGAGGAAAGTGGGTCAGGTTCCCATAACTAGGCTGGCACTTGGTCTTATTTACTATTTTCATGACACCCTATTAAAACAGTATCACCTGTACCTGTAAATAAACCACCTTTTTAAGAACAGCATCAGAATCTGAGGACAACAGATGGAGCAAGTACATCACAATAACACAGTACTTGCATCTTCAAAGGGATCTTATTGTTAACAAGGGAAGGAAAGACAGGATTGAAAGTGTTTTCACAGAAATAATGTTAAGAGCAGCAAATGGAGGATGAGATTTCACCAAAATACAAAACCACTCTTTTCTCAGGCTCTGCACACGTGATTTGTGCCCAGAAGCCCCACGTCCATCCATCCCTGAGGCAGCTGCACATGAAATGCTGACAAACTCATCAACTCATGGGCTCACTCATGCTCTCACATCCACCTGCTCAGGGCTCACAGCACTCCCAGAGCCCCTGGAGGCAGCAGGGAGCTCTCTCCACACTCTACCTCTCTCCTCCTTCGCTGCCAAGTTGCCTTCTGGAGCCACCCAGCCAGAGGATCCCAAATCCCTGGGGTGATGGACCTCAGCACATGTTTAACAACCCAGCTTTTACGGGGGAATGGAAACAAGTTAATCATCTTTAAAAATTCAGCTTTTACTGGGAAATGGAAACAAGTTAATYATGTTCAACAACTCAACTTTTACTGGGAAATGGAAACAAGTTAATCATGTTCAACGACCCAGCTTTTACTAGGAAGTGGAAACAAGTAAATCATGTTTAACAATTCAACTTTGACTGGGAAATGGAAACAAGTTAATCATCTTTAAAAATCCAGCTTTTACTGGGAAATGGAAACAAGTTAATCATCTTTAACATCCCAGATTTTACTCGGAAATGGAAACAAGTTAACCATGTTTAACAACCCAGCTTTTACTTAGAAATGGAAACAAGTTAACCATGTTTAACAACCCAGCTTTTACTTAGAAATGGAATCTAGTTAATCATGTTCAACAACCCAACTTTTACTGGGAAATGTAAAAGTAAAAGCACAAGTTTAACAAAACAAGTAAAAGTGTGTTTAACAACCCAGCTTTTCCTGGGAAGTGGAAATAAGTTAACCATGTTCAACAACCCAACTTTTACTGGGAAATGGAAACAAGTTAATCATGTTCAACATCCCAGCTTTTACTGGGAAATGTAAAAGTAAAAGCACAAGTTTAACAAAACAAGTAAAAGTGTGTTTAACAACCCAGCTTTTCCTGGGAAGTGGAAATAAGTTAAYCATGTTCAACAACCCAACTTTTACTKRGAAATGGAAWCWAGTTAATCATGTTCAACAACCCAACTTTTACTKRGAAATGGAAACAAGTTAATCATGTTCAACATCCCAGCTTTTACTGGGAAATGTAAAAGTAAAAGCACAAGTTTAACAAAACAAGTAAAAGTGTGTTTAACAACCCAGCTTCTCCTGGGAAGTGGAAATAAGTTAATCATGTTTAACATCCCAGCTTTTACTTGGAAGTGGAAATAAGTTAACCATGTTGAACAACCCAGCTTTTACTGGGTAGTGGAAAAAAGTTAAGCTTTGCAACTTCATCTGAACAGTCCTGGAATTCATGAAAGATTTTTCAGAGTTTTGTCAATAGCTGTTGAAGCACACAGTAGAATTTGGATATATGGTGGTATCCCAGGTTTATTCACAAAGGTGTTATCCAAAAAAGTGGCTTTTTGTTTCTTTTTTAAGAAATGGTTAAATAAATGTGACTAAGATAGAATCTGTCTGTCACAGTTAAGTGTATCACAGAAGGTTTTCACTTTATGGCCAGGACACAAAAAGCATTTCCCTCTCCCCAACCCACTTACAAAACTTGTCTTTTTCCAGAGAATAAATTATTTGAACTCATTCAGCAGTCCCTGATTAAGAATCCAGTATGGTTCCACTTGGAAAAAGCAAAAAAAAAAAAATCACATTTTTTCCTGGAACTGATGGATTGCTAAGGTGCTTTATGTTAAGAAGAATTAGGCATTTAACTCATGAAAAACAAGCACAAAAAATATACAAAGAAAAAGAGAATATACTTCAAAATCTCAGATAACTTCTCCAAAGCCTTACCATATGCTTGGCAGTGCTTCCACCAGGGCCAGTGTTTCGGACCAGATGCCCTTCAGATGGAAAATTAAAGTTCCCAGTGTTCAAGTTCTCCTTTGTGGAGTGGCTGCCAAACAGGACAAAGGGCTGCCTGCTCGGGCTGAGGAGGAGACAGGGAATCAACACCAAAATACTTGCAGGAAGTTTACAACCAACAAATGAAATCAAAGCTTTCAACTGCTGAATTTCTTATTGTAATAATAAAAAATTACTAAAGCTTCACAGTGAAAGGAGCAAGTTCAAAAGAAAAAATCTRCTTGCATTTATAAAATGATAATTTCTTTCAAATACAATGAACTTATCTCAAGGTTGTTCCCAAATGCTCTYAGAAGATTCTTTTATCTTAAACTGCCTTGAAAAGCTGCTTAGTTTAAAATTTACTATCTTGAAAAGCCCTGAAATGACTGTATTGGAAACAAACAAAGCTATTTTGGGTTTAGTTCTGGCTTTGGGCCCAAGACTCAGCTGGAGAGGTCAAAGATTTTCTTTTTTTAATGCAATGCAAAYACCAGAGGATGCTGCCAGCAATACAGGACATTAAATTCCACTGGTTTACTCCAAATAGGGGAAAATGTGCAGAGAGATTGAATTAGCTAAACAAACCATGATTAGCTCACAACAGCAGAACATGGATTTTGCAACAGAACCTTCAGCTAAACAACAACTTTTGGTTAAAATTCTCTCATAGAATCACAGAATGGTTTGGGTTGGAAGGAACCTTAAATAATCTCATTCCAGGGATAMCTTCCACTATCTCAGGTTGTTCCAAGCCCCATYCAAATTTTCCAGGGATGGAACAAGGAAGGAACTGATCATAATGAACAAAATTTCATGGTACAGGTAAAAATTACAGCATTAAACCCTGGGAAAATTCAGCTTATCCTTCCAGGACATGAAGGAACTTTGCAAGGGTTCTTTTTCAATATAAGATTTGATCTACTGAGGTGATATCAAAAAGAATTTTAAACATTATGGCATCAGGGATATGGAAATAAAATATTGAGGTAGTAGTGACACCAGAGGGAGTAATGAATAATAATAATAATAATGAGTAATAATTACCTGTTATCTGTTATATGGCTTGAGATCATGCCATGGCTGAAATAACTTCTGAAGGGCTGGGAAGAATTGAAAACAAAAATTATYAAGAAATACATGGACAGAAGTATGAAATATCTTCTCATTAATTAAACCTGAATTATCTTTCTCAGAGAAAACTCTTGAACCCTCAGAAAATACTTCYGACCTCCACAAATAAACACAAACACCACGAAATCTCTCATTTCACTAAATTATTAAATAATTTAGGTTGGGAGGGACCTTAAAGCCCATTTAGTTCCAACCCTCTGCTATAGGCAGGGACACCTTCCACTATAACAGAGGAAGCAAGAAAATGCTTCAAAAAAGCATCAAAAGGCWTCAAAATGTATCAAAACAGCAACAAAATGCACCAAAAAGGCAACAAAATGCATCAAAAAAGCAACAGCCACCCCCAGAAATGTTGTGCTGTTTTCTCCCATGCTCTGTGTCACCCCCTCAGTTATGTTTGAGGTTTGAGATGTGCAAATTGAACTTGTTAAGCCCTGAACAAACCAGATTCCATCCAAATGCAAGTTAAATCTACCTACAAATATCTCCTGTGCAGGTAGAAATTGAATTATCAGTGAGCAAACACTTGACTGAATTACCCCTGCAGGCCTAAGCCATCATACCATGGATTTTTAAGGTGGGTGGTGACTTTAAAAAATTCAAATTATGTGGTTTTAACCCTCAAACATGAAAAGTGAGATGGGATAGAGGAAAAAAAACCCAAATTAATGCTGATTAATTATTTCTTCTGCATGGATACTCTAGGATTTCTGAAGCAGGCCTACCTCCCCAGCCTGAGATTCTGAGAGTTCCAGAATGAAGGGAATTTCAGTGTCAAAATTAGCAAAAAAGTTGGTCCACTGGTGTTCAAAAATCATTAAATCCTAGAAGGAAAATATCTGATATTACTTTAAAAGAAATGAAGGCAAAGGTGACATTTCACTGGAATACAGACTGCCAAATGAAACAAYAAGCTCAGGAAAATAAATATATTTTAGAAGATAAGGGCATTCTGCTGGATTTCAGGGTGTCTGTTTGTGGGTGTGTGGTTTATGTTTATTGTTTTCAGAAAATTTAAGTCAATTTAAGAACAATTTTCAGGTTGAAAATTTCAAATTATAATAAATAGGTCTGCTCAGAGTGTAGGACAAGTCCCAAACATTAATCTCACTTCCACACAGAGAGAGAAAGTGAATTTTCAGACAGTGATTACTTAAACTGAGAGCCTTTTAAAAATTCTATGAGATTTTAATTTTCATTACAGCAGTTGATTGAATGACCAAATTGCTGCAAAGTACCAATATTTTATTAATAAAGGATAATTCCTGCTGAATTTTGTACATATTAAATTGCTATCAAGCTAGAAACAGATTAAAAATTAATATTTAGCAAGAATTATAAAATTATATATACTATGAAAGTATAAATACCAATTTAATAAATKATAAATAAATAAATTATAATATAAATAAATTATAATAATTATAATAAATTATTATAAATTATTTTAAGTAGAAATTATACTATAAATAAATATAWGTAAATTATAAATATAAATTATAATTACAAATACTGATATTTATACAATGCCTTCTCCTCCAGCACTGAGATCAGAGCCTGGCATTAATGTGAGAATCCCTTCCCTCTGTTTGTATTTCCCAAAGCACCAGGGCAGCCACTGAGTGTCACTGTTCCCCACTTCAAGGAGCTACAAAACATTTGAAAAATGCTTTTTTTTTCTCTCCTGGAAGAACAGTTGTGTGTTAAAGGGGATTTTTTTAACCCTTCTTGCTGCAAAAGGAGGATTAACACACAAAACCACAGAAACTTTATGTATTTTGTACATGGTTTAATGACATAAAGGTAAATTTTTAGGTTTTCAGACAAAGCAATAAATTCAAGGAAAGCAAGACAAGTTATTTTAGTGTTTTGCAGAGTTTGTGGTAGATTTAAGGAATAAATCAAGCAACAGCAGGAAGAKCCTGTAAATTAAGCCCATAAATTTAATTARAACAAAACAAAATCAAACTTTTACTCTGAGGCTACACCAAGCAGGAGCTGAGGCAGAACATTTCACCTGCATTACCTCAAAGAGCAAATCCTCCAAGGACACAGGATCCATYTTGCTGTAGGTCTTCCATAAATCAGCACTGACATCCATTAACTGAAAGAGATTTAAAACACATTTCTGTGAAAACCACCACAAAGAAGGCCACAGATTGGGGTGTAAGATGAGACAGAACTGGGGAACACTGCCCTGTCTAACAGTGCTCCTTAACTCTGATTTCACAAATATTTCCACTCTGATTTCACAAATATTTCCACTCTGACCAGTGAGGGTCTGAACTCTGTGCAAAGCTTTCTCTGCATCCTCCAAACAGATCATTTCACAATTTTTTTCAATTTAACAGCAAAGAACTGCATGAACCTGTGCAGGCAAAAGGGCAAGATGAGGTTTCTGAGTTAAGACAGCCAAGAGCCAATTCCAAGTTTAGTCATCCTGAGCATCAGCCAATACTTGCTCCAAGCTGATGTAAATTTAGGCTAAGACAGCCTAAATTTAGTATTGCAAAGTTAAACTAAGACAGTATTTTAACTTGGCAATACTCTCTTCCAAGTAGGAGGATGATGCATATGGAGAGCAATATTTAATAATATATTCTTAAGGGACACTGATATCTCAATGATTCTGCATTTACAGGGCTCCCCATCACCCACTCAGTTAAAAATGCAACATTGGCTGGAATTTTCTCAACAAACTGCTTTACTGTTATTCCAGTGCAATAATGATTTCCCAGACCTCACTTCCATTTCTATAAATACAGGAAATACTCTAAATTACAGATATGCATATGAGAGATGCATATGGAGAACGATATTTAAAAATACATTCTTAAGGGACATTTGTATCTGAATAAGTCTGCATTTACAGGGTTCCCCATCACCCACTTAGTTAGAAATGCAACACTGGCTACAATTTTCTTAACCAGTTTTCTTTACAGTTATTCCAGGTACTTATGTAATAATGATTTCCCAGACCTCACTTCCCTTCCATGCCTATAAATACAGGAAATTCTCTAAATTATAGATGATGCATATGAGAGATGCATATGGAGAACGATATTTAAAAGTATAYTYTTAAGGGATACTGGTATCTGAATGATTCTGCATTTACAGGGTTCCCCATCACCCACTCAGTTAAAAATGCAACACTGGCTGGAATTTCCTCAACAAACTGCTTTACTGTTATTCCAGTGCAAAAATTATTTCCCAGGTCTCACTTCCATTCCATTCCTATAAGGAAATACTCTAAATTACAGATATGCATATGAGAGATGCATATGGAGAACGATATTTAAAAGTATACTTTTAAGGGATACTGGTATCTGAATGATTCTGCATTTACAGGGCTCCCCATCACCCACTCAGTTAGAAATGCAACACTGGCTGCAATTCTCTTAACCTATAAATACAAGAAATTTTCTAAATTACAGCATCTTGAACAACTCTGATTTCTCCAGTAAAAGAGGAACTGCCTTTACAAGGCTGGGAAAAATCCTGAATTATCATCCTTCAATTATATTCCAATCTAAGAGAACACACAGAAAAGGGGAAACCTCAGAGGGAAAGTCTGAGCTAAAAATGCACCAAAAACCTCCCCTCTTAATAATGGCAGAATTAATTTCTAGATGATTTACAGTGATCCCAAATGCACTTCCAGCCTGGTTTCTCCCCCCTCAGTGACACAGAACCACACAAACATGTACAAAGTTAAGAATGTCACTTCCCATTTGAAATCCCCTCATGATTTCAAGGAGGAAGCAAACAAGAGCTCCAGCTGGAGCTGCCTGGACTGCCAGAGCCAACATGATTGCTCTCAAAAAAGGAGCCCAGGAATTTTCCCTGCTCCTTTTGAAGCATTCCAGAAGTGCCTGGGGACAGAATCAGCTCCCTGGATCACACAGAGAGGTTCTGTCTGTGCCACCCTGTCTGAACATTTATTTTTCAGAGCCTCTACTGATTTCTGAAATGAACTGGGGTAACTTAAGGGCATTTAAAGACCCAAACAGCTCCTGAATTGGCAGTGAAATTTTCATTAACTCATTTTATGCATCAAGAAGGGTGACTGATCGCCCTCCCCAAAGATCTCATCTGTTTGCACTCTGTGCTTAATGCTTTGGGCAGGTTCACACCACAAGGTGTTACAGTACCAGTGATGGAATGAAAAAAACCTGAAAAAAGCCCTGAAGAAAGCTKAAAATTTTCCACCCAGTGGAAAGAGAACAGTGCTCACAAAGGCACAGGAACTCACTGAGAATATTTCTGAGCAAGCATGTACAATTATAGATATGATGAGACTTTAAAAATGGCACTATTCATTCTCTGGAGGTTTTCCAGCTATCAGGAGTCAGACAAAAGCCCATTGTGACTGTAAAAATGGAGAAGTGATAAGAAAATGGGACATCTGCACTGCTGTGGCAGAGATTCAAAAAATAAAAGCAAAGAAGCTTTAAACAAGCACAGAAATGCAAAGCTGTCATCTGAAAATGCTGTTCAGAGCATAATTAATAAATGGGCAAATCAATGACATGAGTTGCTCAGAATTAAATCATTATTAAATATAGRAGCAATTAAATCCTGATTGTTGCCCTATTGAGCAGGGTATGATGAACCAGGAATATACAATGTCAGGGAGAGAAGGAGATGCATCTCTTCAGTAAAACCAGTGACCCAAGAATAGTCTTTTCTTATTTTCTGAGCCCATCTCATTAAGTTTGTCACTAACCAGCTCCTCTTGCTCTGCTCTTGAAGATCTAGAATCCATCGAAAAAATTAGGGGTAAAAAAATCCATCTAGGGGTAAAAAAATTGGTTATGGGGAAAAAAAGGAAAGGGGAAAAAAGGAAAGAGGAAAAGGAAAGAGGTAAAGGCAAGGGGAAAAGGAAATGCAAAAAGGAAAGGAAAAAAGGAAAGGAAAAAAGGAAAGGAAAAAAGGAAAGGAAAAAAGGAAAGGGGAAAAGGAAAGGGGAAAAGGAAAGGGGAAAAGGAAAGGGGAAAAAGAAAAGGGAAAAGGAGTTCTAAATCACAGCAGAGGCCTGGAGACAATGTCCAAATAATGGTTTATCCAGAAAAAAGTGCTGTGCAACCCAGAACAGAACCTCAGCCACACCACAGGCTCTCCATCCTGCCAGAGTTTTACAAGATCACAAAAACCTCCATCCAATTTAGCGGCTCGCTTGAGCAGTGAGTCAGGACTAGATCATCACCCAAAGTGCTCTGCAAACAAAATAACCTCATGAGTAAGCTGTGCCTCAGGAAGGAGATGGCCAAGGGAAGCACTCACTTCATATTTCATGGTGAAGAAGCCGTCGCCCCCGATCCCCTCGAGTGCGAAGGCCTGCACGATCGGCCACTTCTCCACGATGAACATGTCAAATATCTGCAGGTGGCCTGCAAAGCAAGCACAGCAACACTCCCTCACAAATCCTGGCATTTCAGCTCTCCCTAAGTCCTTAGGATTCACAGATTCAGTTGTAGAGAAATCCCATTCTTGTACAGCTGTAAATCTTGAAGCAAAAACTACCTTTCATGCAGACGGCAATTTTAGAAGCTCCTCTACACCCTAAATTTTGTCCCTTTTTTCAGGATATTCCACATCTCCCTTGCAAACTTCACTACAAGCTGATTACAATTAAAGTTCAAGATAATAAACAGGGAGCTTTGCTTACTCCAGTTCATCAAATGCTTGGTCTTAAGGAAATACTGTCATAATCACAGAATCACAGAATGGTCTGGATGGGAAAGGACCTTAAAGTTCATCCCATTTTCCCCCTGCCATGGGCAGGGACACCTTCCACTGTCCCAGGGTGCTCCWAGCCCTGTCCAACCTTGTCACCCTGATTTTTTAAGATTTTTTAAGCTTTCTGTTGTTTACAGTGTTGTAACAAACTTTCTCACACACTTTCTGTAAATAAYTCMTTGTTTTGCATTCTTTTATAGAGGAGGAGAAATTTGATGCACTGTTGGTTTGTGCAGTGTCAYTGGAGAGGTGGCACTGCCACTTTCCAACCCACTGTCACTTTTGGAAAACTATAAATGTTGGASTCAGAAAATAAACTTCCCTTTTTTCTTCACCTTGAGAGCAGCAGYGTGCTCTTGTGTTCTTYAGTGTCCTAYAGTGGCAGAACCTGACCTTGGTTGGATGCAACTTGGATCCTCATCCCTGGATCCAATTCCAGGGATCCAGGGGCAGCCACAGCTGCTCTGGGCACCCTGTGCCAGGGTCTCACCACTCTCACAGGGAGGAATTTCTTCCATCATCCCCATTTAAACAGAATTTTAAGTTGAGGGAGATTAAAATTTCCTCCTGGCACTTCCATTAATGACTTTTCAGGCAGTCAGAGCATATCAGCCTTCCCTAAGGGAAGCAATAAAGAATCAGGAATAAAAAAGGAATGCAAGATTACAGTGCTGAGGCTCAAGGCTGGCTCCAGATCCCAACAGGAAGCTGTGCAGGGCAGCTTTTTTCAGTTCTAAAAAAGGAAACTTGCATAAAGAAATGTTTATTCTCCCCTTCCATAAAGAAGGATTTATCTGGAGCTCCCATGGGAACAGAGAAGTTCTGTAGCAGCTCAAGACACTGCTCTGAATGCAAATCATTTCTCTGCCTCACACTGGGGGAATTCGCTCCCCAGATGAACTCTGAGGGCTTCCAGCTCTCAGAAAGAAATTCAACTCTTCAGGGAAAAGATACTAAAAGGAAACTAATGACTTACTAATCCTTATTTCTCTCCTAAGGCAAGGAAATCTTCATTCCCTGAAGCTGCAGGGTGCAGAAATACTTCCACTCTCTGTTGGAACTSTAGATGCTGAGAATTTTAAACTTTCTGTTTTGAAAAGCACAGACCCACAAGAGAATCCTATATTTAACCTAAGGCTGTAGAGAAGGCTTCCAAAATTGATTAACAGCACTAAGATTATAAGTGTGTAATTTGAATAAGAGTGTGTGATATCACAAAGTAGAAAACACAGAGTTTAAAGTTTAAAATATAATAATATATATGAAGTGTGTAATTACAAGTGTGTAATTTGTAATTACAAGTAATTTCTAATTACAAGTGTGNAAAAGGAGTTCTAAATCACAGCAGAGGCCTGGAGACAATGTCCAAATAATGGTTTATCCAGAAAAAAGTGCTGTGCAACCCAGAACAGAACCTCAGCCACACCACAGGCTCTCCATCCTGCCAGAGTTTTACAAGATCACAAAAACCTCCATCCAATTTAGCGGCTCGCTTGAGCAGTGAGTCAGGACTAGATCATCACCCAAAGTGCTCTGCAAACAAAATAACCTCATGAGTAAGCTGTGCCTCAGGAAGGAGATGGCCAAGGGAAGCACTCACTTCATATTTCATGGTGAAGAAGCCGTCGCCCCCGATCCCCTCGAGTGCGAAGGCCTGCACGATCGGCCACTTCTCCACGATGAACATGTCAAATATCTGCAGGTGGCCTGCAAAGCAAGCACAGCAACACTCCCTCACAAATCCTGGCATTTCAGCTCTCCCTAAGTCCTTAGGATTCACAGATTCAGTTGTAGAGAAATCCCATTCTTGTACAGCTGTAAATCTTGAAGCAAAAACTACCTTTCATGCAGACGGCAATTTTAGAAGCTCCTCTACACCCTAAATTTTGTCCCTTTTTTCAGGATATTCCACATCTCCCTTGCAAACTTCACTACAAGCTGATTAACAATTAAAATTCAAGATAATAAACAGGGAGCTTTGCTTACTCCAGTTCATCAAATGCTTGGTCTTAAGGAAATACTGTCAWAAYCACAGAATCACAGAATGGTCTGGATGGGAAAGGACCTTAAAGTTCATCCCATTTTCCCCCTGCCATGGGCAGGGACACCTTCCACTGTCCCAGGGTGCTCCWAGCCCTGTCCAACCTTGTCACCCTGATTTTTTAAGATTTTTTAAGCTTTCTGTTGTTTACAGTGTTGTAACAAACTTTCTCACACACTTTCTGTAAATAACTCATTGTTTTGCATTCTTTTATAGAGGAGGAGAAATTTGATGCACTGTTGGTTTGTGCAGTGTCAYTGGAGAGGTGGCACTGCCACTTTCCAACCCACTGTCACTTTTGGAAAACTATAAATGTTGGASTCAGAAAATAAACTTCCCTTTTTTCTTCACCTTGAGAGCAGCAGYGTGCTCTTGTGTTCTTYAGTGTCCTAYAGTGGCAGAACCTGACCTTGGTTGGATGCAACTTGGATCCTCATCCCTGGATCCAATTCCAGGGATCCAGGGGCAGCCACAGCTGCTCTGGGCACCCTGTGCCAGGGTCTCACCACTCTCACAGGGAGGAATTTCTTCCATCATCCCCATTTAAACAGAATTTTAAGTTGAGGGAGATTAAAATTTCCTCCTGGCACTTCCATTAATGACTTTTCAGGCAGTCAGAGCATATCAGCCTTCCCTAAGGGAAGCAATAAAGAATCAGGAATAAAAAAGGAATGCAAGATTACAGTGCTGAGGCTCAAGGCTGGCTCCAGATCCCAACAGGAAGCTGTGCAGGGCAGCTTTTTTCAGTTCTAAAAAAGGAAACTTGCATAAAGAAATGTTTATTCTCCCCTTCCATAAAGAAGGATTTATCTGGAGCTCCCATGGGAACAGAGAAGTTCTGTAGCAGCTCAAGACACTGCTCTGAATGCAAATCATTTCTCTGCCTCACACTGGGGGAATTCACTCCCCAAATGAACTCTGAGGGCTTCCAGCTCTCAGAAAGAAATTCAACTCTTCAGGGAAAAGATGCTAAAAGGAAACTAATGACTTACTAATCCTTATTTCTCTCCTAAGGCAAGGAAATCTTCATTCCCTGAAGCTGCAGGGTGCAGAAATACTTCCACTCTCTGTTGGAACTSTAGATGCTGAGAATTTTAAACTTTCTGTTTTGAAAAGCACAGACCCACAAGAGAATCCTATATTTAACCTAAGGCTGTAGAGAAGGCTTCCAAAATTGATTAACAGCACTAAGATTATAAGTGTGTAATTTGAATAAGAGTGTGTGATATCACAAAGTAGAAAACACAGAGTTTAAAGTTTAAAATATAATAATATATATGAAGTGTGTAATTACAAGTGTGTAATTTGTAATTACAAGTAATTTCTAATTACAAGTGTGYAATATCACAAAGTAGAAAACTTAAAGTTTTAAAATATAAWAATATATTTAAAGCTATATAAGAAGTTTTAAAGTAGTAGCTAGTTGTTCTTCCTCACCTTCTTCTTCATGAGCTTAAGCAATATTTTGTAATTAGACAAAAAGTCCCCATTGCAGGACACAAAAGATTAGYTATTGAGTTAAAAATAAAAATGATTTAAATATCATTTCTTAATTAGATAGTTTAACCTTAAAAGACCTTGCAAAGAAAGAGAGTTAGCCATTTTACACCTTGTTAGTAAAATACTACAGAACTCACTACTAATGAAACCGTAAAATAAATTTTAAAAAAATCTCAGTTTGAATGTGAAATACCATCTCAAGAACCTTCAATCTCAAACTTCAAAAAAAACCAAACTCCTAAAAATCCAAAAAATACACAAAAAAAACCCCAAAACCCAACAATTCCGAGCATCACCCACCCTACCTTGGCAGCTGTAGGGGATCCCAATGCGGCTGCAATCCCTGACCATGTCCACAAAGCTGGAAATCTTGAATTCCTCTGCAGCTTCTTCATCTTCATACTGAAAGAAGCCATTTCAAATCAAATTGGATTAGCCATGCCCTGATTTGATTGGTAGGAAAGAGAAGATGCAGCATTCAAAGCATTAAAATATCACCTACACCCTCCTGAAGCTCAGGAATCCATTTTTGGGAGGTGCTTTGGGTTTTGGAAATCCCATCATGGCAGGGATGGACTCAAGCCAATGGAAATGGGAAAAAAAATCAAACTTCAAAGCAAAGTTTTTAATCATGACATACGAAGGCAAAATTATAGACTTTATTTTCAGCTTTCAGTGAAGTCTTTCAACATCCAGATTTGAAAGATGAAAGTAATTGTGAGGACACCAACTGATGTGCCACCAAAAACGTGCCACTGAGGGGAAAAAAATGAAAATAAGGTACTGTATCACCAGCTAAACAGCACTGAGCAAGGAAAATCAATGACAGAATAAGCCCCAGGTCACAGATTAGGCAAAGAAAATCAATTTTGGTCTGAGGGAGAGGTGAATTGCAGGAAAAAAAGGAGGAAAGAAGAGGAGAAACCCTCATGAACACTGTCTGAAGACTTCAGCAGACTGAAGAGCAAATATCCTAACTCAGAAAAGCATAAAAACCAGACTGAAAAGACAAATCACACTAAAGTCATTTTTCTAACAGAACACAAAGCTGCAAACACACTGACTTTGAGCTGAAAAGCAGTTTAGCAGCAAGTCTGGAACCAACAGGTTTAGCCTTGCTGGTTTCTTCAAGAGCCACTTGTTTTCTGGAGCAAGATCAGAAGGCAGAGGTGTTTTGCCTATGTTATTTTATTTTATTTTAATTTTATGTGCAGTGCTCTGAGCTCCTTATCAAGGCAAATGACATGATTATGAACCTCTTGTGAGCTTCAGGGTACACCCAACACATTTCYTTTAAGGACAAGTCCTTTTAAGCCAAGCCTGAATTTAAGCTGCAGCCCCAGCTCCTCTGTGGTGAGTTCCTCCTTCAATCCCAGGCAGCCAGATCAAAGCTGCAGCTCAAAGCCAAGCCCCAAACAACTGCCAGTTTCTCAAGATTTAAAAATGTCATTGGAACAAGAACTTGGCTTTTGGCAGGGTGCTAAAGGCTTGCTCACAATCTGCTGTTGCAGCCAGTTCAACTGTGGCACCCCAAAATTTACTACAGCAAATTTCTGTATTTTATCCTATTTGGTCACTTTGAACATGGGCATTTTTTTAGTAATATGGGATTTTTTTTACCCAATAACTAGGATATTCTCTTAAATTCCTGTGGTCTAGTTAAAGCAAGTAGGAAGGAAAAAAGGAAGCAGAAGCTCTGTGTTTTGCCAGAGCCAGGTACAGCACTGCTTTATTTATTTCTAAAATTMTTGTGCTTTTTTGGTTTCATTTTTATGAAGTTATTTCTATCACTAAAGTAAGTACTTAAAAGCCACTGCAGGCAACTCTCCTGTAAACAGGATGCACTTAAAGCCTGACACAGCAAGGTTTTGTTTGTCCTTCAGCAGTAATCTAGGAAACTGGCAATTCTTATACATTGGCAATGTGACTGGAAGTGCCCAGTTCACTCACACCAAACAGCAATGAAGCAGAACTGTATTTTCAGCTCCCAAAACCAAACCTTTCCCCTCATTTCCACAAAAAAACATGGCACATGGTTCACCTTGCCAGTTACATCATTTTTTTCAAGGCAACACTGTGTGATTAAGGTTCTTTACCACAATAAATCATATCARAGCCCATAAGCAGATGAAGCTTAAAATTCAATAGCTGAGATTGCAGCTGCACTGGCAACTGTGTGGTAAGAACTTCTCTGCTCCTGATTCCAAAGTGAAAATGTTCTCCCAGCATCAGATTTGCCCTTTCAGCAAGGATTTTGGCAACAAAGAAGCCTTGTGAAGCCAGGCTTTAGGTTTTGCTGGGGCATGTTTCAACTTGGAGCTCAGCTGTTCTAGCCTAACAAGAATTATCCCTCTCTGCTGCACTCCTGGAATTGTATCCACAATAAATTTTGGGATCCATGGACAAGGTATGTATAAACTGGAGCAAGATCAGCACTTGTCCCAGAAGGAGAGATCCAGGCTTGCTCAATATCTGCACCTCAAACCCACCAAAATATTACTGAGATGGTGAAGTCAGCTTCCCCACAGTGGTCATGACAAAGTCTAGATTTAAAACAATCAGGTTTGACAAAAGGAAACACTTTTTCACAAGGAGGACAGTGGGAAAATACAGCAGAGGTTCTGCAGTCATCCTTGGATGCTTTCAACACCCAGCTGCAAAAAAACCTTGAGAAATCTGATCTGATCTCACTGCTGAAGCAGGAGGTTGGACAAGATGATCTCCAGAGGTCCCCTGTAATCTGAATTATTTCCTAATTCTGTGATCTAAGCTATCAACCAGACACATAAAAACACAGTCAGYCTATTGTAAGCCCCATCACTTCCAAGCTGGAAACTCAAGGGTACAAAAGGTCTCTCTCCCTGATTCTCCCACTCCTTTTTTCCACTGGCTTCACTCACCACCACAGGCTCCAAACCCACTCCCTGCAGAATTCAGAACAATTCTAACTTAGAAAAGGAACTACACAGAACTCAGTGTAGGAAGAAGCATTTCCAGTTTCCACTGGAATGAAAAGGTCCTTATTCTACACCCAGACAAAGAGTATTTAATTTTTCACTCCTCTAAAAATACTCCACAACAATAAATGGACTTTTTCTAGAATATTTTGACTTTTAAGTTCAAGATGAAACATCARTCATGGGATGTAGCAGAAGTGAGGTTAACAGCTCTTAACAGATTGAAGTTTTTTCTTGATTTTAAAGGACTTACTAAGTCCATCTTTCCTAATATTCTAAAACTATTGGCAGCCAATGCAAACATTGTTTTTGCTTTGATGTGGGAAATCTCAGCGTTGACTATGATACCAGATTCACATTTTTTCCTCATTAGAAGATCACTGACTCAGGTCAAAACAACAGCAATTAGTGGAAGAGAGGAGCAATTTGTCCTCACACTCCAACAAATAAAAGTATTGACAACGTATTCTTCTTGCACACTTTAACAAATGATTAATACCCAGATGTGCAAACATATCACTCCCCTGCTGAGGAGGAAAGAGGAAAAAAAGCTTCTGGAAAGAATGTTTTTAAAAGTTTCACTTTAAGATCAGTTCATTAACAAGTTCATTAGCAAATCTTGTCTGCATTCACTTTTCACTTACCTCATTTTCAGTCAGACAGTGGAAATGCAAGTTCCTCCAGTGTGCCACATAGGGTAAAAGATGATTGTAATTCACAGGGTTGCAGTACAGATGAACACTGTCAGGTTTTATTAATATGATTATATCTGCAACAAGCACAACAAATATTCCAGCATCAGGACTCCACACACAAGAGAAACTGAACAGAAAAACATTTTTTCTATTATGCACCTCATTAAAAAAGAAAATTGCTCAGCTACGTGAAKGCAATTTCTGATTTCTTTTAAACAAGCAGAAGGAGCAGTTGGCAGCCACAGCCAGCTCCAAGCACAAGAGCACTTGTAACTGTTCCAGACAACTGGGGGGTAATTCCCAAGTCTTGCACAGAACTTGCATCAGCCTGTCCTTTGTGCAGCCAAGAGGCTCAGGATGAGCCCTCCCAGAGCACTTCCAGAATTCTAAACTCCAGCTGCTCTTGCCTGATGTTACATCAGAGCTGCTTCAAGTAAAAACTATCAACACCACAGCCAACAACCAAAAGTTTCATGCAAATAAAGGAATAACAAGCTGTGATCACAGGGATTGGCCACATTCCAAGTATGRCAAAGGTGAGTTAATGTGCTGAAGTAAAAAAGAGCTCAAGTAGTTCAGGGAAGTGCAGAGGTGTGATCACACAATATTCATCACATGTACATACACACATTGACTGAACTAATGGACTGTAATTGTGTAAGTTTACAACATTTGAGATACATTTCATGTTTTATGCTCCACTATTTATCTYTTTATGTCCTTCAGCAGTGTTTCTAAGAAGATATTTTCAGGCATATACAGACAACTTGAGACTTAATGACYTTTATTTTTTTTGTATGTCCCTTTTCCTGCTCATCTTCTGTCCASAACAGGTAAAAAATGTTAAGAACACTACTCACCATCCAGAACTTCCTCRGGAAAACCTGTCCTTTCAAAGTCATTGTTGTTCTGGTTGTACAAACCAAAGAGCAGATAATTTGCCAGCTCTCTGCACCCTTCATTGTATCGACTGTCTATCCCTGCAAAGCAAAACCACAGGAGAATTGCTGTGTGTCCCAACACTGCACACCTGAAAAGTTTGTTTTCTTCCTCAATTTATTAAACTTTAAAGCAGAAGTTTGAACTCAACTCCCCAGCTGAACACACTGAGRGAACAGGGTAGGGAAAAAGGAGATTTTTCAAGATCACTGCCACATGCTGACATCCCTCCTTCAACCTAAATCCACGAGTATTCCTTAAAAAAATTAAATGTTTTGTTTTCTGCATTCAAAATTCTGTTTTTTCTAGTAATTCAAACATCTGTCTGGATGCAGGATGCATTCTAATTAATATGTTCTGGAYTGAAGCTTCCTAACAAACTAATCCTGTGACCCAAATCTCCTGCTTTAGAATACATGATTAAACATTATCTTATCAGTGCTATAGAGCAAGCCCTGAGTCACCAGAGAGCCACTGCAGACTTCTGACAATTTGWGAAAAGATGTTCTGACAAAAAATATGGGGCACAAAGAGCTTCCAAGGAAACCTTTCCTGGTCCTTGGGAAAATTACATGAAAATAACTGAAGATTTGGAGCATGAAGAGATAGAAGATAAATTCAAGAAGAAAGCAATGAGGTCACAGATTTATTTTCATTCATCTTCATCTCTCTGGATGACAGTCACAGTTATAATTCTACTGTAAAAAAACCAGTTTTTTCAAACAAATAAAGTGCACAAAAAGCAGCATCCTTGCCACCCACATTTCACAGAGCTCACCAGTCCTGACTGCCAAAAAATTCTTCTAATGGCAAAYTTTCCTACCAAGTTATATTAGAATTCAGTGGAATCCTTGCCAACAAACGTGGATTTATTACATTAGGATACAGTGGAATGGCTGCCAACAAAAYAGGATTTGTTAGCACTGCTAAAAGAGAGATCAGGACATTGATAATGTAATAACACATGGCCTGAACATCTGAGTCTCAGCACTTGAACTGGAAACCAAACCAGTCAAGAGTCACCTGGACTTGGCAAAAACTGGAATAAACCTCAGGTTCTGCTGTTTATGCTCCTTTTTCATGTTATGTTTCAGCTTTAGAGTGCTAACCAGATGATGTGTATGCATCCAGCCACTGAACAAACACATGCCACATCTTAATTTTTGTTTGCTCAGTWACTTTGGTAGCTCACACGTACTCCAAGGTATCTGAGATTTGGTGGAAAGCTGCCTCACATCTGTCCCAGCTTTYTCAGCCCTCAAAGGTTTTTTTTTCCAGCCATAATCTTGGAATCCTCATTCTCTTGCTGTTTCTGACCTCTCATTCATAGGTGTCCCTCCATTTTATTTACATTTTCAGCCCCAAGAAAGCAGGCACACCAATGCAACCTGGAATTCAGAGGGACTCAATATACAAATATTGCTGCAAAGCCCTTGTGTCAAGGTGGGATTTTAGTTACAAACAAGTGGAGACTCCCTGACTCCCTTCTTTCAGGAAGAAACTGGCCCATTGTTTTAGGGAACTCCATTTCAATGGAATCAGCCTCCTTGGAACCAGCTGCAGCCTTGGGAAGTGAGCACACACAATCTCCTGAGGATAATCTGTTCCACTGATCACCTGCCTAACTGAGGCACCTTCTGAAGGCTCAGAGGAGCAATAATCTGGCACAGACAGACTGAAAGAGCTGGCAATGTCCAGACTGGGAAAGAGAAGGCTCCAGAAAGATCTCAAAGCCCCTTCCAGTGCCTAAAGGGACTGCAGGAGAGCTGGAGAGGGACTGGGGACAAGGGATGGAGGGACAGGACACAGGGAATGGTTCCCACTGCCAGAGGGCAGGGTTGGATGGGATATTGAGGAGGAATTGTTCCCTGTGAGGGTGCTGAGGCTCTGGTACAGGGTATTCCAGAGAAGCTGTGGCTGCTCCTAGATCCCTGAAGTGCCCAAGGCCAGGCTGGAYRGGGCTTGGAGCACCCTGGGATRGTGGAAGGTGTCCCTGCCCATGGCATTGAGTTGGAACTACTTTAAGGTCCCTTCAATCTAAACCATTCTATGATCCTGTGATTCTAATTTCTAAAAGATCAGAAGAAAAATGAGAAACTGCCATCACTTAAAAATAATAATTAAAAAAAAAGTTATGATATCATCACTTGAAGAGTTTGAGATTTTATCTGGGTACAGCAGCTTAGAGCAGGGAAGATCTTCCAAGCCAAATGTCAAACCTCTGCTTTTTCAGTTAATGACAGAAGGAGGGGAAGAGAAAACAAAAGATCTTAAAGAGGGACAGCTGACAAATTTAACTCTTATAATAGAGGACATGGGTGAATTATTACTTGCAGAGCACTGACAGCCACAGAGGGAAGGTAACTGTTTAACATAAAACCATGAATTCTGCAGAATATTTTGCAATTTGTGGTTTACTTGGGTCTTTCAAGGATCCTGTCCAGACAGGAGCTTTCACACTGAGACTTTAGTGCTATTCTACAGCAACATATGGAGTTAAGGGAACAGATATAGTTAGCAGAAAACAAACAGGAAATGAAACAATGACCAAGATAAGAGCATATCAGGAGTCCTCCCCAGAACAATGGGCAAGGCCATTAATTAGGAAAGCCCGACGCCTGTCTCCAGCTGAGCTGGGAGTTTGGAACTCCCCCTCYTGTTCCCAGCCCTGTGAGCACACCCTGAGTCAGGCTGAGCCTGAGGTTCCTGCTCTGCTCCCCAGGCAGGGCTCAGCTCCCATCAGAGAGCCCATTCCGTTTGGTAAATTGGCACAAAGTGTGAAAAAAACGCCAATCACTTGGTTTAAAATTGTAAAAGTTTAAGAGTAATAAAATAGCTATAAAAATAGGAATTTAAAAAAAAAATAGAGCAATAAGAATTTGGACAATCAGAGTTAGGACAGTAAAAGCAAAGAATTATGGACCTCTGGATGCTTCCTGGGCACTTAGCCCCAAAAAGCAGAGCTCTCTAACAAAGGATTAACCCTTAAAAGCAATAGCTTGTTGCATATTCATTTATCTCATACATGATGCAGACATCCCCTTCAAAGTGAGGATTTTTCTGTTTATTGTCAACTTTCCCCCTTCATCTTGTAAATTGCCTTGGTTCCCTGGAGTCTGGGCCTTCCCAATAAGGAGGCAATAATTCTTTCCTTGGAATTCTGTTGTATCTCCATCCAGAGAGGATAATGAGAAGAATTTCTTGGTTATCTTTTCCATTTCTTGGGTCAGTTACAAAAAAGTCTCTTACATCACATAGTTTCTATTCTAATATTATGCTATAGCCTAAAAGCTATATTTACCACACTACTTAAAAGAAATTAATACAACAAAACTTTCTAACATAACCCATATAGTATTCATTTTAATATTTGCAAAGAGCCAATCATAAAACATGCATTTTTCACAAAAGCTTTCTGCAGGGGGGAAATTCTGTCTGCTGGATAAGATCAAGTGGGTGTGAGATACCCAGGGATGCAAAATGCACCTGGGGACAGCAGGAGGGAGAGGATGGAGGGAATGGACAAATCACCTTCAGATATTGGCCCAAAAGCAACAGAATTCTGGAAGTGCTGCAAAATAATCCTTCAAATAGTCTCTGTCTGGAAAGGGAATGGGATGAACAATCAGAGTGATGTGCTAAAGGTTCTCAGAATGTGGGAGAAACACCAGCAGGGAGAGCTCTGTGTGGGATGGAGATAATGGAGAAAAATAACCTAAAAAAGATTATATGAACATTATGTTTTTAGGTTCTGTGCACATATTGCTTTTTTAAATCATAAATAATCTAGATGAACCAGGAGCTGAAAATCTCTGCTGAAAGRTAAGATGCCAAGAAACATCATTATCACAGAAAATAATTTACAGTATAATTTAAGTAGATCAGTTTGCACAGCAACACACTCAGCTGAGACGTGACAGCTTTTTAAAGCCATTTGACATGCCAASCTCCAAATTCCTTTTTCTTGTCAGTTGTGAGGC
Source organism: Cardinalis cardinalis (assembly GCA_014549065.1). Taxonomy (NCBI): domain Eukaryota; kingdom Metazoa; phylum Chordata; class Aves; order Passeriformes; family Cardinalidae; genus Cardinalis; species Cardinalis cardinalis. The sequence continues at coordinate 599,103 of JACDOX010000322.1, forward strand.
TTTTTATCCCCAGCAAAGAATGCAGGAATGTTATCATGCAACCCCTTCAAAATCAGATTAGAGAATGCCTTTTAAAAATCAGCTGTAACTCCATTTAAATACTTGTATCAACAGTGGGCCAGTTCTCCTCTCTCTGKGGGATCTCCAATGCTGGGTTTAATTTCAGTACAAATATTAATGAATTTGAAGTAAAGCTGTGGAAGTTTACTCTGGTTTTATCTCCCAGCCCAGTTTGAAACTGAAGKTGAGGTGAGGGAACTGCAATAACTGCAGGCCTTTAAAAGCAGCCAAGTGAAACAGAACATGCACTGCCTGCAAAACACCTCAGTTGTGAGTATCCACTTTCCACACAGAAAGAGGATGTAAAACTACATGGGTTTTGTCATCAGAAGCTTGTGTTTGATGACAGATTTAATGCATTTACAACAGTGACATGCCTGTTTCATGGAAGTGATGCCAGAAATTCTGCAGGCTACAGGAGCCAGGCCAGAGCACACAAGAGTCCCATTGTGGGTGCTGAGAGATCAGGGCAAAGCACAAATCTCCCAACAAAACACACCTCCCATATTTCCATACCTCAAGTGCTTATTTATTAAGAGGAATGTTCTTCTGAAGAGAATTAAATCCTCCCCACAACACTGAGGATTACACAAAGCAATTCCTCTGCTTTCCTTAAAGCTGGGCCATGTTTTCAGTGACTGTTCCTTACCTGGGACTTTCTGCAGTCTCAGAGTYAATAATAATTAAAATATACTGCAGTGTCATCAAGTAACATGTTTTATGGAATTAAATTAGCAGCAAAGGCAGAACCCAAGGAGTTTATCCTGTATGATTAAGTTTCACTGGAAGGCTGACACAGTGACCTCACAGAGCTTCTGGCTGTACAGTTACTACTTAGAGACTTAACCTCTTACCCCAGAGAATGCAGGGYCATGTTGTACAGTTAACACTGACTAGAAGAGAATGTTATCTACTATAAATTAATATTTATAAATTTTATAAATTATTATCTATTATAAATTACCTATTATACCTATACTTATATATATAATTATATATATGTCATAATATGACACGAAATTAATGACATTCACATGCTGAGATGTTTAAGGTAAAAAAGGTACATTTATTTCTGGACCTTGATATTTATAGAATTCCAAAAGTGACTATGGATTGGAGGATGAAATTGCTACCTCTCTAACCACACTGGTCAAACTAACAGTCCATCAATTCTCTCCTCTTCTAGAAAGGAATGCAAAACAATCATTATTTATAAGAAAAGTGCTTGAGAAACTCCATTACAAAAATGTAAACATTAGAAGGYTTAGAAGAACTTTAGAAGAACAAGGCAACATCTATATACCTATCTAGAAATTTAATTCTGTGGTCCAGTAAATAAGCTTTAGGTTCTCCTGCTACATCACTAAAAAACAGAATAAAACCCTAAAAACCAGACTGTGGTATCATTTCCTACACAGAGCTTCTCTAGGGMTACATCAGATTTCTGCTATTTAACTGCAATATATTATTTAAACAATTACTCCTCAGTCCTTTTCTCTAAGGACTCAAGTTTTCAATCATAATTGCATTTTTCCTTTAAGATCTTGACACTGATTRTATTATATGAAATAAGAATCAATGAAATGGTATTAAAGCAATACAAAACCCCTGTTATCTTCYCACAGCACACTTGCATGTGCACCTTTATTTCCTGCTGCCCTTTTCTCCCAATCCCAGAAGAAATAAAGCACATAAATTTTTCACATTTAACTCCTAACTGCTTTCCAGGCTTCTTAGGACTCTTTAAAATCCTTTGCCCAAAATTACTAAACAAAATGAAGAATTGTTTAGGGAGAAGAGAAAACAGGCTGGGGCTTGCAGCAACAAGATGATTTTCTTCCTTCTGAAACGCGTGGTATCTTTATCAGCATAATGAGAACAAAAATTGTAACACTAACCTAAAATGCAGAGGATTCCATCAGGCTGAGATTTGCTGCTCTGTGTCAGAATAGTCTGAATATTTCGGAGGCGGCTGCAGCTGCAAAAAAAAAAAGAGAATTTGTCCTCAAGGTCACTGCTGAGAAATGTCAAACTGGGAGGCAGAAGAGCTGACCCAGCTTTGTTTTCTTTGTTATAGAAAGTAAATGGACACACTTAAATTTGKTTTTTTTCCTTGAGACATGGACCTTAAATCAAGCCATTCCTGATTATTKTTGCCCACTGAAAGATGAAGTCCACAGCACTGAGAGAAGACAGGAATTTGAACTATTCCTTCAACCCTGTTAATCTGCAACCYGGCAAAAATTGCTGCTCAGGTTTGCTCTCACCTGGCCAGCAGAAATTCCCTTTCCTACCAGAGAAGAAAAAACAAAGTAACATCAGAAGGGATTACAGGTGCACCAATATCCCAGCAGAAGTTTGGGGAAAAGTTTTGGTACCTCCAGCACCATCAGGAGAATCATTAAGGTTGGAAAAGACCTCCAAGATCATCAATTCAAACATTAAAGAGAAATTAAACAATGCCAAGTATTGCTGAGAATTTTTACCATAAAAATTAATCATTTATTATATAAATTTTAATTCAGCTGTCCAATATTTATGTTTAAACCAGGCAAAAATTCCATCTGCAACAGCCAGACAGATTTTTTTTTTTTATAATCAAAGTGAATAGTTCATTACACAAATTTTAATTCAGTTGCCCAATATGCATCTTTCAGCTACAACAGCCACACAGAGAGCAACACAAYTTGTGCTTCCAGGCAACATTCTGGGAGTTTGTTTAAATACAGATAAAAGACAAGAAATTTCACTGTTGATATTACTGAATGGGATTTCTTGTTTATAGACTTGTTTATATGAGCTGTTCAGCTCCAGGAAACAAATGTCTCTCACAGAAACACTCAAACAGAGCTATATTTATGAGCAGTTCAAACAAACAATAAAGTAAGGTCAAATATTTCTATTTTCAGCATTACTTTAGCCAAGTAAAAAAGCAAATAGGTCTTTTCAGCAATGCTACAATTATTATGCTCTACTTTCTCTGAAAGAAAGAAAGCACATGAAAGGTTTCCATTATGGTAAATCTAAATGAAATTCAAACATCAGTGATAAAGGACAGGCAACACTTCATTTGGAGATACTTCCATGGGAAGCACAAAGTCACTGCAGYCTCCAGCATTCATTTTATCCCTTTTTAGGTTAAATGTTTCAGTTC
>JACDOX010000322.1:607518-622962 GCA_014549065.1 Cardinalis cardinalis
TCCCACAGCCTGGCAGGGGTGGATTCCCAGTTCCCAGTGGATTCCCAGTTCCCAGTGGATTCCCAGTTCCCAGAGGATTCCCACAGCCTGGCAGGCTGCAGCTGTGTTTCACTGTGCCCATTTCAGCTGACCAAGGCTGGCATTTCGCTGCTTTCCCTGTGTTTCATCCTGGCAGATGTTTTGCTCCACCCCCACAAAGGCTTGGCAGCCTTAAAAACCCCCACGTGGCCGAGGCTGGATGGATGGCAGGGAAAAATCAGAGATATCCCCACATTAAAAGATATCTTCACCTTGAATAGATCCTACCAAAGCCAATGGTTTTACTACTAACAGCTCAATTTACCATAAATAAATTAAATAGAATGATAAATTACAGGGGATTTTTTCCCCCAAGTCTCACTTCTTGTTAACTCGCTGTTGTGAACATCTGTTTCTGTTTTAGTCCCTGAAAAATCAAGTTTATATTTCTTGGGKCTTTTGTTGACCTCGTGATTTCTATCAGAAATGTTTGCTTGTATTAAAAGTTCAGGATTTTCCTGGATTTCCCACAGTCTGACATTATCCCCACCTCACTGTAGCTGTGAAAACAGACACCAGAAGTCAGATTGAGCTAAAAACTCTTAGAATTTCATTGATTTCAAAATAAATCTTTCACTGCTTGGCACTCATAAAAAACAACATTCACCTACCTTAAAAGAGATGTCAATTTTCCACCTATTTTGCAAATTTCTCTGCATAGGGAGAGAAATTTGCATTGGGATATTGACTATAAACAGGAGATCAAGTAATTTTTTAGGAACAGCCAGAAAAAAATGGACATAGATAAATAAATTTTAACTTTGTGTGCATTTTCAGGACCAAATCTTGACCTTAAGTGGACAGGAATAYTCAATTCTGTAATCCAGAGACCTCAAAGCACATGGAAACAACCCTGAATCTCTCCTTACTAAACATCTGGAAGTGCCTGATGTCATTCTGCACAATCACAAACCTTTTGAGGATATTTATAAATGATGGGTGGCCCATCAGTCAGACCCTCAGCCTTGATGCTCTCTCTCTTTAACAGGCTGATTTACAAAAAACATCTCTGTATTTTCATTTTCTTATGCTGCAGCACATTATGGAGAGCACCAACTATTCCCTTCCAAAAAATATTATCAGCTGAGAAAATGATAAGAATTGAAAAAGTGACAAAGAGCAGCAGCTCCAGGGTGATTATTCTGCCATCACCCACTCTGATTAAAAGGACAGGGCACTGCCTGGCACTTGGGCAGAAATCAAAGCTGATTTTCAGTGCCTCAAGACTAAATTCACCTTCAGGGCTCATTCCTGGGGCAGAACCTCTGCAGCCACGTGGCCACAAAGCCCCAAATCAGATGCTGAGATGATCACAAAGGGAGAATTCCAGCTGAAAGATCCACACCAYAGCTCTGCTCCTCTCGCTGGCAAATTTCCCTTCTTCCTCTCTATTCCCATCAATCAAATGCTCACACACCCCTCAATTCTCACTGTAGCACACCCTAAGTATTCTTATTTCCCTAAGGTGGCAGAAAATCATCCATATTCAAGGAATGGGGGTTGTTTCTCTTTTTTTCCTCCTGTACTTCAAGTTAAATTAGCTCTCTCTTTGCATTGCTAAAATACAACACATTCCTTTAAAAAAAAAAATAATTCCAGTGCAACTGTGCTCTTACAAAATCCTGAACCTCAGCATAATTACATAAGGAACACACAGGCACAGAAAAATTTGTTAATCTTGCATCACAGACAAGGGCCCTACAAAAACTGGTTGGGAAACCACAAGAATTCTTTGGTCCCGTGCTCCCAAATACCCCATTCATGGGGACAAAAAAAACCCCACATATTTCACATATTTAACCACGATGTGATTAACAACAGAGCAGGAGAATGTTAAGCACAGAGGAAAGGACAACAAAAAAATTAACCCAAGGACTCATTTTGCATTGGACACATGGTGAGAACTCATCTGTATTATGCTACCAGCATGGATAATGAATAATGAGGATTCGCTTACTCTGTTTCACATAAAGGTAATTCAGATTGGGTGGGTGCAGAGGCTCTGAAATAGAAAAAAATCTGCTTTGATTTTCTGATGCAGATATTTAAAACAAGCACTCCATAGGATTTTTGTTCAGAAATGCCTGTATTCACAAGGAAAACACTCATTCCCCACCAACCACAGGCACATGAACGATGACATCACCTCCCAAAAAGACTTCCCCTTTTTTGGGCAGCACTTCTCTCTTACTTAAGGGATTTTTTCTTTCTATTTCCAAACCCTTTCTTTACTYGTTACAATGCTGAGGGTCGCCAGCTCCCAAGGTGCCACATGGCAGACCAAAACTCTCAAGTATGTGGAAGAACTCCAGGAATTATCTCTGGCCCTTTCTCTAGTCTTTATATAGTCTGAAGAATTTTTCCATTCCTGTTTAGGAACTTGGGGGCGGGGAGGAGGGTAACAGATTGTTTTGTTTTAAGTTATTTTTATTAACTGCCTGCTATCTGCTGACTGCCTGGGAAATTTATTGCAAACACTGGCCTCCATCTGGCCTGACAATAATAAAAAAAAAAAATTTAAAAAAGAACTGCACAAGAATGAATGTTAAGGAGGAAAAAAAATTAACAGATGACATGGCTCCTACAAATGCACCAAATTACAGTTGCTGGCTGCATCTCCCAGTGGAGCTCAAAAGCTTGCAGATGTTCAGAGAGTCTGAATGTTCTCATGACAACTCTAAAACAGGGTCTCAGATTACAAAAATCACTCAGGAAGAGGAAGGCTTGAGTGGAAACCATTTTCTCTTTCAGCATTTTTTTTTAACCATCTTGGCATTTCATTACCCATCATGAATTTTTAGAYACTTTACAGCTCTAAAAAAATACTAAGCTCTTTCTAAATAATTAATATTAATTTATTCCGTGAAAAAAATTATTTGAAAAGGTCACTTTTCCTTCTGCCTTATTTTCAATTCAGAAAGGGAGAGAGGGAACATAACCAGCCGTGTTCACGTGTTCCAAGCATTTCTCTTTCTCTCACTGCAGAATTCCTMATTTCACTGGCAAATYCTCCAAAAAGTGAAAATCCYTTTGTTCCCTTCTTGTACTTAAGAYAAAAAGCTGTTTGGTTTCAGTGTCTGTTTGTTTTTTAATTGAAAGTCTCCAGCAAGCACAGAGCCAGGTAGCTTGGCCAAGTGTTTGTCTGCGATTCACGTGCAAGGTCTCCCTTCCCTGATTATCTGGCTTCCCACTGCTGAATACTTCCATGTATTGTGCTGGAACTATTGAAAGCATCAAGCACTTCAGTTCCTGGCTTGTCCTTTGTGGTACCATAAAACAGAATCATGGAATTATTTCGGTTGGAAAAGTTATCCAAGACCCATCGAGTCCAACTGTTACCCCAGCACTGCCAAAGCCACCATTAAACCTCATCACTAAGCACCACAAAAATGGTTTTTAACTGCCTTTTAAATRGCTGGAGACTCTACCACTGCCCTGGGCAGCCTGTTCCAGTGCTGSACAATCCTCCCAGCAGAGAAATATTTCTTAATATCCAACCTAAACCTCTCCTGGCACACCTTGAGACCATTTCTTCTATTCAAACCRTTTAAATAATGAGCTGCAGCATCATGCACATGGGTGCACCTTAAGTCTCCAAAAGGAAACAGAACTCTGGCAACCCAAGGATACCTGAGCTGACACCTGAGCTCCCACAGAGCCAATGCTACCATCTCACATGTCCCCACACCCCAGCTCCTGTCAAGCCCTACCCAACATATTTTCAGAGCTCRGGAAATTTTATTACCTTTGTATCCACAAACCCCCCACACAAACACAACCTCTTCTTTCTCTCCATAACCCCTCAGCCCCTCCCAAACCTCAGCTATCCCTACACTAAAATTCACTTTTCCTGCCTTTCATAAGCCTTTTTTTTTTCTTTTATTGCCAAGATAGCCCACGCTGATCTCTCCCAAACCAGTCTCAGGTTTATCCCCTACAGAAACACAACTCCAAAGCCACTCTGTGCACCCCAGCCCTGCTCCAAGCCCCCTTGATGTCCTGCTGCTCCTCACCCACACATCCTCCTCCTCCAGCAGGATTCTGCCTGTGACAATCCCTCCATCCACAAGGTCACATCAGGCTCCTGTCTGCCATCCTGTACCTCCCTCCCGGCAGCCACCTGCCAAATCTACCTGTCCTCATCACGGCCAGTCCTTTCCTTCTCGTCCCCAGCCCCTCACATGCTGCTCCAGCCCCTCAAATCCCTTTAATGATCCCAAATCCGACCGCAACACCCGCAGAGCTCAACGCCGGAAAACCTCCCATGAACGCCCCATCCCTTCTGTCCCACCCCCATCCTTCCCACAACACCTTCAGTAGGTGGTGAACCCTATTGTGCCYCAAATCAGCCCCGTTAGCTCTGCGAACGCCCCAAATTCTCCTATATCAAACCCCTCAAGACCCCATCCTAAGGCTTAAAACCCCTCCCCGTCCCCTCTATTCCAGCGCCCCCAAAGMGCTGCGCTCCCCATCCCTCGCACCCCAACGCCCCCAAAGCGGCGTTTAACGCTATTTCCTCCACGAGCAGGGCCACGGCTGTGAAAACCTCAGCTGCTCGCGCACCGAATTCCTTCTAAACTCATCAAAACCCTCCAGATCCCCCCTTCAGCAACCCTCCAATACTCCCCTCGCCTTCCCCGCTGTCCCCTCCGGTACCTGACGAAGGGCCCCGGGGCTCGGGGCCGGGGCCGGTGTCGCGGGGGCGGCGGGAGGAGAGCGGAGCGGCCGCACAGCGCCATGGCGACCGCGATGCGCCCGAGCGACGGGGCGGCTCCGCCACTGCGGCCCTGCGCCCCGCCCCGCGCCGCGCGCACCACTCGGCCCGGGGGGAGGAAGGATATGGCACACCCGSACCGCTCCCTCCGCTCCCAGCTTTTCTGTCCGCGCAGGATTTATCCTGAGTTTTTATCTCCTCCTGCAGGAAGTACTGTTGGGATTTCTCGGATAGAGGCCCTAGTTGGGAGTAAACATAGCGGGGATGAGGTTGTTCCCCCCTCTAGCAGGATTGGGCTCGTCCAAGTCCAGCCCTCTGCTCACACACCCCTCACCCCCCCGCCGTTCGCTCTTGGGCGCGTCCAGCCCCCACTGCTGCTGATGTCCCCCCCCGCAATGGGGCGTGGGCTCGTCCGATGGCAGGGAGGGGGGACAAGGGACCCCTGAGAGACGCCCTCAGAGCCCGGGGAGGGGACAAGGGACCCCTGAGACCCCGGAGAGGGGGACAATGGACCCCTGAGACCCCCTCAGAGCCCGGGGAGGGGGACAATGGACCCCTGAGACCCCCTCAGAGCCCGGAGAGGGGACAAGGGACCCCTGAGACCCCCTCAGAGCCCGGAGAGGGGACAAGGGACCCTGAGACTCCCTCAGAGCCCGGAGAGGGGACAAGGGACCCCTGAGACCTCCTCAGAGCCCGGGGAGGGGACAAGGGACCCTGAGACCCCGGGGAGGGGAGACAAGGGACCTCTGAGACCGCGGGGAGGGGGGACAAGGGACCCCTGAGATCCCGGGAGGGGCGACAAGGGACCCCTAAGGACCCCTGCGACCCTTGGGGAGGGGTGACACGGAGGCCCCCGAGAATGGGTGACACAAAACCCTCCAGGGAGGGGTGACACCGAGCCCTGAGGAGCAGGGGGACGCGGAAACCCCCGACATCCCGCCGAGCCCCGAGGGATGGCGTGTCCTGGAGCTCCCCAGAGTGATGTACCCTGGTGTCCCCAAAGTATTGTCCCCAAAAACACCCTGCGGCACACAGACGTGCCCTGGCTCCCTGTGTCCCCCCATGGGACCCCTCCCCAGCTGTCATTCTCTRAAAAACACCACAGCCCCATCTGGGCACCCCTCTAGGGTGTCACCAGCACCCCACATGGTCCTTTTTGTGTTATCCTCAAAAAATAACCCCCATTTCCAACCAGCACCCCTCTGTGTGCTAATACCAGCACAACCATCCTAACAGGCACCCTTTATTCTCTTTACACCAGAAATTCAGGGAGTTTTGCCTGCTCTGCCCAGAGATCCCAGCCCTGTCTGGCCTCTGACACTCTTTCCCCAACCTTCATTTTTCCTATTTCACTGATGTGTCACCATTGTCAAAAAACTGAGCCAGCGCTCTCAGGGAGCAGGAGCAGGGATTTTGGGTCCTGCACAGAAAACCTGCAAGGATCTATAAAGAACTGAGGTCCTCACAACTCAGGGAAGGATCTGGAGCCAGGATTTGAGGGGCACATGGCTGGAAATCTGTTAATCAATCACACATCCCTCAGCTGAGGGGAACACATCCTGCTCCTCCTGCRTGCTCCTGCCTCACCACCCACCCCTGGGGGAAGGACTGGAGGTTGAGCAAGCATCAAGGAAAGCTGAATTTGCTCTGGAGGCTCTCATTCCTCCCCAGAACGTCAATCCCCATCCCCCAGTGCTAATCTGTGACCAGCTCCCTGCACCATTAATCCCCCCAGCTCCTCATCCCTGGTGGAGAGTGGGATAACACCCCTTGTCTGCATCTTATTTTAATTACACCAGTATCTGCCAGCAGCGGTGTAAAGCCCCAAATCTGCAGCTTCGGGGTGTGATGGAGACATGGGGCTGCCTGGAGCAAGCTCCTTTTCCCTTCCCAAAGGATCCCAATCCAGTGGGGAACACTCAGGGGCTCTCACTCCCACCTCATTTTTAACCTGGTGCAGGTGAGAACACGTTCCAAAGTGTTATTTCCTTTTTTCCCCAAAAACCAAATTGGACTTTGCTCAGTGCCACAGAGCAAAGACAAGACAAATAAATATTCTGGGCCATGGCCCAGCTGCCCTGCAGYCGCTGGGAAGCATTTTAGCTGCCCTTGATAAAATTCTGATGGTTCCATGTACGGACAAGTCCCCATGGCACAGGATGTGCTGACAAGGAGCTGGCACCATCCCAATCCCAATTTCTTCCTGTTTTTTGAGCCTCTGGACACACTTTGAGCTTGCTAAGGCAGCATCACCAACAGGAGCTGAAGGCCTGGAAGCAAAAGTGGATAGAACTGCTAAAAACCCTTAGCTTCCCTCTAGAAGGATCCTGAAATGCATCCCTCCTGCTCCTCTTGTCCTTTGCTGAGTGGGACAGTGTCCTGCAGAGCTCCTGCTGGTTGTCCCATGCCAGTCCATGAACCACCAGCTTCCAGAAGCCTTTCCCAAGCCCCCTCAGCATCCACCACCCACATAAGGAAGGAGACATGTCCTGAGAGTGCATCCTTTCCCTGCAACATCTGAGTGCTGTGTTAGCTCCTTCTATCYCCTCTCTTCCATCTCCATGAGCCTGCCCAGGCACTCCAAAGCCCCAGGAACACATCAAGGCTATGGTGGGAGAGGAGAGGCAAAAGGGACATTCCCAGGATGGGATCTMGGGACATTTTGCCCCCAAAACTCTTTCAGCCAACAAAGGGAGATATTTCACACCACTGCTGTGGCCTGTATTTCCCTTGGGAGGACAAATCAGGTCAACAACCTGGAAAACACCCAACAGAGAGGTCAGSCTTCCTGGAGAAGGAGTGAGGTGAGGTGGAAGGGGAAAGAAGGTGACATCAGCTATTGTTCCTGCTCTCCAGCTTCCCAAGCTTCCCTATCCCACTATTGTTGCACGTTTTGAGGGCTGCAGAAGCTGAATGAAACCCACAACAATTCCCAGAGAGAGGAAGAGGGGAGGCAGAGTGGTTTGGAAAGGGGGGGAAAGCTGCTGCTGATGTTCCTTGGTGGGTYCTCCTGACCTAGATGTTGTCCAAAAGCAAGCAGCAGATGTGGGTTGAGTCTGCTCGTGTGACCTGGTAGGGCTGATCCAAGCTGTGTTTTCAGCTTGGGTACCTCAGGGCTGGCATCTCCCCATGGAGACAGCTGCCTGCACACCCTCTTCCCTGGATACCYGTTTATTTTTAGCAAATCCCTGCTGGGGAAAACAATTCTGTACACACAGAGAGGCCAAAATTAGCTGTCCACCCTGAGATGGGCACCTGGAGAGGTTCTTTATTCCCCCATCYGTGAGGAATGCCTAAACTTCCCACCCTGGGCTGATGGTTGCTCAGTGAGGCTGGAGGCTGAATTTTATTCAAAAATTGATTGGTACATCCCATGCTACAACCCTTCCCCATGGAAAACATTGRCTGCTGGGAATGTGGGCTGGCTTTGACGTCCTGGTGCACACTAAGGAACCACCCATGAGCCATCCTGCAGGACTTCCCAGGGTGGTGGAACCGAGGGAAAACCTGTCTCCATCCCTGATGGCCAAAGGCAAACCCAGAAATAAACCCAGAGTCAGCAGCTCCAAATGAAACCAAACAGAAAAGCTTTATGACTCACAAATYCCACTTTCAGCCTCCTAAGAGCCAAGGATCCATCCTTTAGGGTTTTCAATTTGCATTTTCCTTAYCCCTCTGCAGCATCAAGGAGCTATTTTCCTACTGCAACATCACTTTTAAGGAAATAATTCTGATTTCTTTGAGAGAAAACATGAMTTGTGCTTTGCTTGCATGGTAAATAAACAAAGTAGTCCCTTGCTGTGCTTCATCAGAACTGTTTTTCTTCCTTTTTGCTCAGATTTATGGGATCCTGTTGTGTTTATGGGATCCCATGAATRTTTCAGAGGAGTCCACCCTCCAGGCAATGGATGTTCACTCAGAGAATGGACTTGCTGCCTACAGAGCTCTTACTGAAAAAWTCATGAATAGCAAGAGAAAGGAATAAAACGAGACCATTTGAAAAGTTTCCCACTTTTACCTGGGCAGGGAAAATTAAGTAATAAATKATGATGGCTATAAAAAGCCTCCTACTCCATCTATCCAAGTTCTTCAGGCTAGAAAATCTTCATTCTTCTCTAGTGCTATTTTAGGAGGACAGATATTAAAATTTCCTCTGCCCTGAAATTATTGTTTTATTCTTACTGCAAAAAAGCAGCCCCCAGGTCAAAGAAAACAAAAGGGTGATTTATTCCAACAAGCTGAGATCTGATTGTTTATACCACCCTGAATCTGGCACCACACACCCATCAAACACAGGGTGGAGATGCAGGAGGTGATGGAGACACAACACACCAAGATCCTGCAAGAACAGGAAACGTCTCAAAAAATAGCAGTGCTGACCCTAAGTTACCCAGACTTGTTTTGTTATAGCCACTGCTCTTTGTAAATGAAGAGTTTGGCTAAGAAATAGAGGGGGCTGAGGGTGACCAGGAAATGGGAAGGATTTTTTGGATGTTCTGTAGGCAAACTAGCTCTATGCAAGGAGGGAATTTGGTGCAGGTGGTGGTCACTGCTGAAGTTCTTCTTGCCTTTTCCAACAGTGGATGGAGCAAAGAGGTGTTTGTTGCCYGATGGGGGAACAAACCACTGCCCCTGAGAATAATTTGATGGCATGGCTTCTTCATTTCAACATGTTTTGGGACATSTCCAGGTGCTATAGGATCATGGAATAATTTGGGTTGGAAGGGACTTGAAGACCATCTTGTTTGGCCATATCAGATTTACCAGCGTGGGATTTGGTCTGCAAAAAATCAGGAAATTGCTGTCTGCAGGGGTGTGCTTCTGTCTCCTCCCTGACACCCTGGATGGCCTGGAAAGGTTCTTCAAAAGAAGGAACAATCTGGATATGGCTTAGGATCAGAGGGAAATTCAGGTTGGAAAGACCCTCAAGACATTTCTACTCCAACCTTCTTCTCAAAGCAGGGTCACCCGTGAGTGACCATGGTCAGACCAGGTTGCTCTGGGCTGTTTTCAGTTTGCTCCTGAAACCATCCAAGGATGGAGACACTRAAACCTCCCTTGGACCCTCCCTGGTATCCCAAACCTCAAAGATCTCCCTGGGATCAGCTCCTCTCCCACTGCTTGCCTAAAGCCTCCACCTAGCCACCCTCAGCATTCCAGGTGTACGGCCACCACCTCCTGGACTCATCTTTTTTCCCATTTTTTGAGCCTCAGATGAGCAGAGGAAGCCAGGACCCAGAGCATTTGCTGTGTGGCCTCCCCTGTATCTCCTTATCTCCAGGAACAACTTCCCACCTCTCCCATACCGCTTCCTCCAGAGCTCTAATCCCTCCCTGCATTGTACTTCCCTGCCAGGAGCCTCCTCTCAACACTGCYTGAGGATACACTGCTTAAAACCTGATTGCAGCAGCAGATTTTGCAGCTCCCTCTCAAGTCTCTGCCTGTTGGCCTGGGGAGAAGCTGCGACTTCAGGCAGTGCAGCATCTTCAAAGGCTGGATGTGCAAGGGAAGAGCATCTCCAAGCTTCTCCATGTTGGGCAGAGCTCCTCAGCTGGTGGTCCTGGAGAGCTCTGGGCTCTTCCTAAGGCGTCCACAGGAGATGATTAAGAGAGTAAATTGGCCAGGATGCTTCTGTTCGCTGTAACTCTGTTGCATCAGACTGAGAATTTGTTAGGGTTTCTATGAAGATATGGATCATAGAATTCCAGAATGGTTTGGGTTGGAAGATGCCTTAAAGATGATCTCGTTCCACCTCCCTGCTATGAGCAGTCAGGCAACCTGTGCCAGGGCCTCACCACCCTCACAGCAAAGAATTTCTTCCCAATATTCCATCTCAATGTCCCCTCTGCCATTCCCCTTCTCCTGGCACTTCAGGCCCTTGTCATGAACAAGCCATGAAAATTTCTCCATGAAAATTTCTCCTGGTTTTCCTCTTCCAAATGGACCCTCAGAATCTCTTTCCCTCTAAGAGGATTTCCCTTCATCTTTCACCCACCATTTTTCCCAGAAATCAGCCAGGATTTCTCCTTAGCAGGAATTTTGCATTCCTGGACTCCTTGTTTTCAGCTTGCAATGGTTTCTGTCTCAGAAATGTGAGCTGAGAATGCCAGGCATGTCAGGAAGCGAAAATCCATCTAAGCTTTTCATCTCCTTTTGTCAGCATTTCATTTAAGTAGGATTTTCATGCTGCTGATTCATCTCCAAGAGCTTCCCACCCACCTCCATGTTCATTCCAGTGCTTCCCACATCCTTTGCAAGGGGAGGGAACCACCAGCGCTGCAGTGGGATCAGAGACCTAAATCCTCTGAATCCCTCTTTTTTCTCCAARGAACATTTATGTCCTCAGGCTCCATCACTGATTTCCACCCTGCAGACTCACCACTGCCTCTCAATCCCCTTTTGAGCCTCGTCCATGGCAAAATGCAGCTCCTGAGCAGGTTCCCTGCAGCATTTCCTGGATATCCGATGGAGCAGTACCTTGCTGACCACTTCACTGTGCACTCTGTTTGTTGGCTCCAGGGGAAGGAAACRACAATGAGATCACTTGGAAAGATGTTTTTTTCCCTTCAGATTTTTGGCTTGCCCAGTGGAAATCCAGGAGTGTGGTCAACAAACGGCGAGCAGAGATTCCCTTCACCCTCTGCGGAAGCTGAAATTAAACTCATTTTCACTCATCCATGAAAACAAAGATGATCATAATTACMACCAGCAGCACTCCATCCTCTTCCTCCATCCTGCCTCACTCCAGAGGGAGGAAGGCTGAGCTCACAGCTTGGTGGAGGGGCTGTGGGAACCAGCAGGGACAAAACTGGGACAAAGCCAGCAGCCAGAGCGCCGTGCCGGGCTCAGCTCCCAGGTTTTGTTCAGTGATGGATGGGGACGAACGCATTGTGTCCCCTGGAGCCATTTAATCATGGATTTGATGCTCAGCATGGATCCTGGAGCTCTACCAGAGGCAGACTGGGATGTTCTCAGCAAGGCCTCTCTGCGTGGCAGCATTCCGCGCTCGTGAGCTGCTGCGTCTCTCCGCTACCAGGACAAATTAGAGGAACACAGCTCATTTTATGGATTGCTCCGAGCAGGTCAGCCTGGAGGCCACCACAAAAGGACCCTCTGCAAATGAAATATGCAGTTACAGAGATTTGGGAGGGAATGCACACAGGAAAACATTGGATTCGGCAGCATTCCGTGCTCGCGAGCCGCTGCATCTCTCCACTACCAAGACAAATTAGAGGAGCACGGCTCATTTTATGGCTTGCTCCAAGCAGGTCAGCCTGGAGGCCACCACAAAAGGATCCTCTGCAGATCAAATATGCAGTTACAGAGATCTGGGAGGGAATGCACATGGGAAAATATTGGATTCAGCAGCATTCTGCGCTCGTGAGCCGCCGCGTCCCTCCACTACCAGGACAAATTAGAGGAACACAGCTCATTTTATGGCTTGCTCCAAGCAGGTCAGCCTGGAGGCCACCACAAAAGGACCCTCTGCAGATCAGATATGCAGTTACAGAGATTTGGGAGGGAATGCACATGGAAAAAACGTTGGATTTGGTCAACTCTCCACCTCTCGGCGTGCGGCGCTTTCGCAGCTGCAGGCAAGGAAAACAGAGCAGCTCATTTAATGAAGCCTTGGGAAGGAAAAATTCCCAAGTGGAGAGCTTCCCCCTTCCCAATTATTCTTGTGAAACACACAGCTTGGGAAAGCACACAGGAGCAAYGAGCTGTAAATCTGGGGTTAGTAATAAAATTTCTCTCCCTGACTAGGACAGCTGGAAAGGGAAATGTTCCAACCTGTTGCTTAACATGCTGGGGAAATCACTACTGAAAAAGAGAGGATCCAAGACAGCTCCATTCCAGCACTGGCCAGAAGCCTTTGCTGTGTTTCATGGGCTAAAAAATCTTCAGAGAACTTAAGGGAGATCTAGGAGTAAGACCCCACTGTGAAGAGCTTTCTGGGAAGCCACAGCAGGGGCATGGACAACTGCAGAGGCTCCTGTGAGCTCTGTTTTGGCTCCATATCTTAGGAAGTGAGAGCCCAAAATCTGCTTTTTTTCTGCTCTCTGCTGTGGGTCTGAGTGCTGAGTGTTGGAGGGGTCAGGCTTTGCTGGAGCTAATTCTCCATGACTCAAAAAACTTCAAATCTTGCATCATCCCAGCCCCTTTTGGTGGCTCCCATTATTTTTTTTCCCAAATTACTGCAGGAAGAGTCACTAGTCTGTGCTGTGGGACAAGCAGGAAGCACTTGGGGAAGGATGAATCAAACCATAGAATCACTGAGGTTGGAAAAGACCTCTAAAATCACCAAGTCCAGGAATTGACTCACCACCATGTTCTCCACTAAGCTATATCTTCAAATGCCACATCCCTTTGGCTTTTGAATCCCCTCAAGAATGGTGATTCCACCCCTGGGCAGCCTGTGCCRGGGCTGGACCACCYTTTCCATGAAGAACTTTTCTCTTATATCCAATCTAATCCACCCTGGAGCAACCTGAAGTTGTTTCTTCTCATCATGTCCCTTGTTTTATGGAATATTTCAGATTATTTCACCTTTGCCAACCTCACCATGTTGTGGCACATGCTATGGGCCAAATTCAAAGATCTTGGTCTCTTCACAAGAAAAAAAAAACCTGATTTGATAAAGACAGCATCCCTGATTTGTCATCCCTCGGGCATAGGCAGGAATTGTGGCACTCTAACCCACAGTACAAAAGCCTTTGTGGGCTCTTTATCCTTGCACTAAACCAACACCAACCTCTACAAGAGGGTGATTTACAAYTCTCTATCTCCCCCAGGGCTATCCCAGGCGGCTCCACAGCGATTCCAGCAGGAATGGCTCTCCCAGCGGGTGTTTGCAGAGCGCTGAGGCTCAGCAGAGCAATGTTTCAGCGGGGAATCCCATTGCCCTTAATTTATCGATTACCATTAGCAGTGATCATGCTAATAACAGCAGCAGAGATTAAAATATTCTCTGCACAGGCACAGAGAGATTCCCAGAGCTCTGCCAGCTGGGAAAAGGCTGAGGGGACTTGCTGGGAAGTTGTTGGAACCCTGGTTGAYGAGAATTTCAGACTTTCTGTGCTGACAGGCTCTGACCCACAGGAGAGCACTGCATTTAACCTGAGGCCATGGAGAAACCTCCAAAATGGAATGACAGAACTGGGATTGTGGGTGTGGAGTTTGAATAGAAACGTGTAATACCACATGGTAGAAAACATAGAGTTTAATGTTTTAGAATATAATAATATCTATAAAGCAAGATGGAGGTTTTAGGGTGGAAGCTGCTCCTTCTTCTCCACCTTCTCCTCATGGGTTTGGGTGGTTTTGTGTCATTGGATGAAAAAGTTCACATTGTGGGAATTGGTATATGGTTATTGGGTTAAAATAAAAATATTTAGGCGTCATTTCTTAATTGGAYAGTTTATCCTTAAAAGGCCTTGTAGAGAGAGATGGGGCTCCATTTTWAGTTTGTTAGAGTGAAGTGCTGTAGAACTCAGGGTTTGTGAGACTGTGACATAGATAAGAACTAACAAGCACCTGAGTCCCAACAAGAAATACCATCTCACACATTTAATCCCAACCCTGGCAAAAAGAAGTTAAGACTCGACAGGAAGTGATGACTTTTTGTATTTCACCCCAAAGACAGCATCCACCTCCTGAAACCCCTCAGAGCCTCAGGCTCACGGCTGCCACCTGATGCCACTCTCTGTGACCGTCACGGGCAGTGTGGGATGCAGGCAGACAATTTTCCTGTTCCCTGAGGTGAAAAATACCTATTTAATGATTGGCTTTTCACAAGTATTAAAATGAATATTATATGTGTTGTGTTAGAAAGTGATGCTGTGTTAATTTTCTTAAGTAGGGTGTTAAATATAGTTTTAGGTTATAACRAAATGTTAAAATAGAACCTATGCTATGTAAGATACTTTTTTAAAGAAAGGACTCGCACTGAGATAGCAGCCACAGGACACCTGAATCTTTCAGAGAAAAAGAATTTATTGCTCCATTATACGGAGAAACAAACTTCTTCCCACCTCACTCAGCCCTGAAGAGCCGCCAGGATTCAGAGGAAGAAGTTGACAATGACCAGACAGAATCCTGTGTTTGAATGGAATTTATGCATCATGTGTGAGGTGTATGAATATGCAACAGGCTGTTGCTTTTAAGGGTTAATCCTCTGTTAACGTGGGTCCTTTTCCGGGCTTATTTTGCTCAGAAAGAGGTACCTGGACTGTCTGTAACTCTTTGTTTTTATTGTCTCCTATTGTCCTAGTCCTAATTGTCCAGATAATTATAACTCTAATTGTATTATTATTTTATAACCATTTCATTACTATCAAACTTTATAAAATTTTAAAAACAAGTGCCTGGCGTTTTCCACACCTGAGCAGCCCAGCGCTGAGCCAGCTGGGCAACCCCTTCCCGAGGGGTTTTCCCACCGCTGAGGTCCTCACTTGTCAGCTTTCCTCGGGGAGGGGGCGCTGCCAGCGCTGTCCCGGAGCCCTGGGTGACACTCGGTGCCAGCGCTGTCCCGGAGCCCTGGGTGACACCCGGTGCCAGCGCTTGTGGTAGTGTTCAGGAGGGTTTCGAGGATGAGAGAGAGACGAGAGCCTTGACTCCATCAGAAGGCTTGATTTATTATCTTATGTATATAT
>JACDOX010000323.1:0-162918 GCA_014549065.1 Cardinalis cardinalis
GAGGAGATCCTTTTAATAAATCTCTATTCTTTAACTCCATCCAGCCTGTGTTCTAGCTCAGCTTTCACAAGGCATCACCCTCACAACACAGACCACAGGTTTCAACCCAACAATTTCTGGCCCTGGCAACCCTCAGTTGAGCTGGGAGGTGTCACCTCAGGTGACAGAGCATCCCTGGGGGAGCAGGGCAGGTCACACCCCACAAAGCCAGCCCTTTGGGAGGGGAAAGCCAGCAGCAGCACCTTTTAGTCCAGCAGCAGCAGCGTGACCCAGCTGTGCCATGTGAAACACCAGTGTGATGGAATGACGAGGAGGAGAGGTAATTCATCACTGAGGATGGACTGGGAGGATGGAGGAGGATGGATTGCAAACTCCTGAAGAATGCAGGGACAGCAGAATGCAAATGGAAGCAGGCTGGCAAAAATGTACTGACATTGCAGAGACACAGACCCAACTTAATATACTGACATTTCATAGACACAAACACAGACCCCACTGAAAGTACTGTGAGATTTCATAGACACAAACACAGACCCAACTCAATGTACTGACATTTCATAGACACAAACACAGACCCAACTGAAAGTACTGTGAGATTTCATAGACACACAGACCCAACTCAATGTACTGAATTTCATAGACACAAACAAGGACACAACTTGGATTTCCACCATCCCTCCACCAGCAAAACGCAATCTTGATGCAGAAGGAAAATCACTCTCCGTCCCAGCTCCCCAGCAGCTTTATTATACCTACAGCAGCACTTATCCTTCGTGTTCAGTCTCATTAGCTTCACTAGGGCTCTGCTTATTGCAAGATCAAAGGAGTCTTTTCCTGGAGGGTTTGTGCCATTGATAATTTGGATATCTGCAGTAAACTTAATCTATCTGTGCTACACTACAGAGATTTGAGGCAGGGGAAGATTAAAGTGATTTGCCTAAGACAACAGGCACAGTTTGAAGGAATTGAATGCAGGTTTCCACAAAGCCCAGGCTTAAAGAGGAAAAGTCTCTTCACACATTAAGCACCCCCAAATACACATTTGCAGAATTAGGATTTTGCTCTCACCATATTGGATATCTAAAGGGGAAGGATTTGGAAATAGGCTTATGTTTGTCTTTTTGCTGCTTTTTTTACCCTTTTCTTCTTCCCTAACCTATCTTAATTTTGCCTCTGAAAGGCCCAATCAAGCAAGTCACACAAGCTTTTTGCATATGCATCTTATCAGCAGACAGCAGCTCTGGGAGAACACTTTTCCAAAATGCTCAGCTGTGCTAGAAATCCTTTCCCATTTTTGCAGTTATCTCAGGAAAAGTCACTCTGGGAGAAGGTTCAGGTGGCCACTGCCACTCGTGGGGCTCCAGCTCTGGCTGTGAAGGGCGGCACTGGGAGAGGCAGGGGGCACACAGAGAAAGAACCAGGGTTATTCCAGCACCCCCTGGAAAGCACTTGCAGGTGTTGCCTTTCTTCAAAAAGTTTAAGAGAGAAATATAGGTGTGACAGCAAACATCACCCTGGCTTTGATAATGACATTATGCACAGCTAGCCTGTTCTTTGGCTTGTTAAACTCCAAGTTTCCTGTGGGTAAGAAATGAACATTACTCTGTCACTGTTTTCAGGGCTTTCTGCCATGTTAATCTGATTATCTATGACAGTTTCTGTCAGTTTGTTAGCGAAGATCCAATTATTCTGCTTGGCTTTTAAGTTTTTCACATATTTCTGGCTAAGGGCCTGATTGTGGGTGCTTCTTTGTCCTCATGTCTTTAGTACAAATATTAACGTAAAAAAACAATCCCACAGAACTGATAGACTAGTGGTGGATATGCACTTCTTTAAAAATGGATGCATTCTTCATCTCCAGCAAGAATAAACAAAAAAGCTGCAGAACTGACAGCTGAAAGAAATAAATAGCTCTGCACCTGATCTGACTACATTTCTGTAATGAAAATTTACAGTGTTGGTATAGAAGGGAAGTGGCTTTTCGGGATTTTCTTCCCCTCCTTTAAACTCTTGTTTAGATTTTGGATCTTCTTCTGCATCAAAAAAAAAGGGAAAATACAGCATGGTTTTATAAATAAATGGGACACATTTTAGACATAGAAATTAAAATAGAATCTGGTGGGATCCTTTTCCAAGGCATTTGACATTAGAGACCGCACAGTCAGTCTGTTATTTTTTCTCCTACACATGGTTTTCCTCAGGTATGAGTTTGCATGGCACAGACCTGTAGGACTGGAAAGTGGCAAGGGTGTCGTAAGCTATAAACGGAAAAATATCTATACCCACACCATTAGAAGGTGTTCAGTACCTAATGCTTGCATGTCACTAGATTTTAACTCATCTCTCTTTCTCATTCAAGTCTGTTCTAAATGCAATTTGGTTTTTTTTTTCAGTGATGTCCACAAATAGCATATATCTCCTCAAGAGCTTTCTTTTGTAAAGGACTGCCCACTATTTACTGAAATTATAGAGCTCCACTGACAAGAGCATCAGCAGGAGCTTGGCATGACAAACTCCTGCAGGTATCTGATATAATGATCTAAAATTCTATGAAACAATTATGAAGATTCTGGAAGATGCTGGTCTTTCTTACATGGGCTCCATGGATCTATTACTGCCAATAATCAGCATTAGTGATACCTGCAGTAGTCAGAATTTACCCTCTCCAAATCCTCAGAAAAAAAAAAWWWAWAWAWATATATAAAAGACCTGTCCCAGGATGGATGTGCTTCCTCAGAGATGGAATTCCTATCACTGCATAGTTCTGCTCTGTAACAAATTCTTGCAGGTAATGCTTTATAGTCAACATTTTGGGAGCAAACAGTGCTCTCTTCCCACTTCTCCACTCCTTTGTGGGAGGTTATATGGGATAAGTAATCCTTGGGGCCACAGAATGTTCATCAAGTGCAAAAAGCATGACAGCAATGCCTTTTATTTATTGATAATATTTAGTATTTATAATCCCATTACAAACCCTGCATCCCACCAATCAAAGCAGGAACTGAAGGCAGCAGCTATGAGAATTAATTTGATAATACTTTTCTTAAACACTATAAAATGGCCTAAGCTTTCATCATAGCAGAGGCCATAGTCAGCAAGAACACTGCAAATCAAGCCAAATTCCACTGCTAAATATTAGGTGGAACTTTCTGCAGCATTACAAACTCCAACCGCTCACTCCATGATCATTTCCTTGCACAATTCCTTCCAAAATGATCTTGATCGCATTGGGTGCAACTTGGCAGAGATTCCTCACAGTTAAAACACCACCAGCCCCTATCAGACAAGGATTTCTGCACATCTTAGAAATGACAGACGAAAGAACAGGCAATAAAAACCCCCAGCATCTTCTTCTCGGGGGAAATTTAGAGCTTGAAAAAGTCATCTCTTTCAAGTGCAAGCATAAAATACCTGCTTGGATAACAGCAAGGTTGGGTGTTCAGAAGGAAAAACATTGAGTGCTCCTGCCTCCCTCCAAGGCTGCTGTGCAGAAGAGAAGCTGAGGAAAAATCTGTGTGTTTGTGTGTTTTAGATGAAGAGGAAGGAACAAGGCAATCAAATCTCCCAACTTCAAAGCTTAGGTCTATCACTAACAAGGGTTAGGAAGAAATCCTGCAGACATTCCTGCTCTGTCTGCTATGGTTCAAAGAAAGCTGTGCTCTGGGGGGTTTTGCATCATTGTCTCAGGCTGCTTGAGCCAGCCTGCTGATGTAAATGGGCCAATTACCCACACCAGCAGCCAGGTGTGGTGCTAGGAAACCATTTGTAATACTAATTCACCCCACTGATAGTCACTGATAAACAGGTTTCCTACAGAAACACCTCACAAGGCGACTGAAACTGTGTAATTTAAATTTCCTCCCCGTTACATCTGTCTGAGAGCACTGGAAGTGATTATGCTGTGAGAAAAAGGTGGGAACAGAACACAGACCACACTCCTGGGTCTGGGAGATAGGATTATAGAAATTATGGGCTGCTAGCAAAACCTCCAGAGCACTGTACCAAACAGAAGTTTGTGAGCTTATAGCACAACCAAATGAGCAGGAAGGACAGGAAGGCATCTCAAACCATCTAGATTAAAAGCAGAAGTCTTGCTCACTGCACTGTCTGGGGTTTTCTGAAAGGCATTTTAGAGAGGGACAAGAAGGATAAAAAAAGGGCAAAGTTTTAGTGGCAGCAGGGAACAGCACAGAAGCAGAAAGGCAAAGACAGGACACAGGCAAGAGATATTTACTGTGCATCCCCCACAGGGGAGGTGCTCCTGCTAAAGCTTCAGCTTCCTTCCTAGGCAAAAGGCTTGATTTTCTCTACTGAAAGTATCTAAAACGTCCTCCACTGGGTTAATAATAATTATGGCGCCTCATAGTTAAAGTAAGGAGCTCAGGTGGGAAAGCAAAACAAACAAAAAAGAAAAAGAAAACAAAGAGAAAAATCTCTCTCTTTCTGCTTTATTTCACCTTTAGGCTTTCCCAACCCTGAAGCTTGCAGAGGAAAGGAGACCACTTCAAGTCCTCAAGAAATTTAAGATCAGGTTTCACAAGTGCCTGTAATTTGAATGCAGCAGCAAATAGTTTGGAATAGGGAAATTCTGGCAGTGCCAGGGATCATTGGCCTCCCTGATCTGTCACCTTTCCTGGCTGGCTCTGGGGCCCAGCACCACTCACATGGTCCACACACATAAAATGTCCCCTCTCCTTTAAGCCAAGGGTTATTGCTGTAAACCACAGAGTCAGCAGCCACAGCCTGGGGCTGCAACAGAGAAAATATCATGATAATTCTTCCATATTCCCTCAGAGAGGTAAGAATAGCTCAATTCAGCCCTAACTTGTATAAAGCCCATGAAGATCCTTAAATGAAAGGTGCAAAACAGCCTAAGCCAGGCAATAATTACCAGCATAGAATGAAGAGAATAAGTCAAACCATGAAATTCAGGGAGAACATGGCACTGTCTGCTGCTTGCTCTATTATTAAATGCAGTGGCATTTTAGATGCAGTGCTTGTACAGTTATATTGTTTGAAGCTGTGCACAGGAGCACCTAGAAAACTGAATGACAAATAGGAGGAAAAAACTTTTCCTTTATATGATGATTATCATTATTATTATTATTATTTTCTGTAGAGGCCATTCCTTTTCTTCAGAAATCACTTTCGCACAAAAGTAAGGGATAAAAAACCAGGCAGGTAAGAAGGAAATCCATCTGCATAAAATCACCACCAAGCATGGGTAGATTTACAGGCCCGTAAAGATTTTGAAATGCCTGTAAATATTTAAATTTTGCTCAGTAGGTTTTAAAACTGCTCTTTGCTGCCCTGCATGCAGCCTTTCCTGCCAAGATGCTTGGGCAGTGTACAGCCAAGACACTGAAAATGCTTGGAGCTATTTCCATAGCAACAGACTGTGGTGAGGCAATACACCTGAGCTACTAATGACCTCAGCGTGCAGTCTGGATGCTAAAAGAGAAATGAAATCAGATGGATGAATATTTTTTACATGTCAATGGGCTTTTTAAGGAGCAGGAAAACAAGCCCATAACAAAGATTTCCAGATTTGATAATAATCTTTTCTGTGTGTCACTCCCAGGACATATATTCTTGTTAGAGGGAAGAAAAAAATTTAAAAAAAGAGAAAGCCAAAGCCATGCATGTATCTTCAGGATGAGCAGAGCTGACACAAGCAGATTGTTCACCTCTTTTTTGCTCCTGCATGTACAAATGCACAAATGCACTTCCTGACTGAACACTTTTAAGTCCATAGAGAGCTTTTATTTACTTCAGCAGATTTTACCTTAGGATTTAGCACAAAGATCCAGCTTCCCTCCTGGGTCACCTTCCCTGTGTCACTCCCCCTAGGAGATTCCCCAGCTAATTCTTGCCAAGAGGCACATGAGCTAAAAGACTCTCTTCAAATTTGTAACACTCATTTGGGAGTACACAGAAGACAGCTGGTAATACTTAAATTTAACATCCTAAAATCCCTCTGTTTGATGCAGTAGAACTGTCAGCCAGATGCTGCCATGCTCTGAAGACTGGACTTTGAAACAAAAAAGCACCTGTCCTCAAAAAGTGAGGTAGGTATGACCAGTCCCGTGGAAAGTAAAAAGGAATGAAACCAAAAAATAATGCCAAAGCTGGTCTTTTTTCTGGTGTATCCAAGAGTAATTTTCTCTCAGTTATTCCCTCTTCTTGCTGGTTTCATCAAGATGTAATACTCCCCAAGAAATAAAAAATGTGTATCATTTGTAGATCATCTTGTTATGGTTGTCAGCCACATCCCCATTTCCTACAGCTGTCCCTGCTCCAGGACTCCACAAAAGCTCCTTCTGAAAGCCAGGATCTAACACAGAGCAAGTGATTTTGACAAACCACCCAACAAACACTGAGAATTTGTCTTTAAATCCTAACTGCACCACGCCAGTGGTTACATCACTGGTGATTTATAGGAGAGAAGTTCACTCTGGTTTAGTGCTGATTTCCATAATGAAATTATAAAAGTGCAGGGTTCCCACCTCACCAAAGCAGAGGCACTGGGCAGCAGGATATCAGGGCTGCAGAACAACCAGGCAGTCAGGAGCTGCACTGAGCACACCTGAGATTATCCAGCATCTGGATAAAAAAGGGCCAAAAGCTCCCAGACACCCCTGGCAGCATGGGGCTGCTTTTGCAAGCAGCAGTGCCAACGCTCCGTAAACATGGGCATAATTAGACAAGAGCTTCTCTTCCTAATTACTCGACTTTTCCTCTTTTTTCTCATAAATTCAGATTACTGCCAGGCAACCAGTGTTTTCCCTTTTCTTGTAGCTGCCCTTGAAAATGCTTTTAATCAAGATACAGCAAAAGCTTCGATAAGGTTGCAACCAGATCTTTTCCAAAATGTGCCTTTAAACAGATGAATTTGCAAGTTATTAAACACTGCTAAGGCCCCTTTCCATCACCTCTTTGGAAGTGGGAAGGTACTAACTACAGGGAAAACAGAATTACATTCAACCCAGTCAGAGTCACCAAGTCTGCTCCAGTTTTTCCACGAGCATCCTTCAGTAAAACCATCACACTTTCCATTTGGAAAAAGTCATTACCACATAATTTAGAGGTGTGATCATCATGGCATCAGAGGAAGCCAAGCTGGGGACCAGGATCTGCACTTTGGTACCTCTGACAGTGGGATTGGATCCCACTCCAGGTGCACCATGGAAGCAGGCAGTGTGGTCATTTGTGTGCAGGCTGTTATATCAGTGTCTGAGGCTGTCTGTCCYCAAAASAGAAAATAAAACCCTGCAGCAGAATCCCTGAATGGGGTAAAAACACCCCACACAGACCTAGGTCTGCTGCTGCACAGGTTGGTGACTGCTGGGTGAAGGGAGGGCTGAGCCTTTGGGCAGAGATTAAGGGAGCAGGGCCCAAGGGAGCAGAGCAACCAACAACAATTTTGGACCATTCCTTCTTAGGAATAACTCAGGAGTCAATTCTCTTTATCTGTCTCGCAATCTCACATCCCAGGGTTGGCACATAACTGCTAATTTTCAGCTGCCTGATTTCACTTCATGAGAAATTGTACCAATTTGGTTTTTGTTTGTTTTGTGCATGAGAAATCAGCCTGTGCAGGTAGGACACTGATCTTAAGTCTAAGATAAACGTGCATAACAGAGAACAAGAAACAAACTACAAAAACAAACCCACACCCAAAAAAAACCCTGCAAACAACACTTTACAAGTGGCTTGAAAATTAAAATATACAAAACATACTAGATAATTCTGAGCACGTAAGGAGTGGAGCACAGGCTTGAACTGTTGCAAACACATCACTCACTCTGCAGGGAAAGGAATCTTCAGAAGAGAGAACTGGGTCAGTAGAACTGCAGTCCAGGCTTGTCACTTCAGCAATTTAAACACAAGTCAAGTTAGTGTTTAAACCCCAGGCTCTGACTCAAGGAATGAGAACAGATGCCACACTGTGAGAAATCAGACAAGCCCATCTTGGATGAGTTTATTTACTCCTTTTTTTAGTCTTACCTTATCTGAATTCCCCCAGAATTTGATGGAAAAATTCAACAGAACAACCCAGTTCCAGTATGCGCCACAGAAACGAAGCTTTTCCTCATGAATATTTATGGACTGTAAATTATAGTCATTGGCATTGTTCACTTCATGCCAAAAAAAGCAAGTGTCACATTCCTTTCACTTAACTTACTTGCTATTTCTGTGACTAGGTCTGCCTGGCTCTGAGGGCAAACAGGATCTGGCTTCTATAGGTATATGATTTCAGGAACTTATTGACAGAACCTAATATCATATTTCTAGTCATAGAAAGATTCAAGCTGAATACAAAGGAGACACAACCTGGAACTGTCTTTTACTGTAATTAAAAGTGCCCAATAATGTTTATGATCCTTTCCCCTTAGCAGCTGCTGCCAGATTTAATGCTAATAAAAAAGCACATTTTGGAACAATGCTATTTTATTGCAATCCTCTCCAGTATGCCTGACCTTCACAAGAAGCTGAAGGCTGTTTAGTGGATTGAAAAAGGACAAACTGGTGTAACTCAAAGAAACAACTACAATGTAAAGAGAAGGAGCACTCAATCCCTGAAGTATGAGAGTGAAGGTCAAGGAGTGCATGAGCTGACACCAGAAAAATGCAAGACATAAAATTCACTCCTAAATATTGATTAAATTCTCATCTACACCACAGAACTATTGTTTGATGATACTGCATTCACCAGGCTGGTTTTTTGTTGGTTTTTTTTGTGGTTTTTTTTCTTAATTACTTCATGAATCATTTCATCTGAAGCCATTTTACACCTTTGCTGTGCCAACTTCTAAAGGAAATCAGAGTGGAGTCCCTGGAGAGCACTCATCTCCCTGAGATTGCCAACGCTCCTTTGTCACACTGAAATCAGAAACACACTGAGTATTTGTGGCTTGAGGCATTTGGTATTTTCATTTCTGGGATGAGAGATTTATGCAAATTCGTACACAATAACAAGAGAACTTTGAAGCTTCTAAGATGTCCTTTCACAGCCAGAGGGTTGATGGAAATTTAGCATTTCCATTCAGCAGCTTCCCTTTTCCTGTGTAAGGCATTACTTTCTCTCCTCCAAAATTTCACTTTGTGGAATTACTATTAAAATCACATCCTTAAATAATAATAAAGGCCATTGTTACATCCCTGTTGGTGCTGTTGGCTTAAACCACAGTTTCTCTTAGGGTAGAGCAGAGAGCTCAGCATGCTGAGCACAGGGATGTGTTACCTGGGGGATGTTGCTTTTGGCCCTCTCTGGCTGTGTCCTTCATAGAAAACGAGATTTGTAGAGGAGGAAGTTAGACAGCTGTCTCCAATTGAATTGCAATGAGATCTGAGGACCAATTTCCCACAAACCTGGAAAGCTGCAGTCAGGATCATGCCCTGGCATGCAGGTAAATGAGAAATGCTATTCTGGCTGCTTCCTGCTACCCAGTGGTGTGCAAATGTGTTGGTTTGCTACTGTCTCATCTTGAAAGGCTAAACCATTTCAATTTTGGGTTTGTTTKGGGGTTTTTTCCCTCCCAGTTTTATTCTAAGCTGAAATAATAAACTCCTTCATGGTTAAAACTGGCTTTGGGYAATTGGTTACTGAATTAAACTGCTTTTCTTTAGCCTATTTCTAATCTGTAAAGCCATTCTTCTACTTCATTTACCTCTTTGCTTTCAAGCAGCATTCAAATTTATATATTTGCTCTTTTTTGTCCTTTTTTTTTCCCTTGGCTAATATTTGCAATAGTACTGAGACAACCAGCCAGGAACAATTTCTCCAGACAGAAGACCACAGAAAATTGGTTCTGTACACTTATGTGAATATCCAATTTATGTGAAGAGAAAGACCTAAAAAAATTATAATGCTGGAGTAGAAATGGTGTCTTTAGCACACCAGTTGGTCCTGAAAGCCTTCTCCACCAAGCCATACTTGTGCTGTAAATTATGGATAATCAGGAAGAGCAGAAGTGGTCAGAACTGGTTGGAGGGATGCACAAAAACCACCTTTCAGTCTCACAGAGCACCTCCAGCAGGGCACACTGGATATCAGCAAGGTGGTCAATGAATCTCCTTCCTTCACAGAGGAAACCCAAACTGATAATTCCGCTCAGAAGCCAGTCTTACTCTTTGAAAGATTTCTTTTTTTAAATGAAGCCCAACTGAACAAAATGCAAACACTTTAAGAGATTTAACTGGGAACTCAGTTTCTAAAAAAAGAGGTTTTTCAGATCACGGTGTACTATTAACATGCTAAATGTCTTCTTGTATTCTATTCAGAAAAGCCCCAAATCTCTCAATATCTATTAGAAGCAAGATCTTGTTTCCAGTGCCTGGAGAAGCAGTAGGTAATTAGAAAACAGACAGAATAGCTGGAGGAAGATAAAAAAAATCATTATGTCACACAACCTTGAATTACATTGATTGCACACTGAAAACTACAGCCTTCAGTCTTCCCTCTTGTGAGGTCACTGCTAATGCTGCCATCCTCTGCACTTGGGAAAAGTTTTGTACAAAGGTTTACTTATGTGACACTTGGGTCATCCTAAAGCACTTGTTAACGTTACAGTAGTTATTAATGAGGTTTCTAATTAACATTTATATGGTCTCTATACAATCCTTTCTAACTTACAGTAGTGCTGGAGAAATTCACTGAAAATTATGATTTCCCTCCCCCCAAATTACAGCTGGGGCAGGGAGAGGAGAGATATTTTTGTATCTATTCATGCATTAGACCTTTGCCTTGAAATTTGGAAGGTGCATAAAAATTTCAAGGCAAAAGCACGAAAATGACAAAGGGAAAGGTTAATTAGACCCTTCCCTTCTTTCCTCCTCTGCAAATGTCTTCACGCCTCTCCTGTCTCACATTTTGGAGGACTTTTCACACTTAGTAATGCCTAAATTTTCTGCCTAATTTTTTTTTTTTTAAAGACATCAAAAAGAAGAGAGAGGCCAAAACCAGACTTCAGTCCTACTACTGTTGGAAAAGAAAAATAGATTTACTGATTTTACTTATATACACCATAAACAATTCATGCAGCAACATAATGCAGTCCCTGGCCCTGAGAGCTCTCCAGTGGTTACAGCAGGAGGAAGCAGAGCATCTTACCATGGAACAAAGTACAGATTGACCCCCAAAACTGTGCCTCTGGGAAAGAATTGCAACAGGTGGAGCTGGCATTGCTTTCAGTGGCATCTTCAGTGTGGATAAGCACTGTGATTTTGCTTCCAGAATTAACAATTTGGCAGCTTCCTTGCGCAGACAATTTAGTTAGGAATAAAGAATTTGCCATATGTTGGTTCTTTTAGGCAAGTGAAAATGAGCCAGCTGCAATTAGAAGAGCTGGTGTCTCCTAAATTCTCCCTCCTTTGTGGGGGTCCTAAGTGGAATCTGGCTCACAGGTTGGGAAGGATGTGCAAATAACTGAACACAAAACTCAGGTGTGGCATCGTATTTTCTGGAAAAATCTCCTTGCCCAGGATTCTTCTCCTGGGAAGCTGAGAAGCCTCAGATAAAAAGGAAAACAATATTATCTCATTTGCTTCTCCTGTGTTGTGCTGCTTTGGAATGTGTTTGGAGATTGTTTACCAACAGGTGATTGTTTCATTGGTTCCATGTGAATTGTTTTTCACTCATTGGCCAATCAGTGCCAAGCTGCGTCAAGACTCTGAAAAGAGTCACAAGTTTTCATTATTATCTTTTTAGCATTCTGAAAGTATCCTTTCACTATTCTTCAGTATAGTTTAGTATAGTATTCTTTAATATAATATAGTATCATAAAATAATAAATTACCCTTCTGAGAACATGGAGTCAGATTCATCATCCCTTCCTTCATCTGGGAACCCCACAAACACAATACTCAGGTTCATCTTCCAGGCAGTCTCCAGAAGACCCTGCAGTAATTTCCCCTCACCACCAGGTAAATAATAGACTCCCAGGGGGATGGAACTTATATCCAACTTGTCATGTAAGTASAGAATAATTAATTACACTCTTATTTACAGTTTGTCTGATAAGAGCATTAAATGGCAAGTAACTAGAAGAATTCCAAGGTGCTGAAATGTTTGCTCTCACCCACTCAACACATAAACACAAGGGGAATGAAATTAATTTGGCACTGACTTAGAGTGTGATCCCTCACAGTAATGGGGCTTGGGTTTTGCAAAACAGGAATCACAGATGCCCTGCTCCTAAAGCTGAAACCAAATTTTGTTGGTGCTCCACAAAGCAATAAAGTGTTCTAAATACATCAGCAGTCTTAGAAGTCATGAAACTCCAATTATCTYCTCTGAGATCTTATAGGACACCCATACATTATTCAGATGACAATGTGAGTTATGTCCTTGATTTTATTTAATTTTTTTCAATTCAGAAAGTGTTACTGGTCCAAAGCTCTGCTTGTATTTACAAACCCCAGCAGGTACATCTGGTGGAAATCAGGAGGTTAAATATTTATTTGCCCAGCTAATTACAAACCTTTTCTGACTGCTGAAGAAAGAGGGGAAAGGACTTTAAGGGGTAGTAGGGAAAAAAAAAAAAAGAGGTATAAACCAGGCATAAACCAGTTACAATACCCATGTCATGTTCACTTGCACCCTGCTTAAAATTTCGTTCTGGTAGAACCAGAACATCTGTCACAAGCCTCCTAATACCCCTGTGACAAGGTGAAGATAAAGTTACATTAAGACCTCTGCATGTGCCAGTGAAACATGTAAGCTGTTCTCACACTCAGCAAAAATGAGGGCCTAAGATTTCAAATTGCAGTCATAAAAGTGAAATAAAAAACAGAAAGGCAGAGAGAGAAAGAGAAGGAAGATGCTTTTATTTGAGCCATGA
Source organism: Cardinalis cardinalis (assembly GCA_014549065.1). Lineage (NCBI taxonomy): Eukaryota > Metazoa > Chordata > Aves > Passeriformes > Cardinalidae > Cardinalis > Cardinalis cardinalis. The sequence goes on from JACDOX010000323.1 coordinate 12,843, forward strand.
AAAAGTAATTCCCTGGGATTAGCATATTTTTATTTCCTTTGCATATTCTTCTCTGAATTAATTTCGCTGCATTTTGATAGTGATCTTAGAGAGTGAAAATAAATTGATGCCAAAAAATGTTATGCTAATAGGAATAAATGGCTTGAAGGTAGTGGAAAGGGATATATGGCCTCTTTTATAGGTTCCTACTTAATCCAGCTCCAAGGGCATTAGAGAGCAAATGTTGCTGCCTTCTTGTGGCAGCAGATAAGCCTGGCTGTGAGGCTCATCCCTAAAATCCAGGGGGGCTGTAAGAAAAGCAGCAGCCTCAGTAAGAAGGTCAGAGGAAATGTTTCACACACAGCTGCCAAGGAAAATCCAGGTTTCAYTGGTCCAAATAAACCAAATAAAGCTGTATCTGCAAAGAGGTGTGATGATGGTCCAGGGCAGAGGCATAATGCAGGAGGGAAATTCTGCTTTTCCATAAAAAAGTGACTTTGGTGTTGGCTACCCACTTCTTGATTTTTTTTTTTTATTTTTATGCTAACAAAGGGAAGAGCAACATAAGTGAGAAGGATTCCCATGGGCTAAATTATGAGCAGGCTCAATTGAGTGACATCTCCAGAAATCATAACCATCTGTGAGGTGTGTGTGGTACAGCAAACTCCCTCCCATAAACCCAGCGAGAAAAGCTACTTACACTTCTGTGTAAAGCAGGGGCAGATTRGCAACTCAAACRGCAATATTCACATGGGTATTAACTATTATCATGTAGTGCTGGTGTTATTCAGTTTTGCAAAGAGAAAAACCACTCCTAGYCACACAGTTTATTCAAGAAATATTTGTTCGAAATCATATTACCATAAGATTCAGCTATTACTTTAAGAAATTCCACAGTTTATGGGTTTTGATGTATGCGTAATTATCAGTGTGCGAGCTTTTTTCCCCCTACTCATCCTATTTTATGTACAAGTCTTACACCAAATTATGAATAATAGAAACACCTACAATAAGAACAACTTGAAATAAAAGCAATGTATTATCCTGATTTAAAAAGGAATAGGACACTTGAACCAAAAATCTAGATTATAAAATTGCCTGTGACAAAAAGCAAGAGAAGAAACACAAATGTGAGCCACCCTCAAAAACCAGAGCAAGCAAACAATCCTAACCACATATTCCATCCACCAGCACAATCTGCTGACCCACTTCTCTGAAACTCAGGCACCAGAAGTGGGTTGTATCCAGGAGGATTTCTGCCATCCACATCTCCAGCCTTGCCTGTTTCAAAGAGCTGTCGAGTCCATATCACACTACACTTCAAAGACAAATTTCAGCCTTTCAAAGGGTGCATAGCAATTTAGTTTCTTTTGTAAAACATGAATAAAAATAACAAAGAGAATAGGAAAAATATTATGGAGCCYGATATGAACACAAATATTTTAGGAATATTACATTTAAAGAACGTACAATAAACACAACAAAAACCCTAAAAAAATAATTAAAAATATATTCAAATAACCAAAAAAATTGCCAAAACCCCACCTTTTTCTTTTGTTTAAAAGAACAACCACAACACCATGTTAGAGCACCAGAAACAAGTAAAACTATCCAAACTAGTAAATGGAACCCAGCAAAGTACACAAATTGAAGCAATGTGAGCTCACTGTGTACTGTAAGAAGCATCTAGGTAGATACATCAATGAAAAAGAAAGCACCTTAAGGCTGATTTTACTGCTGTTGTTAATATTTCAGCTTGTGGGGAARATGTTTTGCAAATGAATCTCATATGAATTCAAATCAGATTTACTAAGCAATTAAATGTAAAAGGAAACAATTCTATTGTGTCTCCTTCAGCTTAACACAAGACGTCTGTGCCACTTCCTACAGCACTTTTCATGGATTGGATAACACAAATCAAAAGATGTCCAAGAAAGACGACCAAGTGCTTGCCAAAATCAGTGACATTTTCTTAGCTACCTGTATGGAGGTTAACACAAGGAGTAGGARTCTAGCGACAAAAATACAGTAACCAACACAATTTGGAAAACCTCTGTAGCCTCAGGAGACCCAAAGGCTGGAGGTTTAAGGAATRAAATACCTCATTAGGTAATTATGGACTGTGCCCCAAGCCTTAGGGCTTAGTGAGGGTCCAACACAGGCAATATTTCCTGTAGCCAGAGCTGGATAATCACATGGCTTTGTGTGTACCCTAAAAGCCAAACTCTCTCTCCAAAACAGCAAGTCTGTCATAAATATTTCTCTATTTCATCCGTGCTTTCTTGGCTTGGTCTGCACCATGACACAGGGAAAGAGCACTGACTGGGTTCCAGGCTAGTTTCATCACTAAGACTTCAGGSTGAAATCCTAACTCTGTGATAGCAGCTGAAATACATTCTGAGCTTAAAACACAGAACTGATGCTTCAATATTCCCCTCTCATTAATGGTCTTCTAAATCCCTCTCAGAGCTTTGAAAACCGTAGTCTGAATGACTTCATTCAAAACTGCTGAAATTACCCAGAAGCTTTCATGAGCAAGAGATAATGAAATTYTTCTGATTTTTTGCACCATAAAATTGTATGCAGCCCGAAAGGTGCATTTAAGAGATATGAACTTCACTTATAGCATCCAAAGAGYCTAATGGGAGTTTCAAAATTATAGTGGAACCAGAGGCCAAGCAGGTTTCACTGTGATGTCTAATAATTTTTAGAAATACTGCTTGTAATAGCTGTGAAAGTTTAAAGCTGTCAGTTCTCAAAACATCCTGATTTTCTCAAGCACAAAACCCCCAAAAAGGATCTTCCCATGCACTGCTAGAAAGAGTGTACCCCTCACTTTTCTATACAATTTACAAACAACTTTGAAAGGAAATTTCATTTGAATCTTAATATTCAAGGATGCCAGGTAATTTTTAATGCTACATTTTGTTCGTAGCAAAACAAACTCCAAATCCCTCTGCCTGTGCTGTCACATAGACAAGAAAAACCATCACAGGACAACTCAAGCTGTGAAGGAAGAGACTCCTGGGCATGGGGGCTGGCTGCTGCCAGAAAACCTGGATTTCTTTCATTCTTAGCAGAAACTCTTCAAAACGGGGGCACCTTGTCTGAGCAATTTGGAATCGTGTTGTCTGGATGGAGATGACCGAGTGTGGAGGGCAAGTTACCCCATTTAGCACCAATATGAAGCATCTGGGATGTGGATTTACTTTGGATTATAATCCACTCCRCTGAGTATACAGCAAAACACACAGCTCATGCCCAGACTACACCCATATTTTTAATGGATAACGTGAGGTAAATCTCACCCCAGACACATCCCAGCTGCAATGGCCAACCCCAAGAGCAGTTTGTCCTTCTGGGATGTGCCAGCATGGGCTGGTTATCCATCACTCCCAGGGCTCTTGCTGCAAGGGCAGCTGCCTGCAGTGCCAAACCCTATTAAAGCAGCTCTGCACAGTCTGGTTCTGCTGCTGTGCCCTCCTGGAAGGGGTGCTGTAGGAGCAACGGGGGGTAGGACGGTCGGGACAGACGGAGACAAGAGATCTCTGCAGCCAGGGCTGGAACTTGGGGTTTATTGCAAAGGGCCTGGGTGCAGGGCCCTGCTGGGAGCTGCCAGCCACAGCTCAGAGCAGGCCTGAGAGAAATAAAAAGAGTGCTACAGAGGAGGAGAGAGAGAGGGAGGATGAGAGGACAAGAGAGTAAGAGAGCAAGGTTCCCCTTACAGTTCAATAAATCTTCCCCTGTGCTGAATATTCTAATTCTCACCAACCAATCTAGTACAAGATACAAATTCTATAGCATTTACATAGAGCCTATAAGAATCATTACATTACCATCCTGTGYTACATTTTAAACCCTAWAAACTCCTCTTTGGGCCCYTTCTGCCAAGCTGGCAGGGTCTGCTCTGACCCTTGGAGCTGTCTGCAAGCAGAGGGTGTTGTTCCATCAAAAGGGGATTAGCTTCAGCTGGCCATGCCATGGTTTTCCTGTTGTTCAGTAACTGAGGGATCTCAAAGCTTGCCTTYATTTCAATCTCACTTATAGTTTCCCTATTCTCAAAATCTTTTGCCAGGCAACCATATTTACAAGGCTTTCCTGTTTCATCTTCCCCTTCAGYGTTCCACTCGGTGTAACAGGATTGCACATATGGCAGGAGTTTGGCCCTGCTGGCTGTGGGGCCATGGAAACATCAGCACAGGCACACCCCAGCCGGGAGCTCAGCAGCTGAAGAACCACATCCCCACAGCCCTGCTCCTCAGGGCAGCTGACCTGATTAGACTAAWAGCAGTTTATGCACAAGCACCTGAGATGGAACTACTGCTCTGCTCTGCAGCCCCACCCAGCCGAGGGGCTGGGGAGCTCCTGCTGCCAGCACAGGGGAGCAGCCCCACGCCTGTCCCTCACCTGGGTGACCTCTGTCCATCATCATCATCACTGGGTCACTCTGGTGCTGCTCTGTTAACTCTGCAATGACACCACTGCTGCAGGGCRGAAATCCCCACTGAGCACCATGAGGGAGATGCTCAGCCAGGCAGATCTGAGCTGAGCCCGCTGGCGCCCATCAGTTTCCTCTTAAAATAAAAAAAACAACCTGGAAACAAATCCAGAGGAGTTTGGCTCTGAAGGCATGCCTCTTGTGCTCCATATGTAAGAGACCACTTTATTATTTTTTTCTGTCACTTTGTGTGATTGGAGCAGATTAAACAATGCAAAGGCACGATCCTGAGCCTGTTGCCTGGTCACTAATTTAGGAGACTACCCAAGCAAGGAAGGGTTATTTCACCTAATTAAGACAGAGCACAGTATTTAAAGACAGAGCATTTGCATTAAAACAGACAATTCAGAATTTTAAATACTGTTGAGTCTGAAATTATGATTGTTAATCTCTGCTCACATAACAATGTTCTACTGACAGACATTGTAAATCACTTCCTTTTGCTTGCATTAGATGAACCCATCACTCAAAGTGCTCAATTATGAATCTGAATACAATTTAAAAGGTGAACTTTCTTTAATTTTGCTGAGGGCAGAAGGGCAATGCTGATGGTGTAATAGCAATGTTAATGCATTACTTATAACTGAAATTTTGTCAGTATTCAGTAAATTGCTCGTTCCTGTGATCAGAGCAGGCAGCAATTTGCTTTCCTGGATCTTATTCCCTTCCCTGCAAGTGCATTAGGTGTGTCATGGGCAGCAGGATACCCAGCTGTAAACTGTCTGAAAAGGACATTTTAATCTATAATTAAAAACCACAACAAAACAGAAAATAAACTCAGAATATTCATTGCATAATCATGACAGGTTTACAACCTGCAGGTTTACAAACTGCAATTAAACACAGATATGGAATCATTAAAACACTGCATCATTAATTTTCATTTTCCTTTGGAAATGAGATAGACATGRGCAAGAATGTGAACACCACTGTGAATACTCTTCATGCCTCAGCTTCTTTAGGTGCCAGGATTTAATTATCCTTTGTCCCATGCTAATCTGCTGAGATGCTTCCACTTCAGCAGAAACTCCTATTGGAGTAAAAACCTAAAAATAGCCACCTCCAGTGCAGAACTGCAGTTTACCAAAACAAAGTCAAGCAAGGTTTTACAGTARTAATTGGTTTGCTGACTAAGTGGATGCTTCCATTTCAGACCACTTCATCTGCTTAAAAATGGRAAATGCTTTGAATGTGCTTCAATTCCAGACCCTGTTTCAAGTGACAGCTGAGATGTACAGTCTCACTTAATGACAAATCATTTCTAGAGGTGGCCAGAAGGCAACGGAACTCCCATGATTAAAAGTGATCTGGTCCTCACCAAAACTTTGGCCATTTTTACTGTCTGCCCTCATCCCACATCAACAAAGATGATCCAGGAATTGTGTTACAGGACACAAAAGGCAGCAGTCCCAGCATCCTTTCCTCCCAAATKTCTTGGCTCCTGCCTCGCTGCTCCACCTCCAATTATGCTCATGTGACATTAAGGAAATCAAACTGCTGGGTTTCTACACAAACACACAGGCAGATGTCTCTGAAGGCATTTGCAGTTCTTCCTAACACCTTCAGGAGCATAAAGGCAACACTTTTCTGTTAGCTCTGAGCCATTYTGCATGTGCACTGCAATTTCAGCACTCTCAGCAGGTTGGTGTGGGAACCCATAAAATCAGAGGGTTTTGGGAAAGCTGCAAAAGGCAGCTCAGAGACAGCAGAACTGTGATTAGAGCTAAGCAGGAGCCATGAGATTGGTCAGCAGAAAAATTATGTAAAAAGTAGAAAAGTAAGGACAAGTAGAACAATGGTCTGTGTGTTAACACTTGTCTACAGTAAATCCCTAAGCTACAGAAAAGTTTATCTAGTGAGATACTAGGAAGTWTTAAGCTGAATAATGGAGCTCTGTGCATTGTGTTTTAAGGCTTACAAGCAGGTATTGTATTTGAAAAAAGCAAGCATTGTTTAACCAAAGGTACTTGGTGCTTATAGTGGTTGGATGGAACTACTGCCAATGTGCTTTTGCTTTGTGGGATTGGTCAAAAACCTTTTAAAATAAGTTGCAACATTAAGTTCTTGGTCTGCTGCCTGGGATGTGAGCTGATGGCATCTCCCCATTGTCATAACCAGGGAATGAGGCTGATGCTGGAAAATCAAACAGCTCAAGGCAGTTCCACAGCAGTCCTGTCCCGTTTGTGATTTGTACAGAGCCCCTGGCCGGCGATAATCGGCCCCATGGCTCAGTAACTCCTACAAGCAGTCCCCAACCTGCTCTGCTGTCAGACATCCAGAAACTGAGGAAGGCTTCTGAACTCATGTAAATGTGCCCTGACAGAATTCCTGCAAGGAAGMAGAGGAAACATCTGCAGAGCCACCTGAGCCTTGCTGGTTTGCCCTTAGCACCTGTCCCTGCTTCACTTCCACAGCTCAGCCCTCCCTGGGCTCCAAGTGCCACCTCCACTCCCTTCCAGAGCCACCTGCACCTCCTGATCAAGGAGCAGCACACCAGAAGCCACAGGAATCGTGCCCTTTAGAGGACACCTCTCCTGAAGGAGTCTCACACCAGCCCCAGCTGCAGCTCAATTTCTCAGATTTCAGAGCCTGCACCTGTCACTGACATATTTTCTGAAAAAATCCTTCGCTAGGATTTTTTCTCCTGAGAAGCTGAGAAGCCTCAGAAGTGAAATGTAAACAATAACGATCTGCTGGCTGTGGAATGTGGTCTGGAGATGGTTTACCAACAGGTGCATCTTTGATTGGTCTCATGTGGATTGTTTTTACTTAATGAGCAATGACAGCCAGTTGTGTCCAGGTTGYGAGCAGTCACAAGATTTTATTGTTCATTCCTTTCTAGCCTTCTGATGTCTCCTTTCTCTTTTCTTTAGTATAGTTTTGGTATATMATTTTCTTTTAATATRAKCTATATCATAACACAATAAATCAGCCTTCTGAAACATGGAGTCAAGATTCTCAYCTCTTCCCTCATCCTGGAGACCCTCGAGCACCAGGACAYGCATCCAGCCACTGGTTTTCCACCCATGGATGGAACTCTGAAGATAACCCTCACAAAATGTGCTTCTGTGGTTTTAGCCCTCTTTTTATTTGCTCTCACAAGCTGACAGAGTGACTGCTTTTCTAGCAAAAACTGTAAGAACTTAAAACWGTGATATTCACAAGCAAGGTCACTCACCTTCCAGGGAAAGCATCCCAGCCTGCTAATAATGGAATTAATTGAACTCCTCTGTCTCAYGTGGGAGCCTCACTATTGTTGGTAATGGTGGGTTTAGAACTTAGGAAGGGCCTTGGTATAAACCACATAACCACAGCAATAGYCCTAGAAAATCTATTTTATGGGCCATCAACCTGTCCTGGTGTAGAGTAGGACCAATTTATCTACCAGAAAGCTTASAGTATGATAAATGGAAGGAAAAATACATAATTCAGACAGAAAAAAGTATCCAAACTCACTCACATTAAATGTCCCACATGAAAAGGTGAAAGTAGTGGGGAGAGAATAAAAATCAATTTTAAGGTCTTCACAAAGGCTTGGAGCTCCTAGTCTCAGTAGTACAGTGTATATTAAGCTGTACATATAATTCAGACAAAAGTACTCAATCAAACTTGCATTAAATATCTCACATGTAAAGGTAAAGGTAGTGGGAGGAGAATAACAATCAATTTTAAGTTGGGGGGAAGGTTCATTAATAGATGTATTTATATTTTACAAGAGTGTATATTAAACTATAATTCAGACAGTCAAAAGTACCCAAACAAACTTGCATTAAATGTCTCATATGAAAAGGTGAAAGTAGTGGGGGGAGAATAAAAATCAATTTGAAGTTTGGGGGGGAAAGGTTCATTAATAGCTGTATTTATATTTCACAGCAGTGTCCATTAAGCTGTGTGTTGATTCTGTGCTGGTGTCCCAGATCCAGGGGGTGGTGCAGCCCAGCCCCCAGAGGTTATGGAGATTCTGGGGAGGGACAATCCCAAGCTGTCTGCACCCAGCTCTGGTGAGAGATCCTTTCCAACCTCAACCCTGCCGTGATTCTGTGAGCTGTAACCAGGACAAGGCTCTGGAACCCAACCATAGCCACAGCCCGCTGAGATGAAAGTCACAGGGTTTAGTTACTTTTGCTAAAAATCAGTGTAACAAAGCTGCTTTSGATGAAATTCATTTGAATTCACAGTGTAGGTGACAAAGCTCAGTAATCGGCCTTTTTTTTTTTTTCCCTGAGAAATATGATCTCTATTTGAATAACAGCTATCTTCACTAAAATAGTCTTTTCATGTAATCACAGTCTTTTTGTGACTATTTAGCATTCCTCTGGAAGCTAAATGACTGCAAATGGTGTGTGCAGAGGAGCCTTTGCTTTGATTGTTACAAAGCTGCAATCCCGAAATGTTTGCTGGAAAAACAGCACTTCACAGGGAAGATAAAAGCAAAATGGGGCTTTTTTTCTGGAGAAATGAGGTTACACAGGGAAGGTGAGGAGGGTGGGTGAGAGCCAAAGGGACCCGAGCAGGGTTAAGTGCAGATGGAGGAGATGCAGGGATGGCAAGCGAAGCAGAAAGGGAAGAAGTGGGCTGGGGAGGAAAGAGGCCAAGGAAACAACAGCAAGGGGACAAACACTGGAGAGGATAAATGGGAAAAAATGGAATTTTATTCTTGGAAAWATACAGATCTCAGTCAATTGCAATTATTTGCAGATAACTTCAAGGGGTTGTTAGTTGCTGAATTTTCCTTGACCGACTGCCCCTGCCTCCTTTTTTTCTCTAGAGAAGAGGGCTGAAAGAGCACTTCAGTTCTAAGCTTTCTGGAGAACAGAAATATTTGCTGGGAAGCCTCTTTGGCTTCTCCRTCATAGCAAAAACTATAAAAATAATGTTTGTCAGTCAATGCAAATTATTATTTTGCTTCTAAAACCTTCTGAATACCCAACCTCTACAGTATTTTTTGCACAGGATTAATAAATAAAACATTCACACACTGCCCATTAAAAAAAAAATTAATCTAGTATTTAAGCCCTGAGGGGAAAGAAGAGGCAAAAATGAATCTTTTCACTTTCTTAGACATTTCTTTAAACTCTCCAACAAGCTGCTGCCACAGAGGTGTTCCTCCTCTCTCCCTCAARTACAGTTTCACAAACTGGAAATCAGATTAGCCTGCAGTTTATCCATGGGTGTAGCTACAAAGCCAAGCCAGGTGAGGTGTTCTGCCCTCTCCTTTCCCCCTGCAGGAGCTGCTGCAGGGGGGACAGSATGGAACAGGGACATCCCCAGGTCCAGTCCTGCAGGAACTGCTCCTGGTCTCTCAGCAGGGCTGGCTGAAGGGCAAGGGAACAACCCACTGCRCCACTGCCACGCTGTTTGCATGCTACATGTTTCCAAAATCTGGCCCTTTTGCATAAAACAGCATCCACAGAGACTCCTCCACCACTGCCACAAAACTGGGGTTTATTATTTTAAATAAAAACCCATATTTGCTTAATCCCTCACAGTCAGAGTAGCGATATTTAAATTTATGAATTAGTACTAGGCAAGGGGACACATATTCAAAGTGTATCCTTATCTTGCCTCTCAAACATGATGATTTATAGATTGATCTGACTGGCTGCTTTGACACAGTTCCTTTAACCATAACATCTTTCTGYTCCTCTAGCAGCTGAGATTTAGCATTTCAGGCTGTGTACATATGTTGGATAAGAACATAATCCTCAGCTCTGGGCATAGGAGCTCATGGTAAGAGGATGGCTCTGCATACAAATTGAGAGCACTGAGATGCAGAAAAAGAAAAATGCACTAAACCCTAATATGCATATTATGAAGGCCTTCTGGCATCAGAAGAAATCATCAGTTATTCAGCTTGACATCTTTAGAAACAGAGGGACTAGAGAGAAAAAAAAGGAGAGAAAGAGAAAAAAAATGATATGACCTTTAGTCCAACACTCCAAGTAAAGACTTTGGATAAATAGGCACACAGAAAGAACGTGCCAATATGCAAAGAGRCAAAGAGATAAACGTGACTAGACCATTTCTGCAGAGAAAAATCACAGCACTCCCATTTCACAGSCATTTCTGACAGCACAGAGATGGATTTAGCAGGGGGCAGAAGGGGACACTCCTCCTCTTCCCCTCCATTAGCCTCCTTAACTCAGCACGTGCATCCCTGGGCGCAGGATGCAGCACATCTCTGCAGTCCATCTGCCTCCCCTCACACGGGCTGGGCTCCTCTCCTCATGCACCAATCACACTCCATCACCATTGCAAAAACTCACCCTGGGCACCCAGCAATTCCCAGCCATCCCCCTCACAGTACTGAAGGGTGTAGGGTTCTGGACAATACCAGAAAAGYCTTGTCTAATCCCAGTTAAAAACCAGAAATCTGTATTCTAGCAGGGACAAGCAAACAGTTAAAAGTATGAACTAACATAACTTCAAGGCAAAAAAAATCTGTGAAAAATGAAAGAAATTCCTGAACTCATCCTCTCCTCCAAAGYTGTAAATCATTAGGAATAAAATGCAGAGTACAATGCAGAGTCAGGCAACAGAAGCTGTAAGCACAGCCCAGACTGCTCCTTTGGAGCTCATTAAGTGCATTGAGTCCCTGTAATGTTTTATTGATTTTAGGAGCAGTGCTTCCGTTACCAATACAAAAAGTTTAAGAGAAATTTTGAGAAAAGATTCCACATATTCCCTTGAGACATGGATTTCACCACCTGGATTTACACAAATTTTGGTACCTGGGTGCATTGATGACAGATTGCTCTGCTCCAGCACTGCCAGGACAGAGGCCAGCCTTACACCAAGAGCCTTTGACTCATATTGTTCCCAAAAATCCYCTCGGGGAGGTTTTAATGGTTTCCTGCATGCCTAAGATCTAAGCTTGTAAAATATATGAAGTCAGTTCTCCTCCCAGAAGTGTAACTCAGAAGAGGAGGGGAAAAATAAAAGAAAAAAAGAGGAAAAAAGAAATCAAAAAACCTCCTTGAGAACTCTGAAGCTGTGAAGTGAATGTGCAGTGATGGCAGATACCTGCCTGACTCTGCAGAAAGCCTAAGTGATAATTAAGGTACATTCTAACACTGGCAGCTCTAAAAATTTTATCCTTGATATAATATTTAAAGCTCAAGCTTCAAGGCACTGATAAATGCAAGAAAACAAGCAGAGTTCAGCATAAAGCTTATGACTGTAAGCCAGAGTTTAAAATTCTACAAAGGAAGGTAGCCCAAATTATTTTAAAACGAATTTGCAAAACAGAACAGTCAGGTTAATAAAAATTTCATACACTTTTGTGTCCCAATTCATGATCTTTAATTGGCTGTCACTGCTCTCCTGCAGGCTCCTAGGAAGCTGTCCAGAGAGGGGATGGCACCTCCATCCTCACAAATGCTCAGAAGTGATCAGGACACAGCCCTGAGCCCCCGACCTCACCCTGAGCAGAGGCTCAGAGCAGMTGCTCTCCAGACATCCCTTCCAGCCTCAGTCACTGCACAGCCCTAAACTGTTCCACGTGTCCCTGACCCCCTGAGATGCACACAGCCCCTCCTCCCCACCATTCTTGGTCCTTTTGATGACAACCAGGGGACAATCCTGAAGAGCCTCCTTTCTCAACAACCCCACTGCAATCTCTTGTCTCCCCCTTTCCCCACACGCTGCATCTGCCCTCTACACCCTTCCAGCAATGCCGTGGAGTGAGAAATACCAGCTCAAAGCCACCTAGAAAGATAAATAAATCATGGGGTATTCCCCTAAGAATCCCCTAAATGAATCCTGCGGTTTCCCCCTCAAAATCTTGGTGATTTCCCTTTAAAATTTTGGTGGTTTTGTCTCAAAATCCTGGGATTTTCACTTTCAGATCATAGGATTTTGCCCTCCAAATTCTGGGGTTTTCCCCTAAAAATCTGGGTTTTTTCTGTAAAAATTCTGGTTTTTTTCCCTTGCAAGTCTTGGGGGTTTTCCCTCAAAAATCTGTGGTTTTCTGGATATCCTGTATCCTGTGATAGTYCAGTAGCTCTCATTTGCTTTAATCACATAACCGCTGCTCATAATGGAAATAAATCCCTCTCTCCAGGGAGGGGAGAAAGAAACAAAAATGTTTCAGGTGAAAAATGGAAATACTCTGATCAGTAGCTGACTTTTACTCGCAGCACATATTGACAACAAGCAGCTGATCCCATACGATTGTTACAAGGTATCATTACTAAAAGCCAATCTCCAAACAGGTCACGTCCTCATTAAAGATTAGCTACCAAATGCAGAAGGGATGCAAAAATAACCTTGTGCATAACTGGAACAGACAAAGCTGGCTAGATATGCTCTGGCACATTSCAAAACGCTCCTGCTTCTTTTCCATTTTATCTCCTAACCCCATCATGTCCACGAACAAGTTTTATTTGTGCTTGAAATAATTTCATCTGCAACTATTCCAGTCACACCATCCTCCTGGGAAGGCACTGTGGCTCTGCTCCAGGCTGAACACTCCTACTACACACATTCCAGAATTTGTTTCCTCCACCTGGACACCTCCTGACATCCTGATGTGGGCTGCCCATCACCTTGTGCAGAAATGCCTACCAGGAAAAGCTGGTGTCTGACAGGCTGTGACTCAATGCACAGAGCTCAGTGCCAATATATCAGCTTTTCTTATCTCAACCCACACTTTYTTTTGTGATTCTCCTCCCCATCCCACCAGTCAGGGTGACAGTGGCTGTGTGGTATTTGGTTGCCACAATACTTTGCAAAAACTGCCCTGCAAAGTTCAGTTCATTGATGACAAAATATTTTTTAAAAACCACCAAAACCTAAATAAGCATATTTTTAAAGAATATTTACAATACAAAGTAAATAATGATATAAATCCCATTTAAAGGCTGTTGTGAAGCACTATAGTCAAAGGGCCAAAACTCTATATTTAATTATTGCTACAGTCAATTCCTTTTGACAATGCAGCCCTCTAATCCTAAAGTTTTAAACAGCAATATGTCCATGCAGAAACAGACAGTGCTCAGTTAATCTCTACAGTCACTCTGCATGGACAYCTAAGAACACATCCACTGTTCTTCACGGAAAGAATTCAAAGGGTTTGACTTCCCCATGAGCTCCTCCAAGCTCTTCTACTCAATATGGAACTTGGAATCACTGGCTGTCCATTTGCCCATTAGARAAGGATTATTCCAGACAGCAATCTTAAATGAATTCTCAAATCTTGGTTCATTTCTGCATTTGAAATAAGTATATTTTGAACTTTTATTTCCATCTGTTTTATCACACCTATGGCAGTCTAGGAAATAATAGCTGTGTTCTGATTGCACCTGAGCTGAGCAGGCTGAGAGTTTATCTTCTGAAACTCAAAGGCCTCAGATGGTCACTGGGTTTTGGTGTCATSATTAAAGAAGCAGAGAGCAGCCAGATTTTTCAGATCCAGATAAAATATCTGATATTGATGCAGAATTTGGTTTCCACACATCCATGTATCTGTGCTAATGCTGCAATGCCAGCAACAGGAGCGTGACATGTCCTTAAATATGAGATCTTATTTGAGCAGAGGAAGAAGCAAACAGAGGAAGAAAAAGAGGAGATTTGTTGTCATCTTATTACAAAAGTTCCATACCTTCTTGGTGATTTCTCATGGGCATCTCCTCACAGCACAACCAACAGAYTCCATCTCTCTTCACAGCACAGCCAACAAAATCCAACTCTCTCCTCACCCAGCTCACCCACTCTTTTGTAGCACTCTTCTTCTTATTGGACACAGCTGYGGCCTGTTAAGGGCAGGSCTGTKCCTAATCTTTGGTGATTAGCACAGCTGCAGSTCCTCAGGGGTGAGATTACCTTCTGCACTAYTCTCTTACATTCTATCCCTCCTCAGAAATTGATGGCTCTGTCTGCAGAAAAGCACCCCAGAGCAGAATTAGTAAATTCTTACATTGGTTTCAGCCATGGATAACAACATCCCTGCCAACACAGCTACCCCCTGAACAAGAAGGTTGCTCAAGATTGATCTGATGGGGAGTCTCTTTAAGCTATCGGAGTCTCAGATTGCAAAAACCAAACCCATCCAGTTTGTGCTGCCGGCACTGCAGTGAGCCCAGGGCCACCACTCTCTGTGCTGAGTGTCAGAGCCACAGCATCCCCTGGCTGGGACTGCAGCCTGCTCCAAAGCCCATTTAAAGCAGCATAAAAACATCCATTGACTTCACTTGGGCTTTGGAGCCGTTCCCAGAAGCACAGTAGACTCTCTGATAGCTCCTAAGAATTAGAGGAAACCCGTCAGTTCTGGTTCCAGCTAACAGGCACTGATGCTGCTCATAAACAACAGGTGAGGTGGCAAAGTTACTGTCCCTGTTCCCAGAGTGCCCCAGTTCCAGTGAAAYGCTGGTGACATCATTCTGCAGTTTTCATGATTTCCCCCAATGCTGCTAAAGGAAACCTGATGGGGCTTTGTAGCCCATGGAGTCCTGAGTAAGTTTTCAAAAGGTTTGAAAATAAAAAAGCCTTTTCAGCTTTTTAACATATTATTTCCCAATGCAACTGAGAAGTTGCATTATAATTTTATACCAGAGATCATTCTTAAATACACTTAAAATACACTTAAATATTCACTATGTATTCATTTCMGTATGTATGTATTCACTTTCAGAAAACACCATAATTTTTCCTGTTGTATTTAATAACTGCTAGCTAATTATGCAAAATCCCATCCCATCTGCTTAGTCCTTCACACAGCRAAATTAGAGGGCTTCATTCTACAGTCATTACTCACAGAAGGAGAGGCATTGATTTAATGGACTTCCCTGAAAAGGGATTACAGTATAGGATCCTCTGATATCGATTTTGTGACATCATCATCTTTTCCTCAGAAGCAGACACTGATGACTCAAGAAAATACCAGTACAAGATTAGGCAGGCAAGTTAGAGAAGGAAAATTATTTTAAAAACCCCCAAACCTCCTAATTTACAGTAAGTTGACTACAATAAAATATTAGCTATGTTCTCTGTTTCAAATACAAGTTCTCTTTGAAAAAGGAAAATATCTGAGTGATGTTTCTCTCTTTCATCTCTTGCCCTGCTTACAGTCACTCTCATGAAACTATTGTGAGCTAGACCATTTTTTGTAGGTTAATGGGTTCTCTTTGAAGGGATTAAAGCCACATTGATTATTAATTATTTTTGATGTTTTAAACTGATGTAAACGACCAGAAGCTCTGAAGAACAACATCCTGTAGAAATCAATACTGAATTTAAAAAAAGAACAAGTAACAAACAATAACAACAACAACAACCACCAAAACCTCTCTGCTCAGCCCCTGGGGGAAACAATTGTGACTTCTGTTTGGAAGGTATACCAGGCCCTGGAGAATACCAGCCACTGGCATATATGATAATCATTTCTAAGTTATGTAGAGCATCCTTATTTTGATGTGTCTATCTTCCAGACTCCAGGCAGACTCTGCAGGTATTTTGCATACAGAACAAAGCTGGGCACAGCAGTGCTAAGCAAATAATAAATAAATTCATTTCATTGCTCTGGGAAAATGATCATTTTTTTCCTCAAATCTGCTTTGCAGTGTTTCAGGAAAACACTAATTAGCATTCTTTCCATGTGTTTTTTTTCTTTTTCTCTCCAATTCTCTCTACTGTTCTTCACCACATGTAATAGATGTTGGGGTTTTGGGTGTGTGTGGGTTTTTCCAGTGTTTTGTTGGCTTTTTTTCCCTTGCTCAAATGTAACATTTCTTCAATGTTTGTAAGTGGAATGAAGCCATTCCTTCCCATTTAACAGATCAGTGAGGAGTGAAGATTTCCCATGTTCAAATGACTTCCATATGAACAAATAGGAAATGATCCAGAATAGCTGTGCTGCAGATAAAAGACAGAAAGCAAATTGCACAAAGGGAATGAGACAACTGGGACTGTCTGCCTGCTCTGGGGGCTCTTCCCAGCATTGAAGAACAGCCCCTCCATGGCTGATTCTAGGGGATGTGACAAGGAAATTACTGAAAACCCTTAAACTTGAAGGAGTTGCTGATCAGATTGACAAATTAATGACTGGGACCTACCTCTCTTGCCCCAAAGACTTGGCCTTCATGTGATACAGCTGGAAAAATCAACACAGCTAACCTGAGGACCTGCAGGTTTATAGCACACCAAGGAGCTGCAGGTGTTCAAACCCTTCTGACAAGACAAGAGGGCCCTTGTCTCAACAACAGAGAAAAGTGCTGAGGCCAAATCACTTCAAAATCACAACTGTGTAGATTGACAGGCAACCTTATCTGTTTTTACAGAGAACTTAGAAAGGAATTTAGGATTT
Organism: Cardinalis cardinalis; assembly: GCA_014549065.1. Classification (NCBI taxonomy): domain Eukaryota; kingdom Metazoa; phylum Chordata; class Aves; order Passeriformes; family Cardinalidae; genus Cardinalis; species Cardinalis cardinalis. The sequence continues at coordinate 29,621 of JACDOX010000323.1, forward strand.
TTATCCCCCAAGAGGTTCATATCTACCAAACAGCTACCTCATGTTAAATCTCTGACTGACATAGAATAATAGCTCAGAGTTGTTTACTTCCATTATCTCTGTTCAGCTCCTCAGAAGTGCTCAATGCCTGTGCTTAAATACCATGCTCACATTTTGCCACCTCCAATATTATGTTTTCTGTTCAAATATCCCACTTGTTCTCATGTCCATGCTACCACCTCCAGACCAGCATACTTAGAGCTTAAAATTTCTCCTGCTAACTCTCCTCCCTGTTGCTGTCAGCTGTGACACCAACTTTTCCATCATCCAAATTTACTGTAAAGCATCTCTTCCCTAAATACCTGCATTCAACAAGAAGGGAAACTGCAGAGCCTGCCACACTCATTCCAGGACAGCCCTGATGCMAAGTGTTATCTTTCTGGCAAGCCAGACACCACCCATATCATCTTATTTCAGGAACTCCCTCTAAAAGCCACTGTAATTTCCCAGCACAGGAATGAGGGGGTTCCAGAAATGGAATACATCATGTTTGGCTTGCTGCAAAGATGGCAAACTCCTTCCCTAGGAGTTGCTCCCTTCACTGGCTGCCATTCATTTGAGATTGCAGAGTGCTGAGAAAAGCAAGGTAACCTTTCCGTTTCCAGTATTTCCCATCCTCTGCTCATCTGTTCTACTCCATATGTGGCAGCTAGCATATGTTGCCACATTTGTCTCAAAGATTTTCCCCTTTTCAACTCTATCTACTCTGATAGAAATTTAATGAGGAAAAAAAAAGGAAGTTACAATTTCATGTGCAAAACACTTAATAAACCAGTCTCTTAATTTATATTAGTGCACTCGTAGGTACTCGAGTCTGTGTAAAGATTTTAATTTCAGAATATTCTTAATATTTATTAAAGTTTTTTTCCTTCACATTGCAACCAACTCAGTTTTGTATAAAGAATAGAATTTTTAAAACCGTGAGTAAGAAAAATGGAATCACTAATTTACTTGAAGATAAGAGTGCTCAGGATGACAATGTATACTTCTCCAATGAAAAAGGCAAATGATTTTGAAGAATTTTGAGACTTAGAATCAAAGTTAGCTATGAGTCTTYTAAGTTCTTCAGCAAATAAACCTGTTTCCAAAGGTTTATTTTTTGACATTTATTGTCCTGACTCATATGCCTAAGTAAAAAAAATGCTCCCTTCCCCAGAGCTGAGACTGTCTGGTAAAATAATCCTCAAGCTGGATTTACACAAGGCTCTGTTCAGTTTAGCATTCATTCTGAAGCTCTGGAAGGTCATTTCATGATCTGCCTGGATTGCTCTGTGTGGTGACAGCAGAAATGCAGAGATTAGTGGGATTCTCAGGTTCAGCCAGCACTGCCCCAGAGCCCTTTAATGAATTGCCATGGGATCAGCACAGGTAAGAGTCTGCATCCATCCCAGCCCATCCCAGCCTGGATGAGGGATCACCCTTGAGTGCAGCTTCTGACCCAGGTGATACAACCCAGAAATTGCCTTACTGACCCTGTGCAACCTGAGCCTGGGGCTCATAACTCCTGCAGGCATGAAGGATCTTTTCTCAACACTCCACTGTCATTTCATCACGAGGGAATSTGCCAGAGGGCAATGGCAGACTCTTATTTCACTGGCAGAGAGGGGTTTGTGGGTGCTTGCTGCAGTTCCGTAAACATGACTTGGCACAAGCAGCCTCTTCTTTGGCTTTGCCCTCCAGAATCACCCTGATCCAGATATTATCCATGAAAATGAAGAAATTAAAGAGAATTCTTTGGATCCTACACCTGACTTGTACAAGTTTAGAGCTGAGGGTGACTAGTCATAATTAGCTTTTTTAAAAATAAAAGTCTTGCTTTTCCTGGGAGGATCCTTTTTTCTCCCATACAGTCTAAGAGTAGTGGTAAGAAAAGACTTTTACCTCTGGGCCGGAGACCATTGTGAGGAACCCTTACATTTGATTTGCAAACAGAAATGAGCTGGCAAGGTAGGTTTGGGTCTTTCTTTGTTTTATTTTGACACTAGTAGAACACAGCCATGAGGAAAGAAGACAAAACTTGTCTCAACAAGAGCTTCAGCCGCCATCTCTTGGAGAGAGAAGAGTTGCCAAAAGGACTCCGTAGCAAAATTCAAATTATTCATTCATTGCTTTTCCCAGCAGGAGGAAACAGCAGTGACACACAGGGGCTCTCGGCTGTGAAATCAGCCTCTCTCTTAAAAAGGTTTTTCGTGCAGGAAAAGGCAGCACCCTAATGGTAAGGCTTTTGCTTCAGATTATTAACTGAAGATGTAGATATTCCTGAAAATTACACCAGTAGAAACAGATTTCCTGTGCTGGGTAAGGCTGAGTAAAGTTTTACAGAACCTCAGTCTCTTTGAATATCTTGGTCCATGTAAACCTGAGCTGAAAGTTCACTATGATGCCAAAMTACAAAAACTGATGCAGTATTGGAAAAAATTCTGCACTGCTAGACACAAAAAGTTGTCCTTGCCAAGAGAAAGAAAGATTGTGTTGCTGATTTAAATGAAGAGCATATATAAGACTGATATTCAAAGACCTCAGTCTCCCAGAAATAAGAGATGCATTAYTTTACTTCCAGAAAATTTTCCTGAAGGGTGTCATCACTCTTATTTAGCCCAGACATGAAAGCACTGTGACAACCAGTTTTCTCATTATTTTCCTACTGAGAGCCTTGCTCAGAACATCTTAGAGGTGGAACAGATTGTAAACAATGTCCCAGCACCAGGTTTGGCTTGTTCAAGATGCTTTTGTCTTCTAATTAAGCTTTACCTTCTCCTCCAGAAACAATTCAACAAAGCAACCTTAAAGCTCTCAGGTTCAAGCCACAGCAGCATGGGAYATCTGAGACATCAGGGACATCATCCAGAGCAGAACCTCAGCTGGCCAGAGCTCAGAGCAGTCGTGACTAAGGGAAGGTTGCTGGGTTGCAGTTAGAATAGATGGGAAACATAACATCAGCCACTGGAATGAGGGAATGTGTCTACTTTTTATTCTTATTTATTTAGCTGAAGTACAGCTTTTCCTTTGGGCTGTGCTCAGCCCTGCCTTTGCCGCGCCAAAATGAGATGATTACAGAGCAAGCTGCTGAGACTGCCTTCCAGCCATTCTGACTGAAACAAACTAACAGAGAACACAGACCCACTGCAAAAATGGCAATATTTGAAGAGATTCCTACAGCAGCATGGTTGGAGTCTTCTCTGAAGCAAAACCCACAGCCCTGCTCCACTCACAAGTGCTGTGAATCCACCCTGGTGTCTGAGCTCACACACAATGCCTTTCTCCTGCCAATTTCTAAATTAGCCACCACATAAAAAAACTGCTAAAGAAGGAGAATGGGAAAGGTTCAAGATCACATTGTTGTATTTCCAGAAATAATACTATGCTCCTACCCTGGGGCACAGAAAGCATCCCCATCACACTGTGAAAGAAGGAACCACACCTTACTAGCCCATGGGCAACCATATCTGGCACATGGCATGCAGTGGGCAATGTCCCATGTGTCACTGACCCTCCAGCAGCCCCAGAGAGCATCAGGAGCTGGAATAAGTTGGCACAATTACTTCACACCATGAAATAATGACAATTGGAAGACAAGAGAAGAGAGGAGAAAATGTGCTTTGAGCAGCTTTATCACTTTGCAAAGTCTGCTGATGATTTTACAAATTGCCAGATGGGCATCAAGGCCACATCAAGCAGATTCAGCTTAGCAAGTGACATTTGGGCTGCTAGCACTGAAGCAGCAAGCACACAGACATCAGTTTTGCCTGTCTTCAGATTCATCAGTTCAATGCCACTGCTTTCTCAACAAGATTAACTTCCAGGTGAAGCACCAATTTAAGAAATCGAGTCTGCTTAATGTCAGTACTGCTTCAACAGGTTGGTAGAACTAAACAGAGCTAAACTGGGAAAAAGCCTTGTTTTGAAATGGGTTATTTTCAATTATTTGTCACTGAAAAGAATTACACAAATCTTGAAGAATATTCAGTGAATTTCAGGCTCAGGGAAATGATCCTATTGCAGTGATCTGAAACAAGCACTGTTCTTGCTTCCCCAGCTTTTCTCCTGTAACCAGATTTACTTTGACTGTCTCCTCAAGTCTCGCTTCTTTTATTGTCGTGTTCAATACCAATACAAAGATAACTAATTACAGTGGGCTTGCCATCCAACCAAAGTCATAATCCAGTCACACAGGGAGACACAGATGCACCTCGATCTGAAGCTGCAGCTTTGCCTTCTCTTACTCTACAAAATTCTGCTAATGCTCATCAGCTTTCTTTGTCCTGCCAGTCCCAGGGTTTGTTCAGCTGAGAAGTGATGGCTGTTTTCCAACAGAATGAAAACCTGGGCCCYTGGCTACCTTCAAACCTTACCCAATTAGTGCAGATTTATTATTCATTTCATACAGATTTAAACTACCTATTTTCTGTCTAGCTTTACCACAGCAATGCTAGTTAAAAAAAAAGAAAAAAAAACAACAAAAAAAGTTAAAAAAAAAGAAAAAAAAACAACAAAAAAAACCAAAACACAAAATAAAGCACATAAACACCTTAATAAAAAAAAAAAAAGCTAGGATATAGAGTAATGTACATTCTCTAATTGTGGGATAAAACAGCTACTTAAAACTGTGTGCACTTCTGTGTTGATGAGAAAACTAGAAACTTCATCTTTCTACTGGGCCATAACATCCACAGACTTACTGCCCTTTTTATTTTTTTTGAACTACCACATTACATGGAACAACATTTTGTCTGTATATTAGCATTTTATCTTGCATAAATGTATGTTTCAGCAGTTATGAAAATGAGACAGCTGACAGTTGACTACTATATGTGAACAGATGCTGTGAAAGCTTCCCTTTAAATAGTTCTGTCAATGCAATGTCAATTTTAGAAGCGACACCACTGCTGTTCCAGGACATGATCCTGCAAACTCTTATTCACACAGGGAGCCCTGATGATTTCCACAGAACATTTACATTTATAAGGCTCGGAAAGGTCAGGTCCTTCGTTGCAGAGCGCTGCTTAACAGTGACTGACAAATATACAACAAAGTTTTCAGCAGTGCTGAGCTCTGCTCTTCAGGGCAATGACATTTGCCGTGTTCACCTGGGCAGCACACACATTTTCTTTCAGAAGTTACACGAGGCATATTAAATACATTTAAGAAACCATGAAACGAGCCGAAGCGCAGAGATGAAAAACACCATGTGAAAACCGAGCTCGCGGCACGAGGCGGAACTTTGAAAAATTAATCTGCCGAGAAGACAGGCTGAGCTTGAAACACAAAAAGAACCGCTCGGCTGTGCCACGGCAAACCCGGCACGATCCAGCCCCTTTGTTAGCGGCATCCTCAGCAGCGGAGTGCGCTGGGGGGGAAAGGTGCGAGCGCTGGAAGGGAGCGGTGCTGAAGGACAGCGCTCCCCAAAGCCGCCAGACCCCGGCCGGTGCCTCCGGGGCGGGCAGGGATGGGGCTCCGAGCCAGCCCCGATCCCTCGGCGGTGATCTGGGGATGTGGCAGACGGAGGGAGGGAGGGAGGGAGGGAGCGCATCTCCGCCCGGGGCACGGCTGCTCCCCGCGCATCCCCGCGCAGCACAAAGCGGGCACAGCGCGCTCGGCCGGGCAGGGCAGGCACACAAAGGCGGCGCGGAGGATGCTCCAGCCCCGCATCCCTCCCCTCCCCTTCCCCGGCACTTACCTTCAGCAACACAAAGAGCCAGAGGAGACAGGAGCGGGCCCCCGGGGCCCCCCTCCGGCGGCGGTCGGGCATGGGGGAGGTGCGGGGGCGGCCGGGCAGGGGGGGCTGCAGCTGCGGTGCCCCCGGGAGCCCCGGCGCTGCCCCCCGCCTCCCTGCGCTCGGCTCCGAGCCGTGCCCGGCAATGGCGAATTGCGGCAGCATCAGGCGGCCGGCGGCGGCGCCGACCTCCCCTCCGAGCGGCGCATCCTGCCGCCCCCCGCCCCTTTTATTTGGGGTTTGCGGCGGGGAGGGGAGCAGGAGGAGGAGGAGGAGGAGGAGGAGGAGGAGGAGAAGGAAGAGGAGGCGACGGCGGGTGGTGTCTCCCCTCCCAGGAGTTTGGGCGATCGCGCCGCTCGCCGGCTCCGGGAGCGCCGGTAGCCCCCGGCGGAAGGCGAGGGCTGGGAGGKGATGGAGATGATGGGAGAGGATGGAGATGATGGGAGAGGATGGAGATGAYGGGAGCCGCCCTCGCCCCCGYACCGCSCTGCTCTGCCCCCGGCCCCCCTCTCCCCCAGCAGCTGCTCCCCGGCGGGCAAAAGGCATCCTCACAACCCCTCCCCGATGTCTTTTTTCCTGCCCCGCCGCGATCGGGGGACAGAAGTGTCCCCAGCACCCGGGGGCATCTGGTGGGGCAGGGGAAGGAGCGGCCGGAGTGGCCCTGAGAGGCTACAGCAGGAGCTGGCATCCAGCTGGTACCCAAGGTAGAACATCCCTGTGGCTGTGCTCGTGTGGACAGCTCTTCAAACGTTCAACCTGCGAGGGATGGAGAGCTCATTCTGTCCCACAAGGTACTCGGGCCCAGGGGTACACTGGGAGAGAACTCAGGGCACCTCCCCTGTCGTGCCTTCCCCCCACATCCCACCCAGCGATCCTGCAGGGCCATCTCCAAACAGCTCAGAAAGAGTCTTGCTTGAGATGATGTCCCCAGAAAAAACCAAAACTAAAACCACTTTGAAGAACCTAAACAAAATCCCAAAGTACTCAAACACYTTCCCCATTCGACCACCCTGATGAAAAGAGTCTTTCCAAAATGAGAAACTACCTCAGAATCTGGTTTGTCACAGACCACACTCTCACTCACACTGGTATAAATCAGGATGCATGTTTGGTAACACTACCAGAGCTGTAACAAAGATGAATTCAAACAAAATAGGGTCACCAGTGTAATAACCAGCTGTGTCTGGGCTGTTAAACTTCAGAGCAACTTTGGGTCTAGGTGTAGCACCCTTACTTAGAGTAATAGGTCACCACCTCACTCCTCCTTCAAAAAATAAAGTAGTGGCTAAAAGTAGAATATGGGGTGGTTTTCACATTTTCTAAATCATTTAGGCAAGATGACCTCCGCCACAGTCTCRTGGGAATGTCCTTTAAACCAAACAATTCCAAAGCTGTTTTCTACCAGCACTGCTAAATTGGACAATAATGAATCTGTGTTTCAGAGCCCTGCCCAGCTTATACAAAGCATATTTTTGATTTTCCTTATAATTTGGACACTCAGTCAATAAAAGCTTGATTTCAAAGTGGCCAAAGCCAGAGAGGGATGTGCTTATTTTATACTGAAATGGGCCCTTGAGCAAAGATCTGCCACACTTGATGRGGATTAATCCAGAAAGCAAAGGAGAAATTCAGGCCCCATTGTAGATATTGGCACAAAGCCTAAATTTAGAAATCCAAAAGCCAAATGCTATCCACATGTTCATTTATAAGAAGCTGGGGACATCAGAGACATATTCAATGCTACCAGTAAAGGACACAGACTTCTCTTGGGCGCTCACTACTCTGTTAGTGTTTGAAGCATTATCTGAAATYGGTATGCAAAGGGTTAACCAYAGCTAAATTTCCTTCAATATTCAGSTTTAGGATGAAGAGAGGTTATCTGAAAGACAAAGATGTGAATTCTTTTGGAAASTAAAATTTTGCCAGTATTTGAAAACTGTAGGTGGAACTTAAGGCTGGGAACCTCTTGTTCATTAAGTAAATTGGACTTAAATGATTTTTGTCCTTAGGACTGTATTTTATGCTTCTTTATTCTCCAGTATTCCACTTATTTATAAACATTTAGACATTAAAATGATGATGGCATGAGCAAGGCTAAAGATCAAAGGTATTTAAAAGGAAAAAAGAAGTATAAAATTCTAGTAGCATTTTAGCCTCAGGACAACACTACTGGAATCAAAGAGAGTGAACAATAGCTGAAAGAAGTGAGAAACATTTCTGCAATGAAACCTTCAATAAAGTACCAAGGTAATAAAGTTTTCTGATCTAGCTGTTGAAGCTGAGGAAAATGCAGCCAAGAGAATTCAAGGATTGCATCCTCTTTAAGGTATGGGGGTATAGCATTATTCAACTTTTTTCAAAAAGGACCAGTGCTTTGGAAGATTCCAGTTTTAAATAGAACCTAATCCTTCAGAAAAAAATACAGAGCAGAGGGAAAAAAAGAAGTGGATCTATGAAAACAGAATCACCCTTATTTGTTTACAGAGTCTAAACAATAAAAACAGCCAGACTATTAATACACCAGCAAAGCTTTAAAAATAGAGACAATGAGATAACTTTTATGTACTCRTGGAAGAAGAAACAGGGTAATTTGTGAGTGGTCAGTTAGAAAAAKATCCTGATTCTCTATAACCCTCTCCATGGGCCCACGGGGAAAGGAAGTGTTCAGCAGGATACCTCACAAACTGGAATTTCACTTATTTGGATGAAAWACACACAAGCATTTGAGAAAAATTTTAAAATTAAAAATCAGGAAAAGTGGGGAACATTTGTTCTGGCATCAAACAGGTTTTTCTGAAACACATATTAGGATTTTGGCAATTTGAACTAATTTTTTTCCCCCTCTTTTCTTTACATCCCAGAAACCTGACAAAACCCTTCTTGTCAGAGTAGAAGGTGGAACATATTCCCARTTACTGAGACAGCCCTGTGCTAGGAGTCAGTGAAAGCCCTGACTTCTGCTCTTGGGGAGCTCCTGCAACACAGAGCAGCTCACTGGCCACAAAGTCCCTCGCCCCATGTAAAACTCCCCTTCACTCACATAAAACTGACACTTGTGGAGCTCTGCCACCTCTGCCCAGAACCCATCAAATGCCATTTAGGGCATTGCAGACCATCCTGAGTTGGAAGGGACCCACAAGGATCATGGAAGCCCAACTCCTCCAGCACGGACCCATGACAAGACCTTGTTGCATTATGAACATCTCTCATTTTTCCTTCAGGATATGTTCTACTTGAATGATATCCTAATTTTTTCTTGGTCTATAACAAACCCTGGGCTGCAGTGGGCACCTGTCTATTGTATTTGTGTTGCCGCCAGACACAGGAGGGAATGATGAATCTTATTCCATGCTCTAATAAATTAGCCAAGAAAGGCTACTTTATTATTTTATGATACTATATTATATTAAAGAATGCTATACTAAACTATACTAAAGAATACAGAAAGGATACTTACAGAAGGTTAAAAAGAAAATAATGAAAACTCGTGACTCTCTCCAGAGCCACAACACAGCTTGACCCTGATTGGCCAATAAATCAAAACAACCCACAGCAAAAACCAATGAAACAACCACCTGTTGGTAAACAAGCTCCAAACACATTCCAMAKGAGCAAAACAGAGGAGAAGCAAATGAGATAATTATTGTTTTCATTTTTCTCTGAGGCTTCTCAGCTTCCCAGGRAAAAAATCCTGGGCAAAGGGATTTTTGAGAAAAGGTGAATGTGACACTTGTCAGAGCAGGCTTAAGGGACTTTGGCTCTCTCTGAATGCAGCTGGCAGAGTCACAGTGAAGCAGAGAACTTAGAGCCTGACAGAGAGGTGCGTAATGTGGTATTTTGATACAAAGTCCCGTCTCTACTCACTAGATTTACTGTAAAAGCTGGGCAGGAATTATTTTTCCTGATCATGATAATTATTTATTWTTTATTCTGACATGCAACACGCAGGAACATGATTAAATATTTCAAGACATTAGTAGGACACAGCCCTAGAGGACAAAAATGGTTTAAAGAAAATCCTCCTGCATTTTGAGAGCAGTACCTCCAAGGAGGACTCCACATCAAACACAGTTTCAAGAACTTCCCTGGTAGCTCATCACCCCCTTTAAGGTTGTGTCAATTACAGTGCCAGAGCTTTACCTTTACTTAATGGCCTGATGAATTAAAACACTGTTGTGTGCTTTAATCAGCTATTTCATTAATGTATCATCCTAAGCAAACCAGTGTTAGTTGAAATATACCACCCTAGATTATCAGAGAAAAATAGAAATCAAATGTTTCATGGTTTCAAATGTTTCTATAAATGTTCCTGCTGGTAGCTTATGTGGACTTAAGGTTTATGGTAAATTCTTCCCTTATCCCTGAAAAACCCCAAAGCAACATTTTGCTAGATCTACCAACTTTTTCTGGCCTAAGGRAAAAAAAGCTGTAAATTAGCATTTATTCCTAGTTGCAGTATAAACCCAGATTTATGTGAAGATGTACAGGCCTCAGCAAGTCTGGATAAGCATGACATGAAAGGAGGTTTATAAAAAAAAAAAACACTCTAAGTAAAAGTCATCCTGGTCCATGAAGTTTTTGAAGCAAAGTTATTTTTCAGTGACAAATGCTCTTATGAAAATAAAGTGTGGATCCTTCTTAAATGCATTCTCACCTAAAGTCCTTTCATTTCAATGACAGCAGTGGATAAAACAATAACAAAAACAAGTGCAAAGGGTGGCTAGAATAATGYACATGGGTTGGCACTTAGTGTTCAAGTGCAAATTTATCTTGGATTTCAGTTTGATAAGTACTGGCCCTGTGACTTCTAAAAGTGTGCCCCCCTAACAAACAAGTTGTCAGTTTTAAAAAAAAATCCATCTTTTCATAACAAGAATGATTGACACACTTCAGATGTGCAAGCTGATCAACTTCCAGACACTTATTAGTCTTTCAGTGCAGGAGAAGCACTGAACTATCCTGCAAAAGGTCATTTCCCTTTTTAAAGCAGTGAGAAATCTGTTTTTGACATTGAATCTTTTCCTCATAAATAAGCATATGAAAGATTTTTGTCTGATGTTTCTTTCCTTTAGCACTGAAATGGGGGATGGAGAGGCACTGAGTTGGTTTTTGTGGGCATCTTTTTGTTCAGAAGTGAAGGAATAAACATACCCACAAGGCTGATGAGATTTTTAACATTTAAACAGTGTATTACACTTTCATTATCTGTCCCAGGGTATCTGGATGCTACAGGATGCCTGAGAAACAGATTGAGTTCTGTGAAAATAATTCTAGATAAAAAAATATTCATCTATTTACCTTTCTAGCAAGCTATTAAGTATTTGAGCAGCCCAATCTGTTATCAAAATGTCCCTTTTACTCTTATAGCTCTCTCTCCAGTCTCTGCAGATATGGTTGAAAAAAATAAAAATAAATCACTGCACTTTCTAACTATTCTTATTTTGTATTGCATCCTCAGTGTTTCCTTCCAGATGGGACCTGCTTCTCCATTTTCGTCTGTGATCTAAGCAGGGCAAAGGATGGGAAAAGAGGCAGGTTGGGAATTTCTCACTGTCTTCAGCAACTTCTAAGGCCATATAAGTTGGAAAAAATGGAAAAAAAAAAGTTATTTTATTTCTGCTTAAGATGGGAAGGGTATTTATTTCTGCTTTCTTGGGGGTAATTCTCAGTAATTCCACCATACTTTACATTACAGAACCATCCAGCCTTTTTATTAAAAAAAAAATTAAAAAAAAAAATTGAGCTCCAGTCAGCCAGAGACTTTTAGCACCTTTCACCTCTGAAATATACTGACTTCCTCTGACCCTCACAGGCTCTATTGATTCACAGAAATCTGACTCATAGTTACAGGAAACATTTCTCTCCCCAGAAATTGACAGCAGGAGTTGAAATTTTGCACAGATAACATCCTTTTCTTCCCTGGCATCTGTGCTGATATTTTTTTCTCTCTCTCCATGSTATGGGGGCACCATATCCCAATATAAATTTGCACGCCTTTAAACCATTGCCTTTTCCCTGCCATTTCCCAAATGGCACCACTAAGCAGCCTTTTCACTTCAGATATATTTTTATAGTATCAGAAAACCCCAGCTGATCAATCAGGCACCAAGAGCTGACTAAAGCAATTGGTCACAACGTTTGATTAATTGTGCCAATTACTGGGCACTCAGAGTAAACAATTTGAAAAGCAGCCCCGTGTGGAAAGTGGGCCTGCAGCTATGTGAGAATGGGGAAAATGGCTTGGAATCATAAATGTATTCATAAAAATCCCATTTCATTCACTAACAATTTGCTTCCTAGGGGGTGGATTTCGTTCAAAGGAGAGAGAGAGAAAAGAGAAGATTCAGSAAATATATTATTGGCACAGTCAGGTATTCTAATCACCAAGGAAAGSGGGCTGGCAGGATTTAAGAGAATTTTACCTATTATATGGAAATAGCAAGAAAATTTACCAGCTAAGGCAAAAATGTTTGTTATTTAACTTCAATCTTTAGCATTTCAAAATCTCAGGGGTCAAAAAGACTGTTAAACACAAAGAACACACTGATGCATGATATTATTTTTTTCATTTCTGCCTTCCTGTACATTATATGTAGGCTCATTCAAGAACATTTGTAAGATAGCCATGAGTAGGTAGGGGAAAAAAAATCTTTTTGAAACCTAAGTGTCAGAACATCTCCATAAAATTCCCCCTCCATTTTTAGACCCACTACACAGCTATTTGCACAATGTTAATTAAAAGTAGCCCACTTTTCTTTTCCATGATCATCTTTCACAGACTACCCAGTTTACATAAATTAGCACACTAATATGTCAAACACATCAATTATGAGCTAACACACTCTCACACTAATAGGATTTGCATGTTTTACTTCAGCAGACATAGGATGCCTTGTTTTTTGGAAAGCAATTTAATATGATTGGGCAGCCAACTGTGTCTTCTAACACGACTTCCACCTCCAGGAATGATCCTTCACAGCCCATAGAGGACAAGCTGGGTGTGAAAACATGCCAGGACAGGGGTTTGCTCTGCCTGCTCTGATACCTTGAACAAGCCCTCAAATGAGAAAAAAACCAGCAGAGCAGAGCCAGGCAGCCAGGTTGTGGAAACCCAGGGCACTGGGAATATTTCCCTGTCTGCTCTGGGGTGCCCTGACCCCCAGGGSAGCACTGACTTTGACCCTCATTCGTGGAGAAAGTTTCCCAGACTTCAAGATAGACTGGAATCCACAAAAGTGTGAAATAGATTATAGAGAGCAGTGTGGGTATATCACTTGGTAGAAATTTAGGTTTTGGGATTTTTAGTGTGTTGTGGATGGAAGCAAGATGGAGGGCACAGGGTGTCCTCCTGGGTTTCTTCTTCTTGCTTCTTCTTCCTTCTTCTCCATGGGTTTGGGTGGCATTTTGTAATTGGCAGAAAAGTCTGCATTGCAGCTCTGTGGGATCAGTTATTGGGTTAAAAGGGAAAATAATCCAGGTGTCAGTTCTTAATTGGATAGTTTAGTCTTAGAAGACCTTGGAACAAGAGACTGTTGGCCATTTTGTGCCTTGCTGCTGAGCTCACAGCAGTGAGACTGTTTTACTGATAAGAAATAAACACCTGAGTCCCAACATGAATTACTGTCTCAAGTGCCTTCAATCCAGACCCAGAGAAACCCACATCTGGTACTGCCACACAGGTAGCTGTGCTGTCAGAGGGAGTTAGCAAAAGCTGAGCCCTAAGCTGATAACTTCAGCTCCTGTGTCCTAAAGSAAACCATGTGATGCTCCAAGTTCTCTAAAAGGCAGAAAGGATTTTACAAGTAAAAACTCCCTTTGGTTCTGAAGAGAACCCAAAGTTTRAGCTGACAAAGCCTAACTAACATATTGTTTTCTGCCCTGACCCATGTGGTCCTTACAGGGTGGCTCTGAATTCTGCTGAAAGAGTGTGGGGAAATATTGTACTTCAGAGGCACTTCAGAGCCTTGAGGCTATCATTCTCCAAGGTGGGCGTGGCAAAACAAGAAAAAAATAGAAAATCCATCACTGCTAGCAGTGTGCAAAAGAGTGCCCACATTAGCTTAGCCAAGGTTATCAAACCCATGACAAATATGGGGTTCACTTTCTTATGCTTCCAGACAACCCACAAATCTCAAAGTGCCAAGTGCACTAAATTGCTATGAAATTAGAGTCACACAAAACTCCACGCAACAATGAAACCCAGAACAATCTTCATTTCCATGGCGTTTTTGTCGTAATTAAAAATATTCATGGAGCTTTACAAAGCATGAAATTACCTTGGCATTTCCATATCACAGAGTAGAAGCTTGGCATTAGCTCGGGGTGAAACCCTGGAACACATCAAACAGGCATCCACAGAGCTGCTCAAACGCCTGCCCAGCACCTTGGAAACTGCTGGAGTGGCCCAGTGCCTTTGGACAAGACAGCTCTGACATTCTCTGTCAGCTCAGGAAAGCTGCACAAAGCAGGAGGTAGATCAATAGCACAGAAAACACCAGAATGACATTATGGGGACTTTGAGAGAGGTAATGTGCTTCCAAGCATCATAGCTTCTGCTGCAATAATTAAATGTGGAGCTTTGCTCAGCCTGCTGGCTGATGTGACCCAAATACATGCAGAGGGCTAAAAAAACACCAAAACCAAAGGCAACCAGGTACATTTACTCCCAAATTTTGGTGTAACCAGAAGCAGCTAACAAAGGGTCCATGAGGTTTGATGTGCCTTGCACTTCTATCCAGCAAAGGAAGTGAAAATGGAGTTCATCATTAGAAATGTGAGAAGTGCTGTGACTGCTCCCTGACAATGGCTTGCTCTGTTAGAGCATCACATTCCTGTTACAAATGTCCACTCAAGTCAGTGGATTAGTTTATAGGAGAAAACACCTTTTATTCAGAGTAAAATCTTCAGAACTCRCTCCCTGGAATTCACAGGGTGACACTGAAAGTAATTCACATACATCTCAAGAATATTTCAGCTTTGGGATTTGTTGTAATAAGTCACCTAAYTCCATGTTCTTCATGCAGGAAAAGCCAATTCTTTATTCACAMAACTCATTTTATACAGKTTTTASAGGCCTCGTGCAACTTTAATTGGTTAACAGCTTTCTTGCCATTGGYCAGTAAGAGAYATTTTACTTGTCTGTCAAATCTCTCTATTCTTGAATTGTTTACAYATTTTCTTCACTGATTCTCATGGGACAGATTTAATGTTTATGCAGGTGCTAGTTGTTTTTCTCCCCAAKAATTGGTTGTTGTGTTAACAAACTACTCGTACCAAGATTGTTTTTGCATGGGARCTTGCAAAGTACTCWGCTGCACTTAGAAGTGACGGGCCAGCTATTAATTTAGCAGAGCAGGCCTGATCCTGTGAGGTATTTCTKTTATAATTTCTCTACCKGTCTGCTACAGGSATTCCCACCCATTTTCAACCCATCCTGATGCAGCCACCACCAYACACCCTCCTCCCAGTGTCCTTAGACACTTGCTCCAGGAGCTTTCTGAACTTGGACCGCTTGACATTAAGATGCCTCCGTTATTCTAACAGCACACACAAATAGCAGAAAGGCACAGGTACATGCTGGGGCTCAGATTACCAAGGCACAAATTTAAGCAGCATTGTTGCAAATGTCTGACCGTGRCAGCCCTTGTTAAAAAAAGAAACAAGTCTTCAGTTCCTGTCCCATCACTGAGTGAAACAACTATGATTGTAATATCAAGGTGGATTTGAATGCATTGCCATCAGAGTAATTCTATTTGACAGAGATGAGAAATGGGATCCTGTTATATATGGCAACACACTTTATTACAGAAATCAGACTGTGCTACAAGAAAAAAAGTAACACAACATATTGAGGTCAACTGAAATTACTGCAGAAAAGAGGATGAAACTAAAATGACAGACAACACCCAGATGAAAACACAGATTTTCAGGATAATTTTCAGTGCATTCTAAGTCTCAGAGATTTATCTGCAAGATTTCTGTCAGTCATCCTCAAAGCACTGATCCATCCATCCTGAATCAAGGTATTTTATCATTTTAAGGTGCAATATTGATTCAAGTAGTCACCATGACAGCAATCAGAAAGGTGAAGCTGGTTACTCTGCCAGGAACAAGTTTATTGCTGCAATTACAGGAATAAACATTGCTGGACAAAGGCTGAAAATATCTGTTTCTTCCAGAGCAGAGATCAAAGAGACACAAGACATCAATGTTTTTATCACTGAGATGGAGTGAATAATGTTGGAAAATATATTTTAAAGAAAGGAGATTGTAATGGAAGTGGAAGTCGAATGAAAACTTCCTGCTAAGATCATCATGCATCCAGGTGGATATTTAAGGTGATGCTTACTCTGAGCAAGCCCTCATCCAAACAACATGATGAAGCAAGAGTCTGGCAGAGAGCCTGAGGAGCAAGCAGAGCCCTTGTGGAGCAGCAGGGCACTCCAGCCCCCAGAATTCAGAGGAGACAGGAGCTGCACCAGCCTGACGTGGCACAGAGCAATTTGAGGCTCACATCAATCACCTTTGCCCTTCCCCTCCTTCCCATGCACAGTGCTGTAAGAATCCAGCACATGGATCTCAAACATCCCCTTTTCCCAGACTATATTACATTAAAACCTCCCCTTTTGTCTCTTCCTGGGCACACCTGTACAAATATTGCTGTCTTCGATGGATTKAATGCTTCCTATTCTGTTTTAACCTTATTTTTATTCCCTATTSTTTAAGTAAGCTGACCTACTTAATCACTTTCTTTTTCGGCTCCATTGAGTACCACTTATTAGTGCCTGTTAATGTCAAAACACACTGCAATTTTTTATTTTTCTGGCACGTTCTCTGCACCCATAAAGCAAAATAAAATCATCAGATGAGAACAGGATCAGTAACCAGCCATTCTTAGCCCTTTACATGCAAATCTGTAAACTATTATTGCACTCCTTTTTAGTACAAGCTCTCCAATAACTCTGATGTGGAGGGTTATTCTCTGATGTGGATGCTAGCTTCAATATAATCAAGTTAGTATAATTTTCAGTCAAAATGCATGAAATTAAAGCACTATCAGATTACACTTTTTTTCCATACAATTTAACCTACAGCAAGCAATATTTTGACTTTCATTTTAGTATGGCAAAGAGCTCCACAAAATTAATTAATTAAGCCTTAAAATCCCTCTCCCCAACAGGAAAGCCTTATTATCTCCATTAAGCAGATAGGTAAGCTGGACTCAAACTGTGTCTAATGACTTGCCTGACTCAATGACAAATGCAGGAATAGAGCCAAGAAGTTCACTTTCCCAATTTCTCCTGCTTTATCACTGAAAACCATTCTCTGATTCAGGGTAAGCACTCATGAGCTGCCTCAATATGTGTAGATAGTTAGGCACATAAACAAATTCCACTGTATTTGTCTTTTGGTCTTCTGCAAGAAGAGCCTCCATCAAGTCATGTTCTAATTAATACAGGAAGATGGTCAATAGAATATGTTGACATCAAAGCTCACATTTGCTGATAGTATAAGCCATCTCATTAAATGGAAAGAATTAATTATAACAGTTTATCAGTGTCAAGTTCTGAACTAGAGGCTCCCAGAGCAGTGAATGCATCATTGCACCTTGTTTGAACTAATTTTCCTTTGCTGACAAAGTCAAATATGAATGTGACAATGTTTATGAACTATAAAGCTTTTCCAAATCCATGCATTATTGTCTGACTCAATTTTGCCATGGTARAAAAACCAACACAAGTGCAGCCCTCCAAATTAGACTGGCTGTGAGCAATACAGTGTGTGTGTGTAATATCCGTGGTAGCCTTCTGAATACATTAGTGTGTGGCAGCAGAATTAATTAAATTGGCATCAAAGATAACTCTATTGCTTCATATTTTCCAGTGAGTAAGGAAAACCCTGCAATGAGTTTAAGATCCCCTCAGGAACAGGAATATCATTGGGAACTAATTGCTGTTAAAGCAGGGCAGTGCAGAACTCGGTGAGATTTAAAAAGAGCATCACTGAATTGGTGGGACATGGTTAYTAATTCCTGGTGCTCAGGTTATTCCTTGTGCTGAGAGGGACACTCAGAGATGCTCCTCTGAAATGAGAGGGATGGGGAAAGGCGAGACATTAGAAATAGAGAAGGAACTCACACACACCAGGGTATTGATGTGCAACACACTCACCAAGTGCCACACAAATTGACACTGACAGTAAAATTCTCCTCACAGCAGCAGCAGCAGCCATAACACCCCCCTAGACCTTGTTTGTGGGTGAAAATAAAGCTAAACATTGAGCATAATTTGCCACAGCACACAAAACAAGCCTGAATGCTTTAGCCTGATGGAGTCTGGGCAGAGCAGATGCATTTGCAGAGCCCTCAGGCTCCACCTCAAGACTAGGCAGAAGAAGAAGGAAAAGAGAAAATCTACCTTTGATTTTATACAATTAAATCTACCTTTGATTTTATACAATTAATATATACACAATATATATTGTATATGTATTAATATACAATATATATATATATATATACACAATATATATACAATTATAAAAGAAGGGAATAATCTCAAGATATAACTCCAGGGATTAACCAAAACCCAATAAATTAATTTTTTCCTTGTGCAAATATTTAAATGCAAATAATTCTGTAAGGAAATATGGGCACTGAAAGAATATAGAGATAGCTGCCTCAGCTACAAGACTCTGACTAAGCTTGAAGTGAGCTGGATCCAGGATTTGGGCAGTGTCCTATCTCTGGTCCTTGTTAAATATGGCTAATTTGAGAAATTAGATAGACATTTACCCCTTCACAGGCATTTATTGGAGTAAAGCTTCCAATAAGCACAAGYGTCAGTGTATGGAGAGGTTAAAACAGGATCTGTGTGAACATAGGTTACTTCACTTCATGGAAAAAAAACCAATAATGTGGAAGGTGGTAAACAACCTAATTGCAATTCAGAACCTTAATGATATGTTAGTTTCACATTACAGAATATTTGGAAACAAATATGTAAGAAACAGGCAAGTATGAAACTCTGCTCACTGTTTATTTTCAAAAAAATCACAGTTTTGATTTTCCCTACAGAAAATAAATTACTTGAGTAGGATGTAGGGGAGGAAAATAATAGGAAGAGAACATGAAGAGCTCAGAGATCAGCAATGCTGGTCTCTCCCACACAAATTAAAAATGAGATTWAAAAAAACATCATTAAATCCCTGTACCCTACCCTCACCCCAATCACTGCAATTCTCTACCACAGCATCTCAGCACATTCTTCCCTCTTCTTTTACACTGCAGCTTGCCACTGCCACACTGAATTATTATACAGAGAGGGTTACAGGGAAATGCTCCACCATCAGCCCAGTGCTGGGCTCACCAATACTGTCAGCAGACTTGAACAAAATTCTCTGAAACATTGCCACGCTGTGGCAACTCRAAGTATAAGATTTTCAGTTCCCTAYTGAACAGGTAAGCAGTTTGCTACTGCTGTAAAATCTGGTTTTATCTTTATGGAAGATAATGTTAAATAGAGAAATATTTCTGGCAAAGAAATAGCTCCAGTTGTAATATAGGAAAAAACCAAAAAATCCTGAGAAGCAGCACTACATCAGTGTACACAGCTTTAACTTCAATGATTSCTGATTTCAGCCTGCATCAGCACTCAGTCTTAATATTACCATAAAATATAGTGATTTCTACAGGAGAGAAAACAGAAACCACAGCTACAGAAAGGGACCTCATGAGAYATCAAACAGTGAGGATGATGAGATCCTCCCTCAGCCCTTCCCAGAAAACAGCTGTGCTTTTCCATGCTTCAAAAACAAAATACCAGGAAAAAAAACAAAAAAAACCCCAAACCTAAATGCAGTTTAACATTAAGCAGCTGAAAATTGAATTGGTCCAGTGTCACCCTTCAGAAAACCCATTCCAGTTCTGGTTTATTTATTAATCTGTCCCCATGTGTATCTGTAGGACCACAACCAAAGACCATCSCGGGGCAGGTTTATTAACCTGAGCACCATAGCCACAAAAAATAAATTAATCAGCTCTGGGCTGCATTCAGAGCTGCGTTGGAAAACCTGATTCCTGMAGTGGAAATTCCCACTGGCTGGGAAATCTGCTATTTTGGGTGTCTCTGCACCAGCCTCCAGCTCACCAGGACATGCCTGGGCCCTCTGAGCCCTTCCTCAGTCTGAAAATCTTCAGGGCTGCAAATTCCCTCACCCTCAGGAATCAGGCTGTGGGCCCACATAAATGTCTGTCTGCAACAAAGTAGTCAGAATTTAAGTAGATGGGACAAACACTCTCATTTGACAMAAAGCAGTCCAATTGCTGCATTTTGCATTGGTGCAAAGCACTTCTGTGCACAGGGAAAACACAGCACAGCCTTCACCTCATCTGCTGTAATTTCAAACAACTTATTTATTAAAATGGAAGGCATTGAGGACACRAAGAATTCCTGCTGGGGAAATTCTYCAAATATAATGGATTTCTCTGAAGCATTTTGAAGCATCAGGGAGATCCTAGAATGGTTTTATAATTCTGTTATGATTCCACTGGCTCTTGTACACAATACACATCCTGTATACTTGACACTTGTCATTAAGGGATCCCCATTCTTCCTGAGTCTGCATTACAATTAATCCTCTTCTAAGCAAATCACCACAGGCCAGATGTCCTCAGCAAAGCTGAA
The DNA here is from genome assembly GCA_014549065.1 of Cardinalis cardinalis. Classification (NCBI taxonomy): domain Eukaryota; kingdom Metazoa; phylum Chordata; class Aves; order Passeriformes; family Cardinalidae; genus Cardinalis; species Cardinalis cardinalis. The sequence goes on from JACDOX010000323.1 coordinate 50,057, forward strand.
AAACATTCAAATGCATCCTACCCTTCCTCTCCCTTTTATGAGCTGCATTCATTCTGGGGATTTCTGGCCGGCAGAGGTTTACATATCACAATTCACAGGATGCAGAAGCAGAAAAACTCTAAAGCAGAGGCTGAAGGCCCCATTTGCTTCTCCTTGGCCTGGGGTGGGGTAATGAGGCTGTGAACACAACCAGGGCCTTCCAAGGTCCTGGTTGTGTTCACAGAGAGTGAAGAGAGATAAGAAGTTTCAGCCCAACTCTAAAAAACTCTGAAATCTGATAGAAACCTTCAAATGATACAGCCTAAGTCAATCTGAGCCCTGCAATTAGAAAAGAAATATATCAAGTCCCAGAGAGAATCCAAATGTCATGATTGTAAAACAAGCCACAGAGAATAGAAAGAGGAACAGYCGGATCTCAATTATTTTAGAAGGATTATTTTGGTAATAATTAGTAATATAATAAAAGATTATATAGTAATAGAATAAAACAATTCAGTAATCAAYCTGAGGGTCTCAATTATTTTCAGTTCATTCTTATTTTGTCCCACACAGTTGTATTCCATGTGAAGTACATGTTTTTCACAACACACTGCAATGGATAGTTTAAACAGCAGCTATTTCCATCAGCATAACCTACAAACTCTATGATCTGTGAGCAATGATGTGTTAAAAATCCCAACATTCAAGCTTCTCAAGGTGGAGAAACCCACATGAAAACATGAGAAGTCCTGCTTTCATTTTTCTCAGAAGAGCAGCACATGTGTAATGCCCCAAGGGATTTTTGGGGTTGTTTCTGCAGTGCTCCCTGGCAGAGATGGATCAGTCACCTTTCCACCCCAGCAGCTCTCCTGCTGCAGCTGACCCCTTGAATGCTCTGCAAGCTTTCCATCTGCTCCATTGGCTCCTTCCAGAAGAAAAACCTGGTCAGGAAAACCCTTGCCAAGCAGCATGGATTTTAATGCCAGGTACCAGATCTTCAGTTGGAAGCTGTACAATCATAGAGTAGCTCAGGATGGAAGGGGCCTTAAAGGTCATGTTGTTCCAACACCCTTGCCACGGGCAGGGATACTTTCCACACTTTCCAGGTTGCTCAGGGCCCMATCAGACCTTGCCTTGAATATTTCCAGGGATGAGGAGCCCACAACTTCTCTKGGCAACCTGYGCCAGTGCCTCACCACCCTCAGTAAAGAGTTTCTCCCTTATATCTAATGCCACCCTCCCTCTGATGATTCAAAGCCATCATCAGTTTGTATTGCTCAAGTACCCCTCTTGCCCTCTCCAGCTTTCCTTTATGAATATATAAATTCCCTATTTCAAAAAGGAAGATGTTGCAAACTCTCCCCAGAACCTTCTCTGGAAAAACTCCAACTCTCTCAGCCCWTCTCCACAGAGTGCACAGATCCAGTGAAATCTGCCCATTATTAATTTCTCTGCACTCCCTGTGGAGGGAAGGGAATCTTCTGGAAAGAAGCAGGATACTACAGATGGCATCATCTAGTGCCTCTCTAAATGAAGCCAGCACCTGCATAAACAGAACCCTAAACAAGCTAATTCAATTATACCCATTCCTTGGAGAATTAAAATGCATCATTATCCTCTGATTTTGGCCTCTTTGTAGGCATGAACACATACATAACAAGTCTTTTACCTATATATATAGTATATCCATATATATATATATATATATACCACTTTCTTTTGGTTTATAACAATTTTATTTCACTGGTTGCTTTTTTATTTAATTTCTAAGAATGAAGGTGTGAAACTGATTAAACTGATGTAAACTAATGTAAAACTACAATCAGATGTATGATTAGTGAATGAAACTATGAAGAAACTGAAATATTTATTTAAAATCTGCATTTAAATACAGTAATACTAAATAAATATAGATCAGCTAAATTCACCCTTTGCTGAAATAAAGGTTCCCCTTGAATATAATTTTTACCAATGGTCAGTGATTGCACTCAACCAGAGACCTGCCAGTAATTGACAAATTATTTTGTAGTGTGACTCCACCTGAAGCCAAAATTCCCTGCAAGTATAACCCAGGGAAGTTGATGGAGCTACTGAGAAACCTACATTGCAAAAGAGGTTCATGTGTGACTCTAAATACAAAGAGAAATTTATCTGGATTTCCAGTGCTGTTATCTGGCCTAAGGAGGGAAATKAAGAGAAAAGGAGACTCAGGGAAGACTTTCTTGCTCTCCCAAACCATCTTAAAGGATGTTGTACCAGGTGGGTGCCAATCTCTTCTCCCAAGTTGCAAGCCTCTTGTCTGGGGGACAAGAGGGAACAGCCTCAAGTTGTGCCAGGGGAGATTTAGATTGGRTGTGAGGAAGAATTCTGTCATGGAAAAGGTTGTCCAGCCCTGGAACAGGCTGCCCAGGGAAGAGGGATTTAAAGGCCACGTAGGTGAGGCACCTGGACATGGTTTAGTGGTGGGCTTGACAGTGCTGGGCTAATGGTTGGAGCCAATAATCTTAAAGGTCTTTTCCAGYCCAAYTGGTTCAACGATTCCACAACTCTGTGATTAATGATTCCCATCTCTTAAATCAGTGAAGGCGGTGTTTTACAAGGGGAAGAGTGTCTCAGTCACCAGTGTCTCACARCTGCACTACATTTTGTGTTGGAAGAACTGAATCACTCCCCTGGGCTGGCCAGTGCCCTTCCCAAMGGCTCACTGCTCACATTCCCACATTCCCACCCTGCTCTGGCTCTGTGCCCCCACTTCCCAGCACACTGCTCAGACCTCACACAGCTGAAGGGGCAGTGCAGATTAAATAATTAATGCTCCTGGGCACTGCTTTAGCTCTGAACTACACCCTGTCACACAGGAACAAATCCCTGAAAGAGGATGGGTTCCTCTTGCTGGCACCGGAAGAGAAGGAAAAATCTGACAGGAACATTCTTCATCATTCTGCCCAGGCTCTGTCAMACACTCCAGCTCCTGCACTTGGAGAAATAACAAGTGGCCTATAAGGAATGATTTTGATGTCAGTGAGCGTGGTGTAATGGATTAAACTCACCCTGGAAAGCAGTCTTCACACCCTGCTGCTCTTTGCATCACCCAAAGAGTTTGGAGGCTGCTGCCCAGCCAGCTCCTGAGTTGTATCTTCCTTCCTATATATCTTCCTTGTCAATCTCATCTGCCCCTTGTTGAATTGTAAAAACATAAATAAAATGCAGGGAGCATTGGCCCAGGGTCTCAGGACTTGCATATCTCTTCCAAAGAAAGGGAAAAAAGAGTGTTTATCCCAAACCACAGGGTTAAAACATTCATGTTATCTACATATATTTTTAAAAGGAAAAGGGGAAGAGTCAAATATCGATTACTGTGCCAGTGGTGTGCCAGCCTATTTCTGTTCCTTTCTTTCACTTGTAACATCTCCAAGAACGGCCCCTCTATTTCTGTTCCCTTCTTCCACTTGTAGCATCTCCAAGAACGGCCCCTCCAGCTCCTCACCAAAGCCACCCGCAGGTGGCAATGTTGGATCTGTTTTTAAGGATGCTGTTCCACAGAGTGGCCCCAGGATGTAGCACAGTTGCCTTCTCCTTGCTCCTATTTTCTATTTCCTGCCCTATCATCTCTCGTTTATTTTCATCCTGGGCACTCACAGTAAGATGCATTCCAGTGCTGAATTCACTTCCAGTTTGTTGATACTCGTGCCTRATCTCCCATCATTTACAGGTTTCCTAGGAGGGTTTTGTGGAGTGATAGGATTTGGGAAGAGTTAGATTTTGTTGACTTCTCTACCTGATGCTTTCTGTAGCCAATACTTGGCCGACCTTGGCAGGCTCAAAGGAGGTGTAAATTACCCCTCCATGCTCAGTACATTTAAGACTCCTTTGGGCCAAGGATTTACGCCAGGACCCTCAACACTTTAAGTTCTSCTACAAGGAAGAGAGAGTATAATTTATCTTCCTTTTCTCTCCACAGACACAAAGCTGGCAGATGCTAAGCCCCCTAGTACTTCATTATCAAGGACTCTGAGGACAGCAGCAAGGGAAGGTAATAACACTGGGAACTCCAGAATGAATTTTGGCAGCCTATTGTAATGAGGAACCCACAGCCAGGAGGGGGAAAAGAGCTTTTGCTCAGCTGTAGCATCTCCTCTGGAAGCCAGAAGGATCACACACATCTCAGAGCCCAGCTCACTTACTCAGCTAGATGAGAGAAAGAAATTCTCACCTTCCTCAGCAGAAGCACTAGAGAGAAACCAGTGCTCACAGATGGTGATTAACTACTGCAGGGAGCAAAAGATTATTTTAAATTCTTAGTCCCTTTTATAATCCCCTTAAACCTAATATTACATCTGTAGTGAAGAYCATCATTTATATTGCTCAATTATCCTGCACTTGTTGTGGGGCTGGTAAAAGGCTGCAAGTCCCGTATTTGGGTTATTKTGAATCTATTTTAAACTGTCTGGAACATACTCTTTCTTGGTAGTCTCCCATTTTACCAGACAACCACAGTAAGGTCCATGTCCTTCAAAACAGGGTGAGAAAGAAAAAGAAACTAATTCTATTTCTATCACAGATTTCAAAGCTCTTGAGGAACAGAAGCAAGCCCCCRAAGATGCCAGCAGTTGTGAGGGGAATAACTAAACCCATCCAAATTTAAGTATTGAATATAAGAACTAGRCACAGGAGGATTCTTCTTTTGTCATTGGATAGAATCAGCATTTTTGGAGGAAATTCAGCTATTAAACTTTGTAGAAAGACTGTATCAGAGCTGAAAAAATGACTATGCTCCTAATTCAGGCATCTGAGGGAGTAGGAATTCCTGATTTCTCAATTCTTGATAATCTGTTTTTACAGAAAAACAATCACATAGCTACTATGATTTTTTTTTTCCTTTTACATTAATTTTCATGAGCATGGGAAAAGGAGAACAGAAGCATTAATAACTAGACTAGAAATCACTCATTATGCTTCAGATATTCAGCAGCTGAAAAAAAAAATCATTGTGTGGCTTACTTCAGATCTGGAAATTATCTACTGTGAGTGTTCCTATCCCACAGGAGAATATGCCAACATTTGAACTTTTGTTTCACACGCTTGACTACCAGCAAGACTGTGATCAAGGAAAAAAAACCTTAACAGTAATCCCACCCTCAGAAACCCTCTGGAGAACTTGCTGCTGAGAAACCCTGTCCAGGAAGCTGCCAGAAGCCCTAATCAGCTCATATATCAAAGCTGGAGTGCAGCCTGTCTGCCCCCACCCGATCCCAGCAAGAGTTAAAATAATTCTCATGGGTCAAGCTACAAATCTAAGAATAAGCAAGAAAATATGCATTACTACACCCTGCAAGATTGTGAATGGATGATGGTGATCAAGACAATGCTTTGATGCTGCATCCAATACATTCCTAGACATATTCCAAATCCTGCATTTCTGTGGATTTAGTGAGGCAGGGGTGAACAGAGGCATGTGGTTTGCTTCCATGCTTTATGCCAGGCAGGCACGCTCACATTTTTTGCCTTTGTTGGCATTCAAACAGGGTGAACTGTCACTTTAACAGAGCAGTTAATTTATCACAGGCYGAAAGGGTAAAGCAGGCTTTTACAGTCAGGAGACATTTCTTCCTCTTTCCATTACAAAGGTCACACGGTCCCAGCCAAGGAGCCACTATCAGCCCCAGACCTAAGGAGCACATGTGACTGTGGCTCTACAGCTCCTTCCCACTGGTTTTACAGAGTTTCTCAGATGTGGGCATGGATTAAACCCCTAATTGCACTTTCATCTTCATAAGTCCATCCATTTTCAGTTAACTTTCTCAAAACATTCAGTTAACACCAGAAAGAAACAAGAACAACCAACCAACCAGCAAAGCTGATTGCTCCCTGCGATAACACCTTTATTTTCTGTGACTTGTGCAGAATGAGAAGCAATTTCCAACCTGGACACCCAAGAGGCCACCCCTTTTCMCTGCAGAGTATGTGATTAACCCCAGTTTGCCCAAAGCCACCAGAGCACCGGGAGGGAGCCACTTCTGGGGCACAGCAAGCACTGCACCCCAGTGTTGGCTTGAGGAGCCTCCCCCATCCTGAAAAACAGGTAGAAATTACTGCAYGATCTATGTGAACCCTGCAGCCTTCTTAAGCCCTATAAAAACCCTCAGATTTTCAGATAAGTGCAGATTTCCTTTTTTAGGAATGCTGYTAGTGATACTGGCTCTAATTGGGGTTTTTATTATTTTATTTTTTTACCAGCTGTAGAGCAAGTGTCTTTATCAAGGAAACAGCATTATCAGAACTTCAGTACTATCACCTTCAGTACTTTCATACAGTAAAAATGACTCTCCTAAACAAGCAGCCAGCCCACAAGTTTCACTGGGGCTACTTTTAGAAAATATTATTGCTCAACTGAGCTAAAGCAACCCTGGAATATCCTGTGTGAGCAAGTGGGACTAGAGGTCAATAACCTTGGATGTATTTTATTCAACAGATCAAATAGCTGTAAATTATCCCTGAGGTGGGCAAGATTAAGCCAGATAAGAACTTAACTCTCGTGGTCATGCAGAGTTTCAAGACTGTTCCAAGTCCAGGCTTTTTGAAGCCAGTGATTAAATGCTGGGAGAAAAAAGAAAAAAATAAAAGAGAAATGTTTCAGATAATTAGAATCATTTACTCAGTGGGAAAGGGCATGAACTGCATTTTCTTAAGGACAAGCAAATGTAGAAGGACCACTACCAGCTTGGTTGAACTCCAAAAGCACATCTTCCATGTTAAGGTTAGATGATACCCATGTAGGCAAAAGGACTCTTGTTGATTTTTTGCTATYTTATTTACCACATATAATGAAGTGGGGCATAAAGGAAAATGAGGCAGGATATGTAGCAATTTTCTTCATAGGCATTTGGGTGGTCAAAGCCTTGGTGGGGGGCTCGCAGTAAAAGTGAATTCTGGGGCAACCCTTGCTTTGCATAGTGAGAATTTAAACAGCTGGAGGCCTCTGGGAGATCTGGATGTGGCACTCCAGCAGCTTGGGGACCATCTGCAGTCACTTTCATTCCTGTCTTCCTCTTAACCATCTAAATTATTAGCCAGTAAATCATCCAGTGGAAATGGTAAAATACCATAAACCGTAGACTCTCAATCAGGAGCTCCTGCATCACATCAGTAATTTATAATTGGTTTAGAGCAGCACTTGAAAAAAAAATCTGTTTAGAAAGTGTTCCAGTTTAAATTAAGACACAAAGGAGATGGTCTGTTTAAATAATTTGAAAACTATTTCAAATCTCTGTCCAAATACAAGTGAAACTGAACATGAATACTGAGAAATTTAGTCACTTTCTTTACTCTCCGTTTTCTTGTGTTCATAACTACAGGAAGCTCAGATTAAATCTACATTTAAACTATGTCTGGATGTGAAAATCCTCTCTCAAATGGTACAAACCACAGTCCCAGATCCAAACATCCAAGAAAATAAAAAGAAAAAAACAACAAACAAATGTTGGGTGCTGATGGAAATCTTGGGAACAGTGAGGTGTTCTAAACCAGCTCACTGTAAGCCAGCGAGTGTGAGCTCAAAATTGAAGCTGAACTCTGACCCACATGTGAGCTATGGATTCCTGGGTTATTTGCACAAATCACTCCTTATAAAGAAATGTTTTATCACATTAAGTTCGAAAAGGAACACGCAGAACCCAAACCACAGCAGCCCTACAGTGAGTTCCAGGCATGACTGACCCAGCAGGACCTGAAACCCCTGARAGCCCAGCCCAGGGTCACTCCCCAGCCCAGGAGGCTCTGCCAGCACCTCTGTCCCAGGCTGGGGGGACACAGAGCCTGCTGCCCYGGCTGAAACACAGCCTGGCCTGCAGAGGGGACGCCACAGGCAGGTCTGGCCGCCCAGCTGCACATCCAGGCTGCCCAGGCAGTGTCACCCCTGCAGGCAGGCTGGCCAGCTCTGGGCTGCCCTCCCACCTCACCTAACACACMCTCAGTGCCAAGAAGTTATCTGCAGTCTATTTCCACCTCCACTGATGTGGTTATCTGCAATCTGTTTCCATCTCCACCMTTTTATTGCATGTTGGTGGGCAAAATCTCTTCTGTCCCTGCCTTCCCAAAAGGATGCAGAACGAGTGATGCAATCTCTTGACTTCCATGGAGTTTCTCTCCATACTTGCATTATGTAAAGAAATTCACCATTCAGACACTGCCTTTCCTCTCCTCCCCCCCACCAAGCCAAAATCCTGCTCTTTTGTCTGCCTGAAAGGAGTGGGAACCATGGAACAAACATTATTTTAAATGGTTCAGTAAAGATTTCAGTTTAAGGAGCAGCAATCTGCAAAAAATGGGTAATGGTATAGACTGCATCAGTATGCTAACAGCAAATAATAGGAATATATTAAATATACCATTTATGCACATGTGCCACTGAACTGTGCAAAAAAAAGAGTGGTATCAAATAACCAGATGAACAGCAGAGGTGTTTATGGGAGGAGAAATCCAAGCAACAACCTCTACATCCAGAGAACAAAGGTGGAGGTATTCTAACAAGCCTGATTTCTGATTCTCAATTTCTACCTAACAAGCCTGATTTCTGATTCTCAACTTTTACCTAACAAATTTGGATAGCAGGTTTGACAAAAAAAAAAGTCACAACAAACAAATCAGTCCTTAAAAACATTGCATTATTTCAAAACCTATTTTGAAATTATTTCATGAAGAAGGTTGAAAATGTTTAAATAATGGTAAAGCTATTTCTTTCACCAGGTTTTGCTCCAACTTCTGTACTAATCCTCACTCGACTTTACAACCCATTGATGTGCCCACAGCCAGCTCCTTCCATCTCTTACAAGTTCAGCTCCTTATCACTTGACCAAGATCATTTCTTTGAGGGCTTAGTCTTGCAAATTACTGATATTCTGCCCCCAGTCTCCAAAGCACTTGGACAGACATTAGTCTTCAGCGAAACTGCTGATGGAGTTAGAGTTAAGACTTGTTTTGGATCAGGGCCAGAGCAGGTTTTTCTTCCCAGGATTAAGTCCTAAATCTCCCTGCAGAAATGGTTCAGTTCCAGTTTTTTTACCCATTGTTTTGTTCTCTGAAATTCTTCATTTGCTTTCATCTTTTGGAGGAAAATCAAGGCCTAAGGCCTGGCTCACCCATATATTGTTGCTCTTTTACATGAGCATAACAACTTCAATGGAGCGTCTTAAATCAAATCTGGGAAAATGATTATCTGGGTGAATGGATGTGTTTATGCACTGCTGCTTTCAGACAGCTGGTCACGAGGAAAAAACTCTTCCCTACTGTACACTTGCATAAAACTGTACCAAAATATGATTTTTCTCCTCTTTGTGATAAGAAAGAAATAAGCACAGGSTCTTTGCCAACAAGATAATCACAAGCTCTTCCTGATAACAAACATCAACCAAGAGGGCCTGAACAAGAAAGAGAGCAAGGGAATTAAAATCCAGTATTCCAATAAAGTTTGGAAGCCTGCATTTTTAAGTGTGGTAATTCATTTTTAGATATAGCAAGTTTAAAAACAAATTAACAACATTTCTGGCAAAAATCACTGARGCAGAAATCTGTGGCATGCCAGGGAATAAATTCTCATTTTTGTGGGTGAGGTGGTGGAAAATTTTGGTTTCCTTTGTTCTAATTGATTTCAAAACATATCAGAGTGAGCCTTTCACATTGCACGGGAGTGGAAGTCTAGAGAAATTTCACTGTGGGTTTTTTCTCAGTTTAAAATTATTTGACAGAATTTTCTGAGTAATATCATTGACACCATTTTATTGAATTGATGAGCAAAATCTGCTCTGTCCCTGCCTTGCCAAGGGGATGCAGAATGAGTGATGACTTCCATRGAGTTTCTCTCCATAGCTCTGATGAAAGCTCAGTCCAAACTCCAGCATGTGAGTGGATTTTCAGGACACAGCAATTTTTGCAGTTAAACAGAGCATTTTACAGAAAGTAATCACATCTCATCTGAGACAGGCTGTGTAACACAAAAACTACACAAGAAGCCAAGCAAATCCTTTCAAAGTCAATCGTGATTTAGGGAAAATGAATCATCTGGCAAAATTTCCATTCTTTATTTATCAGCTGAAATGCATCTTGTCTAGTCTAGTAAACAACAGTACCAGCTCAAGTTCACTTTAAGGCAAATCACTTTAAGCAGATCGCTCCTACTTTCATCTCAATAAAAGTGCTAGAATATTCAATATTTGGTGTTTTTATTAAAGACACAACTGTTTTGAATGCAGTAAACAATTAATGAATCCTGATTTTCTTCAATATTAGGAGCTCTCAATTGCTCTTTTTCAAAGAATTATTATTTGACCATCCCAACAAAAGCCCAGGTGGCTACTGAGCCAGTGTATCTAGGCACGTATTTCTATGAGGAAAGAATGCTTCTGGCTAAATTTAATATAATTAAGGACTGCTACACATGATCCCTCAAACAAAACCTGCTTTGGTAGAAATCAATGCCAGGATGCATGTTAATTCTTTAATGTCAATATTAATGCAATCTTGTGCGAGCTGTTCCTTCAGGGTRTGTTTCAACTCAGCCATGCAGTGAGGCTGCCTTCAGCAAGAACAGCAAGCTGGGCTGGTCAGGGAATAGGTGTATCCTGAGAGCATCTCATAGCAGATCAGTGCAATAATAATATATATAATATATCCTGGATCTATAATCATTATTATCCTGAATAATTGGATCAGTTCCACTGCCAGCACAAGTCCCTACTAGAGGCAGGGCCCAGATAAGCTACACTGATATTCCTGGGGGGAGATAGGAGGAGATGATACCCTTGGTGTTGCTGCCAGGTGGATCCCAGATGCTTTTTGGGGGAAAGCAAGGCAGACTTTGACTCCTGGTGCACACTGGSCTCTCACCTTGGCTTGTATCAAAATAAATCTAGACCTAAAGATTACTCTCAGGTTCTGGAGTCTGGGTGTAGCCTAATTTAAGCAGAAAGTAAAGAGTAGATAAAAAGATATGAATAGAATTTCAGATTTCTCCTTTTTTTATTTTTTTTAAAGTACTGTAATTAAAAATGTATTTGTCTTTATGTTCCTTCTTAKAGGTGAATGTTACAGAAGATTGCTGTGGCACCTTCCCTGCGTGCAAATCCTACAAGGGAAGCTGCTGCCTTTCACGGCAGCTGCAGCTCCCAAACCTGCTTGGATTATCTCTCTGTTATAAGGCATAGCAATATAAATGGAACTCTTCTGTACAGTTTCAGATCAAATATCCATCTTGTGACCAGTTTAAGTACATTACATTGAAAAAAAAMCAATAAAACTCCCAAAAAACAACACAAGAAGCACACACACACAATACAAAATTCCAGGTTGAATCTACCTAAAAGCCTCCATAATTCACTTTCAGTAACACATTCTTTAATTATATGATGCAAATGATTATTTTCCCCCTGGAACTCAGCCTTTTTCACCAAGCCTCACCCTGAAGGATAATGTTTCAGGTAATCCACCTAAGGAGCACCTTCCTCCCAATTTCTGGCTCCTGAAGCCTTTAGGACTAATTAAGGCTATAAGTAACCAGCAAAACTTGCCTATTGGCAAAGAGCACAGCTCCARGACTGCATTTCACATTCCTTGCCAAAGTGAGCTCTAGCTGAAGCTCTAAGGAGCAGCAGAGCTGTAAAATACCTGAATCCAGGTCAAAATTCAGTCTGTCTTCGAACCCAACCTCTCTGTGTGCCCACAGCCCTTCCCTTTCCCAAATCCAAAATTCATCACATCTGACTTCAAGCCTTCCCCAGCAAGCTGCTTTGCTCAAGACCCGCAGCTTGTGCAGGGAAAACTCTCCATGCAGCAAGAACTCCCAAGATAAAACATCATGTGTTCATGCTCAACAAGATGAAGTAAAGAAAAGCCAAAAATCCCATGGGTTATGAAGTCATAGACCTAAAAGTACTACAGGCTTTTGACGCTTCAGAGAAGACATTTGCAACACATTTCTGCAGTCTGACTGAGCCTGGTTATACAAGGAAAAAGAGTTTTGTGCTGTTTCATTGAAGGCAGAAGTGAGCACGAGTTTACAAGGGAGGGACACCTCCCATGGCCCACCACAAAACTGATGCACCCACACACTGCTGGCCCTTAGGAACATAGCGACAGTTCTGTGTTCAGAACTATCTCCTCAGATAGTTCTTCCTTGGTCAAGCCTTAACCTTAAAAAATTTCCTTAAAAAGTTGAGACTTTTCACAAAGGAAAACACACAGTTCACTCATTTTTGTAACTGATGTTGATTCTACTTAGTAAAAGTCAAAGCAAGAAATATTGGAGAGATAAATTCGATTGCTGAATAAAACTGCCTTCCATCTTTTCCACTTTGCCATGATTTACCTGTAATACCAATAAATAAATTAGCTCAACCTTCAACATGAATAAAATCTATTTTTGCAATATTATTTCAAAMAGTTAAAAAACATTCACTTATATTCAGTCACTGAAATAGTCTCCTTSCTATTTCTGTTATTGAAGAATTTCAAAACTGCAATAGTCAATCCTTTCTGCAATGTAAAAAAGTATATTCTTCTAATCTTTCAAAAAAAAAACCCATTGGACTCCCCACATTTTCAAAGCCTTCAATTCTGCCATTCAGGTCTTCAGAACAGCCACAGGAACACGGAATTAGTTATTTTTCAGCAATGAAGAAATGGAAACATTTGAGTAATTACCTGTTTTGAAGGATCAGTGGCCAAAACCGAAAGCACATCCTTTTAAAATAGCAGGAATTGTTCTTCCATCTGAAAGAAAAATGAAAATATTGTTACATAGAAAAATGAAAATATTGTTACATAGACAAGAAGCTTTAAGCTCAACATGACTCAACAAGTGGGTGAATGTTGGAAAGCAAAACTTTTATGTGATATCTGAATTGTGTAGTTTCTACTCCAGCCTACTCTTCTTCTGTAACAAATATACCCCTGGTTTTAGACATTTCTACTTCTGAAAGAGGAAAATTTTTAAAAAGCCTTTTATTCTGAGTAACTATGCCGCAATTATTTTAATTATTTTTTATGATTTAATTTTTTACTCCRTTTATAGGCCATTATCTTAGTCTGTCATTAGCAATTTGTGGAAAAATTTTCCTATGTGTAAACAAAGTAGGCCTTATAGCAATAAGTGCTATCTTTAGGAATCTATAAAAAATGTTTTTGTCTATTCCTTCCAGAAAGCATGACCTCTTTTTAATGATACAATTATCATAATTATTGAATATTGTCATTACAGTCAACTCATGTAAGCACGTTGCTTTACAAAAAAGAATTACACAAAGGCATTGAAATACACGAAATTCAAGCTCAGGCAACAGAACCCTGGAATAATTCAGGTTGATGCCGCCTCTAGCTCAGCCTCCTGCTAGGAGCAGGCTCAGCCCTGGATGCAGACCTGTCTGCCCACAGCTTCTTCAGCTGGGTGTTAAAAGTTTGCAAAAACAGAGCCCACAGCCTCTCTGGCAGCCCTTTCCAAGGTCTGATTGTCCTCTGGGTGATATTTTTCCCCTTTATGTCAAGCCTGCAGCACCCAGTGCTGACTTTAGGGGTCCAGCCCTGCTGAGCTCCAGGGTCAGACAAGTCCCAGTGTGTTCAGGGGCAGGAGGACACAACATGGTACAAAACAACTCATAAATTAGGTTGTCATCCTTGCACAGGACCCTGGTTTGAAAGGTGGTGCTTAAATGTGAAAGTTGCTGTTTGAGAACAAGCGCATCAAACAGAGAAATGTCTTTAGTAAATATCATTCAAACCCAGTCACTCAAACCCTATTGTAAACAAATGTTTCCAACACTTTTTTCAGATATTCACAATTAATTGATAAAGCTGTTCAGAATTAAAGTATTAAACTGGGCWGACATAGGTTCTGAAGATTCTCCACCTGCTTCTTTTTAGAAATGCTCACTCAGGCAGTGTCACTGTCCTACATAACAGAGATAAAACATTTCCTATTATGATTTGGCTGCAGAGCTCCAATGCTATTCTACTGTCTCAGCAGTTTGAAACCCAACACATTACAAAGAAGCCACTAATGGTCTATTTTTGGGTAGTTTTTTGGGGKTTTTTTGTTTTGATTTTTGGTTTGTTTTTTTTTTTGTTATTGTTCTATTTCTCCTATGTATCAAATAAAAACATTCCAAGAGTTTTGGTAAGGTCCCTTTCTAGAAGTTTCCTCCCTGTGCCAGAAACTGCCTGGCTCTCACATTTCAAAGCCTTACACCACACAGAGCAGACAATGAAGCTTKCCCAACAAATTCAGAGCTCGCGTGTAACAACAATTTGTGGCTGATGTAGCTATTAATAACAGTTTCTACAAGTCAGAATCCCCACATTCCATCTCCTTACCTGGCACAGGAGTGGGAAGACACCGAAGGGAGTTATGAGTCTTAACAGGCAAAGGCATTAATTCCAAATTACATGGAGAGACTAAACATCTTTGCTCCCTTTATAAGCAGAGACCAGGATTTGCTGCTGTTAAATCAGAAATGAGGCTCTGCAGGTGTCCYGAGTTACCTGCAGACTCCTCCTCTTTCTCCACTGACAACAGAGCAGCACTCAGATGAGTCTCCTTTCCTGAAATAAAAGCCTTCCAAAATTATGAAACCACATCCCCAGTTTTTTGGTTGTTTACAGGGTAGTTAAAATGTGTCTTTTCAAGCTGGAATACACAGAAAGCAGGATTTAATGAACAGTCCTGCTGCTAGTGAYAGTTTAGCTCTGCAGATTTTTGATCTCTTAACACACCCTTCCAATTAGTCACGGGAAAAATGAACAAAATCAGGGAAATCCTTCAAAATATAGGATGAGTGTTCAACACTGGTACAAATGAAAGATGAGTTTGCACCCCATTAGGGAAATTTCTGTGCATAAACAGTCTAATCTTAAGAGCTATGTTTCTTCCACAGACATTAATCTAATGCATTTTAATAGCTCAAAGCAGCACCTACACCAGGTTTCCCTAATTATCATTCAGAAGAGGCTTGCAAGTAATCAGTGGCTTTAAATTTCTTGGTACCATCTGTAACCAGTAACTAAATCAGAGTTTTAACACAGTAGAAGGGTTGTAAAGAATAAATTGCTTTCTCTCTTGAAGGCAAACATTTTTACACTGGATTATTTTCAGAGGTTATTTTTAGTTTGGCTGGATAGTTAGCAGAGTTTTGGTGCTTGTAAGATTTCCATAAATCATGGAAGAAGGTGGCTTAATGATGCAGATGGCACAGGGTCATGGAATGCACACGCTGCCTGCCTTAAAAAAGACATAAAACACGTTCYTCTCCCCATGGCATGCCTTGAAAACCTAAAAGGGTTTTTTATCTTTGTTTCACTTGAAAGTCAGCCTAGTAATTCAACTTTCTAAATGCAGCTTGTGCCTTTTAAGAGGTGCCACCCTGAGCCCCATGTTAAATAGCTGTGTGCCCCTGGGGATGGTCATTTCACTGGAAGGGTTGTGGTTGTCAGGGGGATAACAGGGGACCAAGCTGTCTGTCCCATTCAGGCTCGAGAGAAAGTGCAATCAAGCCCTTTATTTAGCTGCAGGTGATGATGGTGATTGCCTCAGATCTTATAATAAAGCCAGACAGACCATAGTTCACAATTAAAGTGGCTGTAAAAGGTCTTGGTTGTAAAAGTGGGAGGAAGACAAAACCAGGAGTTGAGACAAAGTTTGTTGAGTGGAAAACTCTTAGGAGTGACACCTATGAAGCTTTTCAGAATGCTGCTGTTGTGGTCTGGAGAGCAAAAAAATTATCCATGGAGCAAAAGTGCATACAAGATTGTACCATWATATATGGAATTTTAATAGATTTCYYATCTTCTGTAAAAACRAGGATGAAAGMCACAAACTTTCCTGGTAGGTTACATTACAGAGAATAGRAATGCCAAATTTTAAACTCCTGGAGGGGAGTCCCACACCTCCAGCTGCAGGACAGTCACTTCTTGGGAAATAGGGATGGACCTTGAGAATGAAACCTTCAGCACTTCAGCTGGAAATAGGACTCATTTGATCAATAGTAAATGGTTCCATCTAAGGTACTTAACTAAAATCACTTCACAGCCAATGGGAAAAAAAAAAAAAGAAAAGGAGGAGTGTGCTAAACTCTATGCATGTCACCAAAATAGGTGACCCTAAGCAGAGGTAGGATGCCTGTGACCGGTCTCCAGCTGGGTGAGAAGGGTGGCTGGAAGTAGATTATATCAGCAGCAAATTTTTAGGTTTMACTGAAACACTGGGGCCTCCAAGATGCCTTCAGAGCCAGAGAAGATGGAGTTAGAGGGGGACTATAACTCCATGGACTGCAGTCCACAACTCCATGGAGTGCAGAAAATCAGAGCAGCAGCTTGGAGTGGATGTGCATTAAATGGCTTTTTTACAAGGTAAATGAAATAACCCATCCAGCCCTGGCTGTTTTGAGCAGTCACATCCAGCATGGGGACACCACTTACAAACACTCTCCACAGTATGATATTCTTGCTGGYCTCTCAGCCTGTTTTCTGACAAAATCAGGAGAGGAACATACAGCAGGCTGGACACAAACCCACATCCACCCCCCAGGCAGGATGGATGGGATTGGGCCCCCCAGTTTGGCTGCCTGCTGGAAACCTCTAACAGAACCAGTATTTACAAAATACTGAATCTGAACATCAGCCTCCTAGGAGAGATGTCAGATTCCACATCCATTCATTAAACCACTCACAAGATGATTCCTGATCCAATTAACAGCACTTTTAGGCAAGAGTTGATGGTCTCAAAAGCAACAGAGAACTCAGAAAATGTGCTCAAGAATTCTTCATTAATATCATGACCTCCTCAAGACTTTCTAAACACACATCAAAAATTTGGAATGCAAATATATTTCAACACTTTTTTACCAAGATTTTTGTGTTAGCAATGGATGAACTTTAATAACCTGAAACCATTTCTGCTCTATTCACCCGTGTGACATCACCAAAAATAGCTACCCCTTGTGCATGTCCTTGTTTTGGCCCAAGGTCAGCAGTGAGCTGCTGTTTTGGTGTTTCAGTTTGAAAAATGACAGAAAAGTCTTAATCTTTCATCCTTTTCTACAAGGATATTCCTCAGATAAACTCTGTCCTTTACCAGATGGAAATAGAATATAAAAACAGAAMTCATATTGACTGTGGGAAAGGTACTGGTCTTTTTTGTTTAAGATTTCACAGTTTGGAATAAATTTCATGCACACCAGCCAAAATATTACAAAATTCTTATAACTAAGCTATTTCATGTGATATATTCTTTCCCAGTGCCCATTTGCTCTGCACCTGCATGCATTAAAAGGCTGAACTGCAATCTTGTGTGATGAAAACTGTGGAAGAAAACTGCTATTTCATTCCTGAGACAGAACATTCAAATAACAAATGAAAAAAACAATGTACCATCGGACAGTCTGTTCTTTAACCATGCAAGAATATGGCAGCTATATTCATTGTTCTAAATTATAAGTTTCCTGTAAAATTTATATTTCTTACTGAACACAAAATAGAAAATATATTCAGCCAATTTTAAGTATTACCTCTAAGAATTTMAAAATGGAACATTTATTCTTTTAATCTTTTTTTCTTACTACATCTCAAAATATTTAATGAATTTTTAAACTACATTTTGTTATGGATGATACCATACTAATTAAGGGTATAGCACAAGCATCAGAGAATAATGTTTCTTAAGGAGTACACTTCATTGTGTTCCTGCAATCTTACCATCAGTGGATTCTGAAATAATGAACAGTKTAAATAAACTAATGACTGCTTATTTAGTTAATCTCCATAAAAATCTTACACTGTTTTCCGTAGGATTTGTGTTTATATGAAGATGGGAACCCTGGGTAAAGAACTAGGGGTGTTTTTTTCTGCAGTTTTAATTACTGCTTTTTATTGAATCCTTCAAGTGCCATCTGTTGAGCAGAGAGTCCATAGAAATTAAACCTRTGTTTAAAAGATTCTGAAAATCTGGCATTACTAGTTGCTTTTTTAAGTAGGTCCCTAGGGTTTTTTGTTTGTTTTGCTGTTGTTGTTGTTGTTGTTGTTTTGTTTGGGTTTTTTTATCACAGGATAACATGCTGGGAAATTTGGGCTGGTAACATCAATTCTTTAACATTTTCTTCCCTTTCATTGGAGGGAAGCTCTCTCACTCTGTCCTAAGAAACTTTTATGTTGCTTTATTAATTTACAAATGGTGTCTAAAGGTCTTTGTTGGTGCCTCAAACTTCCAGTGCACACACAAAGTCTCAGAAACCAGTTCCCAGAAACTTTGACAGGGAATATGATAACAGTAATTAGTACCCAAAACCTGTACTAATCAGCAATAATGATTTCCAGATGAGGATGGAGGATCCACCAGCACCATCACCTCGTGTCCGACACTCACAGAGCAGCACAGAAATGCTCAGCATCTGTTACCAGCCACAGCTCTTTCCTAATGCTGGGAGAGCTGATTACCTTCACCTGCTGTGCCCTGGACAGAGAGGAGTCWGAGGATCCTAAATTCCACATAATGAACTCAGGGATAGCTCTAAGGAAGTATTTGGATGACACTAACATATCAAGTATTCCAACAGTTGGGTGGGTTTTTCTTTTAGAACTTGCACCCAAATATTGTGGAGAAAAGTGCAATATAAATCCCAGTGTATCATTCTCTAAAACAGCACCAAAGAAAAGGAATATATACTTTAAGGCAAAATGACACAGTCCAAGCACTCAGGGAAGGAGAGAAGAAATAATTTAGCTCCCRACAGCCCCCAACAGTGAATCAGATTGTTTGCAGGACTCATGGACAGCAGATCATCCAGTCCTTGACTGAAAACTGTACTTACTCCTTTTCCTTCAGGGTGTTTAGAAGTGTCACCATCCCAGTGATGTGAATTGCACAGAGGCCATTCCAGCTTGGGTGCACAAAGGTTGGCTCCCCACCACAACACACCCACAACCCTGGAAGACAACTGGCGGATTTGGATAGCTGGAGAAGGACAAAGATTGTAAAATATTCCTCAGCACAACAGGCAGTGGTCATAATATATTTGCAGACAAACATTTCTCAAGCTGATGTTAGGTATTATGGCAARGAGGAATTTTAAGGGCTAGACTGGAAGGAGGATGATGAATTATCTTATTAAARGGCATTATTATGTGAGCCCCTCCCAGGTACAGCAGACAGGACAGGGGAAAGCACATCTCTGGAGAATTTATAAACAGCAAAATGTCTCTTGGGCCAAGGTCACACTCCCACAAAGCAGTGCATTGTCACACCCTGTAAGGACAGACAGACACACTCTAAGCTAAGGAGTGTGCCAAGATTTACCTGGCAGTGCATTCCTGAGCTCATTTAAACCCTGGCCCTGAGAGTRAACTTGCATCTGAAGGATTTGGGTAGGAAAGAAAATATCTGACCAAGCATAGATAAAGATTCCTATTTAAAATCCACCTCCACCTATGTCTCCCCTTGATACAAGCACAGAACTGTTTTATAGAACATGAAATGGGCCCAGTGAAGGAAACAGGGAACATGCTTGCCAAGACACTCGTGTGAAAGGGCATCCCCTGTCAAAGCCACTGCTTGGATTCAGAATAGAAGATGGAAAATGCCCTCCTGCCTCTCCAGGCCTGCAGAGAGCTGAAAGCAGCTGCCCCTCAGTCTCACCTCCTTGGACAGAGCTGTGTCCCCTCCCTCCCAGGTGTACCCATGCTCCCAACTCCCAGCAATCACTCAGGGTCTTGGAGACATTAACAACAGCAGCAATTTCCCCTTCCCCTTCTCTTGATTAAACAGAAGGAAGGAGGTAGAAAAAATATGAGAGACATAAAGCTCCAGATGTTGTCGACACCAATATCTGGTTCCACCAGAGAATTTGAATGCTGAAGCAATGATGGATTACAGTGGGGTCCCTACAGCAATCCAGATTRCAATCATAATACCACTGAGGAAGAATAAGGGCTAGCAGTCATTAATGTGAACAGCAAATGAATTTATGACAATTTCCACTGGTACTTTCAAAGAACATGAATACATCTGTAACAAATTAAGATGACACAGCAGTGTAACTCATTCATTAATAAAGTCTGGGATTGCACATTTGTTGCAAAAYTTGCTGCGTTTGTAACCAGTGGGTTTTAATTCTAGAAGTGTACTTTATTAAAACCATAACACGAATCTCTCTAGGAGGAGAGTTCTAGCCCATTTGCAGACAATTCTGTAGGTGATTTAGTTTTTTGTTTAAATTTACTTTGGTGCAGAAACGGAACTCGTTCAGTAAGTAGATATTTACAGATCTTTACAGTAGATATTTACAGATATTTAATTACTTAATATTTAATTCTATATATTTAATTCAATTATTACATATATTTAATTTTTACAAGATTGTGTGGAAGAGAGTTACAGTCACTCTGCTTTCTTTTTGATAATACAGCAATTACATTTACATTAACAAAAACCTATTAAACAACCTCTCTGTGATCTAAGTGTGGAGGGAGAAATAACAATACCAGAAGAGCAACCCCAAAACAAAGAGGAAACCCAATAACAGCATACCAAGTGTGATGGGATCAGAGCTGTCACAGCTGTGTGGCCATGAGTGTGGACTGTCAGATTGTCCATTTTTAAGGACAGACTCTCAGGACACAGCCTGTTCAATGGTGAGAAGAAACAAAGGTTAGCAGAATTTTAACTCAGGCAATATGAAGTGTATCTGCTGGCCATGTGTTATAACACATGAGCTGACACCTCTCTCCTCTACTTGGCAGTAGCTGCTACTGGGCTGTGCCTCTCAGCTCTGCTCATGCTTCACTGTTAAATAYACCTGATAAAAATCTTGCTACTGCAAGAAACCCGAGCTGTGTATTTCTTTCCCTGCACAAATGTGCCAAATGCCTGCTGGGACAGAAGGTCTGCATTAGGACAGAGGCATTTGCATGTGTGAGATCCACCCTGGGCTGTCAAGAGTGTCCCATGTCCATCTCCTGTGCCCTGTTTGGGCACCTCACAGAGCCAAAAGGGACAAAATGTTGAAGCCTGGGTTCTGCAGGCAGCTCCACAGAGCACCTTCWGGTGGTACTGATGGGGAAGCTGTACCTCTGGCCACTCCATTAAGCTTGTCCAAATACTCACAGGATTGTGGTTTATTTATTCCATTAGAAAGAAACACTTCTAAAGAATAAAGCCTGCATTGCATATTTGATTTTTCATCTATATATTGAAAGTGGAGAGGAAAAGAAGTTATAAATGCTTAGCTTACACTCAAGGAAACCCATAACTATAAAATCAGCATTTCATAAGCTACCAGGGAAAATATGAGAAAATGCAATATTAATTTAAAACAGCAATATTTCACGTTGACTACAAGCCAAACTAACAGCAAAGTTTATCCATAATTTAATGACAAAGTTGCAATATTTTTCACTGTGCTCGATTACTTAACTGAGCAGATTTATGTACATTGCTGAGAGCCAACACAAAAACATTTGGAAGATATTCTCTGAAAATTAAGAAAACAATCTGAATCCTTCCCTGTGAACCTTTAGTAATAGCTGCAAACASAGTGTTAACATGCCATTTATTTGGTAGTTTTTCTACTAGTTATCAAGTATCATCTCAGCTCCCAGCAGAAGGAAGGGTGACAAATAAACCAAGTCACTGATTTGCTATTTAATGCAGAAATGACCAGATGTGCTGTGTTCTAGACCAATCCTAATGGCAGATCTGGGCTGTTCTCTACAACAGCAGCCAAGACAGCAGCCCTGAGTTCAACAGCCCCTTCCTTACTGCAGGAATTGTCCCAGAGGAATTGTCCCAATTCCTTACTGCAGGAATTGTTCTGCTCTCTCATCCATGGCACCTGTGCTATGATCTGCTCTACAGTTTGTAGGCACTTGGATTGAGTTGCACAGAGGTGCTCAGGAGATGAAATTCCACTCAGTTCYACAGGATTCAGAGACTCCTAAATGACCTTCTAAAATCTTGCTTTTTATCTCTCATGAGTCTCAACAAACTCCACGCCCAAATTTCATTTTGGAAGTTGTTGAAAACGACAAAATTGCCATCTACAATGGGATTTCCAGCTTCAAAATGAAAAAAACAACACCAAAAAACTAATAATCCTCAATTTCAACTCCTTTCCTGCTCGTGTCTTCTTCATGTGTTGGCTCCCAGGCCTGCAATGTCACACCAGTCCTCTCTCCCACCTTTCAGGAATCAAATGCTATTGGCTTTCACAAAAAGACACCTTCAGAAAACACACCAGAAGCATCCAGGATGAAAAAATAAGCCAGTGGAAGTGCTTGACATTAAAAAAGTAGCACCTCCAGACCAGGCAGAAAGAACTCTCTGGACTTTGGCAGCACCTGGATCTTTTTAAGCCAGTATTGTTTAGTGGTACTTGAAATTGTGAGTCTTTCTAAAATGCTTCTGTCAAGTGTAATAACTGCTTGGATGGACCTCTGTTAATCAATCCTGAAACAGCATTCTGTTTTGACTTAGGAACATGTGGCTTCATTGGCATTTCAAGCTGTTCACACTCCTGTTTCATTATCTGCTCCTCAGCCATCAAAGCTGCTGGTGAAGAAGGGTAGTCCAAAGCTCAGACTGCAGTCCAAAGCTCTAATAACAGGCTAGACAGTAAACAAACCAAAATTCTTGTTGTGAAGCACTGCTGGYATCTTCCTAAGTAAAAAGGGGTGCAGTCAGGTCTGGATAACAGGGAGCTAAACTAGATATATTCCCCACAGCTGCAGAAAGGAGTGTACCAAGAGGAGTGAGCTTTCCTCAACTTCATTTCAGCCAGTAATTCCCATAAAACATCTATCTTCTTGTGCTGRGATCACTCCTCCTCCTGAAACAAGAATCATATTTTTAAATATACCAAAATGCTATTTTCAAAAATTAATTAAGCTGTGAAACACTATGTGGAACTCACCAAGAGGCAGAAGGGAGAAATCTAAGACACTTGGCTGTGATAGATGGCAAAGAGTGTTCTCCAGATTTTCTGCTGGATGAGGCTGAATTCACACTGACAGCACACAGACCACCAGGGATCAGACCCCAGCACTGCTTCCCTCCTCTCAAACTTCCATAAAATGGAAAGGCAGAAAAGGAACCTCCCCCATCCTTCAGCCACATGATGGACTTCACTCATTGGTCTCAATACCAGTGCCAGGGTAACATTTTTTGATCAGCACAGATGGCAAAGCCGTGGAGAAAATACACTATACCAGCCACAACAACCAAAAAATATTGCTTATGACAAAGCAAGGGGGCCCTTGATCTACAGGATGAAAGACTAAGGCTTTCAAAATCCATTTTGGGTAGGGAAAAAACCCCAAAACCTCATCAGCATTATGAAACACAGTGAGTACACAGGRAACAAACAGCAACTGGACCATTCCTGGGCCAGTCTTGGGTTTCAACCCTCTGAAACCTTTGCCTGTGTCCATGATTAATGTTTACTGAATTCTTCACCAGTAAGAGACCTCAGCACAAGCTGACTGCACAGCCACTGGGATTTTAATGCCCAATAAATTATCTGCTGTTTTGGAAAAGCCAGTTATCCTATTTAATTTGACAGCCCCATGCAGGGTGAATTCCATAGACACAAAACAAATGTCAGGCCTCGAGCCCAACACACATTTCCCCAGATGCAAAATACACATCAGTTGCTCTCTTAGGAGGATGGAAAAAACTAATCCCTCTAAATTATGCAAACCAAGCAGTGAGAGCAGGCTTAAAGCCCTTGCTTTTAAGAAGTAAAGCATAAACCACACTACAGCTTTATATCTGCCTTCTATTTTTTTTTTTTGCCTTTCCATGATCTGCAACACAATTTTTTTAAGATCTGCTCCTGAGTGCCTCCAACAGGCACTTTTTAGGGGGAATTAGGTTCTCATTTCTCCTCAGGACTGCCATCCAGCCCTCTAAACACTTATCTTGCTCCTGTAGAAGGACTTGGACCATGGAAGATCTTTTCCAATCCAACTTTCATTTAATTTTGCATGAAGGAAGACAGTGAGGGGAGAGCTTTTTCTTTTACTCATCTGGTATCTCATTCAGATCTGAGTTGGAACAGAAACAGAGGAGGAACATCCACTGAACTCTAAGTGCTTTCCAGCTCTGGCTCACATCTGTTACTAATGCATCTTTATATTACTGGGTAGTTYAATAAACAAGGAAGCCAGAGCTGTCAGTCCTATCATTTCAGAACTTGATCCCCGGCTCTGACACGAATCTTGCAGAGGCTGATGCATTTACATGATTCGTTCTGCCCGTCTGCAAATTGAAATAAGAATTTCTTTTGCCATAAGCCAAGTGTGGAAGTCGGGAGGAAAAGCTCAGAGTAGAAGGTTGGTGCTACTGGAAAGCAGCCGGATGGGGCAGCAGCCCTGCTGGCACTTTGCTGTCACACTTTGTGTCGGGACGGGAGACAGGGTAGCACAGGGCGAGCAGCACCGAGAGAGCGAGAGAGGGAAGGACGGAGAGCGGGAGATGCTAAAATAAACTGCGGGGCAGCCTTGGCAAGCGCTTACCCAGAATCCATGCAAGTGAACAGCAGCTGCCCCACATAATTAAAGGCTGCGGCACCGCCGGATTACAGGGCTGCGTCCCTTCCTCTCGGGCACCGGTCACGCTCCGCGACGGAGCCACCTCGGCCGCCCTGTGTCCTTTCCTCTCTCTCCGCATCCCTCCCGCTCTTTCTCCACATCTTTCCCTCTCTTCTCTGAATCTCTCCCTCTCCTCTCCGCCTACTCTCGCTCCTCTCTGCACTTTTCCCTCTCCTCTCCGCATCCCCCCCGCTCCTCTCCGGATCTCTCCCGCCCTTCTCCGCATTTTTCCCTCCCGGCTCCGGCTGTCCCCGGCGGCCCGCAGGTGGCGCGGCAGGTCCGCGGGCGCTGCGGGCGCTGCGGAGCCGCGGCCGGGCCGAGGGGCGGAGGGGCGGGCGGACTCTCCGCATTGTGCGGCCGCGCCGCTGCCGGCGGGAGCGCCCGGGGCCGAGCCGGGCCGGGCCGGGCTGCGAGCAGAGAGGTGAGCGCCGGGCGGGCCGAGCGGGGCACAAGGGAGGATGAGGAGCGGGGATTGGCTGCTCCGCGGGCGCAAGGGAGGATGAGGAGCGGGGCTGGGATTCCCCGCGGGTGCGGGCGCAAGGGAGGATGCGGAGTGCGGGGCCGCAGCCGCGGAGCCGCCCCGCACACCTGCCCGGAGCGGTGCGGAGCAAAGCCCGGCCCGAGGGACGGAGCTGCCGGTGAGGAACCGATACCTGGCTGCTCGGAAATGGGAAGCAGAGCTGCGGGCGGYGGGAGCTTCCATGGGAGGCAGAGCCGGTGTCCCAGCCCCT
Organism: Cardinalis cardinalis; assembly: GCA_014549065.1. Lineage (NCBI taxonomy): Eukaryota > Metazoa > Chordata > Aves > Passeriformes > Cardinalidae > Cardinalis > Cardinalis cardinalis. The sequence goes on from JACDOX010000323.1 coordinate 75,385, forward strand.
GAGTATCCCGTTCCGCCACGTCCTGGAACAGTTCAGACTGTCCGTGCAGACTGAGAGTGGTCTGATACTCTCAAGCGAAAGGAATCAGGAGCATTTAGACATCAGAGATGAACCAGGACCGTTCTTGATGTTAGGTGTCTTTACTTTTTCTTCTTACAAGCGTTTCCGTATAGGAAAAAATCTTCCACCTTTTTTTTTTGTCAAACAACACGTTGGAAATGCATTTTGCTGTAAGTAAGGAGTGCTGACATCCTACGCCTCTGTTAGATTCGTGGCTAAAGCGGGTGCTTCAGCACAGCAGCAAACCCATCACTGGCTGCATTCACACGTAAAGTTCTACCCTGCTTTAAGGGGAGACCGAGAATTTGAGGTTTTAGTCAGGGCTCAGGATCACCATCATCACGATTGCCATGTTGTCACTGAAGATCTTTGAGCATTCTGCAATGACAGGTATGGTTATAGATTTCACTGTCCAGGTCAGCAGAATCAAGGTCATGCAGCAAAACTGTGAGCACAGACAATTCCCCAGCTCAAAGTGCAGTACCAGGAGCTCTGGCATCCTTCTGCTGACCCCGTGCTTTGCTCAATGTTTATGTATGAGCYGAGGCAGCTTAAAAAGGAGCGCTGGAGAACTTTCTGGGTATGGATTTGTTTAGGGCAGTGAGCAAGGTACAAGTGCTTAGAAGGTTTTAAGGCAACTGCTGCTAAGTAATTGAAACCCTTTTGGAGCTGGAGGGCTCAAGGAAAGAGCAGCTGTCTGCAGGCACTGCTAGTGAGAGCTCACAGCTATTAAATATATTCTACAAAAAATTATTCCCTGAGTATCATTCAAATACAGTAAATAGATGCAATTTCAGCTGAAAGCAAAAGGAAGAAATAAATAATTAGGAGCCTTGCAAGGTGCTTGGGGTTGTTAAGTACCTTTTGCAGTCTTACAGTGCCAGTGTGAAGCAAAGCAATAGCCAGAAAGCTGAAGGTAGGTTCTGCACAAAGAGTGCCAAATGTGTCAGTGGTGTTACTGCAATGCTTAAAGCAGGAACAGAGCATCAATTATCATGATTATTTAAAAAGGAGAAGAAAAAGGCGGGGGTGGGCAGGGGAAGGGGAGAGCCTGGCTCCTTGCAGTTCCATCCTTGTGCTGTTCTTCCCCAGGCTCTGCATTGACGTCACAATGACACGGTGAAGCTGAAGGCAGGAGCTGGGAACAGTTCTTCTGCTTCACTTTTGGTAATTGAGGGAGTTTGCCACCACTGCCTTCCTTCCAGCATGGCCAAGAGTGCAGAAGTGAAGCTGGCGATCTTCGGCCGGGCTGGCGTGGGCAAGTCAGGTATGTTTGACTTCTGAWTTTTTCTTCTTTGGGTAACTTTTTGCTCCCTCTGTGCTGATAAACTCTTCATAAATAGGACATCTCTGACCTTCTTGGCAGGGAGGTTGGGATGAGGCCAGGAATTCTCCCTTCTTTGGAGCTATTTTCTCCAGGTTCTACCAAATAGATGTATTTTTATCRCTTTTTAAGAAAAAGCGCAACAACACCAAAACAAACTTCCCAAATCAAACCCACTTCTCATGGAGTAAGTGGAAATATTATTCTTCTCCAGTGGAAAGAATTAGTAGAGTTAGTAATTTGTCTCTTCTTAGCTTGYGCTCAATGAAGGCATGGGGTATTATGCTCCCTATCCTCTGTTCAATACTAGATGAGTTCTGTCACAGTTGTAATTCTGGCTGATTTCCACAGGAGATTTTAGACTCAGCAACTCAAAGAAGTTTTGTTCTTAATGCTCTCCTGGATTTACATGTTTACCAGCAATCTAAGGCAGCACCATGTGTAAAGTTTGCATTTGCAGAGATCTTTTGAGAAATAAACATAGTCTGTCGATTTCATGTGGTAGAGACACAAGGGGGAGGCATAAATGTTAAAAATCCATTTCTGCAGACAGCCTTTCCTCTGGTGAGATGAGGAGCAGAGCGTGAGGCTTGCAATCTCTCTCAGATATTCAGGAGTGTTGCATTAACTTGACAGCTCCACGACCACTCTAACAAGTCCTTGCACCACAGGGATGRGGAAATGGGGAGACTGAGCCTAATCATGCTCCTGTGGCACTTTGGGAACTGTAAGACACTGTTTCTTTTAGGGAAATAAATGTGCACAAGAGAAGGCAGGAGATAGGATGTCCTGGTAAGAGCATTAAGCCAGACTCAGCTGCCATCAACCAGCTCCAGTTCCCCAAAGTGACTTTTATGTTACACATGCCAAGGTTCTGTCCTACAAAAGCATTACAGTTTCAGTAACTTGGGAATGGGTTGTTTATAAAAGCACATTTACCCTGAAGGTATTTTAGCAGAACACTATCAGTGAAGTAGTTCTGTCAGCTATCAGGACAAAAGGCATATGTGAGGCAGAAGTTCTTAGAGATTATACTGCTTATTCAAAGGCAATGCAGATTAAATTCCACCTTTTTGAATAGAATGCCCCAGGGAATGCTGATAATATACTGGGATAAGTTTAAACTCTTCCTTCTTCCCTGCTGCTCTTACCCCATCCCCTCTTTTATATTCATATTTCACTGTCCTACCTAAGTTTTGCAACTTCAGTGGTTCCCCTTTTGGTTTATCTTACATTCTGTTGATGGTTTCTGTGGTTTTCCAGTGTTTTTGCTGGATTCAAAATAATGCAAGAGAACATTGAAATATTTGCAGYAAAACAAACACTAAAAGAATCCCCCCTCCCTGATATTCTTAATAGTTTGAGAGCTYGTATTTAAAAAATACAAAACTACTTTTGAAGTGCTCCATTAAGTGCTGCTACCCCAGCACAGGATCAACCAAAGCCTTTTTTACCTATTGTATCCTTTTTGTAGATTTCAGTATATACTAGGATAGTGCAAATAGTAAAAATGTTTTCCTGTAGTCCTGGAAATGGGTGGGAGACAGAAGAAATGGAAAGCCAATAAAAACATCCTAGTCCTTCAAAGTCTTCCTCCTCTCTCCTTTTTTTCCCTTTGAGATGCAAGGAAATATTACATAAAATATGAATGAGGTCCCCCCTTTTGACTGTGACCATATTTGCCAGTCTGTGTGGAAATGAAGGCACAAATAAGTGGGCAGCACAAGGTGAATTTACTGGGGTGGAAGGGCCACAGAGCACTATCAGCTACCTGAACAGAGCCTGAACTGTGCCTTCCAGAATCTCCAGCTTGCTTATGAAAACCCCTCTGTTACATTCCCATAAAAGGATCCAGTTTCAACAGCTTGGCCAACTGCAGAGAAATAAGTGTGTGTGTGTGTGTGTGTGTGTGTGTGTGAGGGGGGTGGTGTCTGAAAATACCTATTTGCCTGTAGCCAACAGCAACAACAGCGGGAGCTGTGCAAGTGCTGTTTGTTACACCTTTGCTAGGAACAGAGCTGGGCACCAGGCAGCCTGCAGGCAGCTGGCTCTGGTGGGCAGTACCCTGCTAGAATAGTGTCAATAGTGTGTTTTCTGGTGTTACCACACCATGCCCTGTCCCTGTGACCAGTTTGTCRTGTGCTGTGGGGACAGGACCCTGTGGTCAGAGCTCGCTGGAACGGACTTGGCCAGACAGCTGGAAGATAAGCCAGACTCCAGAAGCAAGAGCACAAGGCAGAATGCTGGAGCACACATGCAATGAAAAGGAGACTTTGGGTGATAAATAGGGCCACTGCAATTGCCAGAAMGTCATGCCAAAATAGGGTCACTGGCTTGCTTTCCTGGCTCATCCCCRTTGCTGAGGAAGAGCCAGGCATTAGGTTCGTAATCTGTAAGTGGCTGAAGCACCTCACAGGGTCTGTGGAGTTCCAGGCAYGCTCTGCAACATCCTGGAGAGACTCCTCTCCCACTGACTGACCAGAGCTTGGGTCAGGAAGTCCCAGTAGCTGTGGAGAAAGAAGTGCTGTGCTCCAGGACAGTGTGTGGAGAGCCAGAGCTGTCCCTCAGGCACTACAGAAGTTGTTGGACCTGTTACCATTACTGAGAGCTGAGGAAGATCCCAGTCTCACTGTTAATGGCAGGCATCTTTCTTAAGGGTGAAAGACTCCCTGTTCTACAAAGCAGTCCCTCCCAAGGCTCTCCAAAATGTGAGGTGGGAAACCAGAACACTGCTCACAAATCTGAATAGTGATAGCATCTCTATCAAAAGAGATATCTCCAAATATACACTGAATAGTGATAGCATCTCTATCAAAAGAGATATCTCAAAATATACTCACTGAATAGAGATAGCATCTCTATCAAAAGAGATATCTCAAAATATACTCACTGAATAGAGATAGCATCTCTATCAAAAGAGATATCTCAAATTTTGAGATATCTCAAAAGAGATTTAACAAAAGAGTTAAATCCAGGGAAAACAAAACATTTCTTTCTTTCCACTTTCTTGCTGCCCATCAAGTTTCCACGATTCAAAGGTTTAAAAAACAGACAGGGGGCAATAGCTAATGTGAGTGTCAGCTTTTCACTGTTCTCTTTCCTTGCCTTGTCTCCTCCTGCCTGCTGGAGAAAACCAGCAGAATAGCTGATCAACTCACCTGTTCCCTTTTGCCTTTTTACTTAATGCAGACCTCAACCTTTCAGATAGAAAAAGAGCAGACTAGCTCAGAAGGAGGCACAGGAGCTCCCCCAGACCAGAGTTACACTGAGTAATGGCCAAACTCACCAGGTACAACCTGCTCTCATACAGTGCACTAGATATTCCTCCATTCACCATGTTCTTACTGTATAAAAGCTGCATAAACATTGTTTTAAAACAGCTGAAAAAAGCCAGATGAGGAGCTCTGCCTGAGCCAAGGAGCAGTTTGCAGCTGCTTCACTGGGGAAGAGGAGGAAGTGCTCTGTGGGTGGGAAGGGACATKGCTGAGACCTGCTATAGATAACAGGGCTGTACCTCCTAATTTGGGCTGSAGTCAAGCAGCACTGAGGAGGGGAAAGAGCTTTTAGAGTCTTTCTTTACAGCCAAGAGGAGCTTGGATGGAGCAGAGAATTAAAGTTGAAGTGAATCACTTAAACACTGCTGTTTAAATTGTTCTTTTGCTGGATCCTACAGCTTCATTCCTATGGTAACAAAACTGAGGATTTCCTCAATAGCTCCTTTTAAAACTACAGTGGTAGCAATTAATAAAGACTTAAARGCCTTGTTCTTCCATGTCATCACAACTCACAGTATTTGCCCAGAAATCTAAAGAGGAGTGAAAATGTATGAAGCAGGAGGAGGAAAACAGGGCAKGTACTGGATAACACTGCATGGCTGATGCTCTTCCAACTCATAACTCAGTGAACTATGAATGCTCAAAATACCTCTGCTTAGGAGCCTTTCTATTTTGGCCAAAAAAGAGACAATGTCCAGCTGCAGCATGTGCTATCCAAGATGCCTTTTTTGCTGTGTGTGTGCCAGGCTGAACACTCCAAGTTTTGGGGTAGCAGGGCTGGTTTGCCCAGCCCCTGGCAGATGYAGTTCTCATCTGTCTGGATGGGCTGAGGAATGGGACATGGAAGTGTGTGTGGGTTCAGCARTGGGGAAGATACTGAGGATTTCCCCCAGTAAATGAATCAGTTCCTAAGCAAATCAGTGCCCGTGCAATCAGGTATGTGGGGCAGAGGGCTGTTGTCACCTTTTCATCCAGCAACATCTTGGACTCTTCCATTTGAGCAAAAGGATGATCAGAAAAGTGGTTTCAGTGAGTGTCACCTCACAAAGAGCCTGTGCCATCATAGAAATTAAGATTTTAGCAACTCAAATAATTTTAGAGTCACAGTAGACAAACTCCTGAGCAGATGTATATTTGTATCTGTTGGCTTATGGTATTTTCCCATGTCTAAGCCRGGATGGGGGAAAAATACCTGGTTTTGAAAGTTCCTGCAGAAAAACTCAAGTAAGCAGCCAAACCAGAGAGCCCTTCAACAAATCTGTGTTTTGTTTTCATTATTTGGGGATATGTCTGAAACACACTACCAGGGATCACTTCCCAATTGCAAGGTCTGGGCGTGTGGGAAATAGAACTGCATTCATTGTCACCCCACCCCCCCATTCAAAAAACCCTCTGGGTTACTGGGAAAGAAGCCCAAAGTGATTTTTCTACTTCACAAATCCCTGCTCATATATTTTCCCCCACCAGTTGCATTTCAGGGACTTTTGCAGAGGAAACAGGAGTTATTAAGGAGTGATTAGTTATCAAGCTCACAGCTCTGCTAGTAAGGCAGGGAAAGCTGCCACAAGATCTTCAAAGTCCTTGCTGTACCAACTGATGTATGGATCACTGTAATAAGGTGCCTCTGGAATCCAAAAATGTGGGTGGAAAGAGGCTGGATTTTCTGTTGTGGGTTTTGTTTGGGTTTTTTTGTTTTTACTTACACTACTGTAGTAGGTCAGTTGCCTTTTTTTTCCCCTTCATTCTTAGGAATGGCAATGACAACCAGATGCTTAAGTGATTATTGAGTGATCATGTTTAACACCCACTATTAATTTTAGTATTTTGCAAAATTTAAAAAAAATAATTGCTATTTTTACTATTTTGCTGGTAAAGTACTCATAAAACACTCCAAATTTTTACATTGTCTAGTTTTACACTTTTCAACCAGCTCCAGCTCCTCTGAAGGGACTGTGCCTGTATGTGGATAAGTCATAACAGTAATTAGGCCACTAACTTTAAGATTATTTCTTCCCCAACAAAAATACAAATGCGTCCTCTTGGAGCAAGTAATATTGCAAGCAAACAGCTGCATTGAAATAATCCCAAGCTGCTGTTCAGGGAATGATGTTGATGCCCATTCAGAGGGAGAGCCCCAAGTTCATGCATTGGTGAAATAAGTTGCATTGGGGCTTTAGGCTGTTGGCTAAAGAGACTGTATCTGTGTGCTTTCTCAAAACTGCATTTGTTGATCTTGTCATGCTAGAACTAAAGAGAACACCAGGAACCTGGGCTAGAGATGCAAACATTTGCTCTGCTTGTCTGTTACCTCCTCCCTTTCCTCTGCTTGTTTGCCTATCCATGGTTCACTATAGCCTTGCCCTTGCTGTAGTGGAAACCATTCATGCTCTGCTCGACATTTGATCCTCCTTCTGGCTAACCATGAAATCCTAAAATGCAGAATTGCTCTAACCAAGTGCCAACGTTGTTCATTCAGGCATAGCTGCCTCCCCTGTTCCATCTCATTTAACCACATCTGACACCAGCCCTACCTGTATCCCCTCTAAGCAGCTGGTGGCAGCTGTTGGAGCCAAGACTAGTCCTGCTGTTCTTATTTTTTTTGTTGTTTAGGTTGGGCTAAATATAGCCTGCTGTTTGRTTACTRAGGAAGGAATGTAAGGATTCAAGATTTATGCGTGCAGCGAAAATTTTTCCCTTGTCCTGTGCCTGGCCACCCCCTGCAGCTCTTGCCTTGATAAGATAGCTGCCCTGCCCCCTTGTCTSCTGCAGTTTTGCCAAAGGCAACTGCAAAGCTTCCTGCTGGAGTTCCAGGAATGGTTTGTCTGGTTTTGGTAAAGGTTTGCACTGTTTGGGTCAGTCTGCTGCTCCCCAGCAGGGCACAGAATGCAGAAACTTTCAGAAACAGCAGGATTTTTAATCTTCCACAAACTTGTTGCTACCTCCCTGATATCTGAAGTCCTTTTTCCTTGCATATACTTTTCTTGCCTTGCTTCTTCTCAGCTGTCATCCTCCCCCTTCCATTTCCCTAGAACAGTGCATATTCCCTAAAGACTGCATATGGTGAAATGGCTTTGTACTTTACAGGAAGATTTTGTGTTTACAGCTCCTTTCTCATCCTCCTCACTCTGGGCTTCCTCTCATCTCTGTTTCTCCTCCCCAGCTCCTTCTTTGCCCACACTGTCAGTGCACTGTGCATCATCAAATATTCAGGGCATGAGAGCCAGGTGAGCTAATCCTGGCAGCAGTGGTGTGATGCAGCAAGGAACAGTCACTCTGAAGTGGTTCCCACTGGAACTGGTCCTGGAAACCACTCCTTGGTGTGGATTTGGAGGATGTTGGCTGCTCCAGGCAGTYGTTGCCTGAAGCCAGCTTTGCACAGGTTAAAAAGGAAAGCAGTCTATAKCTGTACACAGCTAGTCTTGGTCATAGAACTAGGTAAATTTACCTATTTTGGCTTTGTGGCAAAGCAGGAGAAACAAATTACATCTGTATTTCTCAAACAAACTCTCTTTTTGCATTTACTTTTGTACCACCCTTGAGCCTTTTACATTTACAGCACCCAAAAATAAATATGCTTGGTGTATGAAAAACTAACATTGCCCTAAAGCAGAAGGATCAATGAAATGCTTTGGGCTCTAGCTGAGCCCTGGTTACAGGGCTGTGATTATCTGCTGGTGACTGGAGGTGTTTGTACCCTCTCATCACACTCCTGGCAGGGCTCTGGTGAGCAGGAGAGACAAAGAATTGCTCTAAGGTGGCAAGGGAGCTCTGGCATCCTCATCCATTTGCTGCTTTCTTTCCAAGTGTGTGTTTGCTCAGTATTTCTGGCAGCCTKTTGTACACCCCCTGCTGCACAGGCAATCACAGCTTTGGGTAGGGACACCCCTCAGCCTCTCCACAGGCAGTTTGAGGGGTGCTGCTGGGGCTCCCCGCTGCCACCCCAGAGTTTTGGAACTCCCACCTCAGCAGATCTCATCCTGGCCTGCTGTTAGAGCCCCCATTTCCTTCCCTTCACCTCAGATCAAACCAGCCCCTCCTGTTTTCATTGACTCCTACCCTTTCCTGGAGACAGGCAAACAGCTGAGGGAGGTGCCTCTGTTTCTATAGCCTTTTCACAATTCTGAATGGGAACAGTTCTTTTTTTATGGCTGTTTCCCACCAGGTAGAGCATTCACGCTGCTGGAGTCAGTCTGCAGCTGCTACAGCTCCTGATGGATTTGCCATGTAGGTGTTGGGAAGTGCCATATGTTATGGCAGTGATGCTGTAGATAACTCAAATTCTCTGCATCCAGCAYGAAAAGATGAATGGCAAGAGAAGCATGAAGCCCTGGGGAAGGAAGTAGTAGATATATTAAACATATGTGCAGCTTTAAAATGTCATAGAAATTGGCTGGGGCCTCCAGCTGCCTTTCCAGAAATGTTAGACAGTAGTCTGCTTGCAGGAAAACGAGGGAATATGTTGAAAACATCCAGCCTGGGTTTGAAAGCACACAGAGCTGCCGACATTCCCAGGTTGTCCTGCTGCCTCCGGGGAGAGGAGCTGCAGAAAAGCCAGAGCAGAGGCCTGGGGCAGTGCTGTGTTACCACAGGGGACCTCTTTGGATAAGTGCCTTGAGAAGTTTTCAGGGTGGAAGGATGCAAGTGGGCAGGATGCATTCTCCCAGGGAGGGAATGTCTCCAGTGCCTGAGCAGMGCTGTGGCTTTCCCGAGGGCTGAGGGAGCCATGGCCACAGCACAGCTCTCCTGCAAGGCAGGCCASTGGGACAGGCCTCAAGGGGCCAGAATGGGAACTGAGGTGAAGGAATGGGGAGCCTGAGAGTCCCAAGTCACCCAGGGAATGGTGACTTGGGCATGGCTTTCCATGATTTCTCCTCAGGGCCAGGGCTGCTGAGATCCAGCCTGAGGGATGGCTCCGAGGCTGGCAGTGTCCGAGCCAATCCCTCTGGGATCCTCTGGCCCTTTATGGCTCTGCCACTGACACTTATTACTGACAGCAAAATAAAGYACAGAAGCAACACTTATTTTCATTAAAAACATATTTGGCAATCCTGTCTTTCACTGCTTTTCCAATAGGGCTTAATTTCATTTTGACCCACAGGAGCACAAGCACAAAAGGAGCTTGTCTTTATTTTCCATCCAAGTCTCAGTCTGACTATAATATAGTCTATCAGAGATTTGCACAACCCTGCTCTGGAGAGCTGCTTTTGTCAGCAGCTCATCCCTGTGCCTGCCCTGGGAAACAAAATTCCCACTCCCCAGAGCAGGGGGAGCCAGTTAGCCAGAGCTGTCAGCCCTGATCTCTGCCTGACCTACCCAGCAACTGACCCAGAGGAGCTGCACAAGTGAGAACTTCAAAAGGGTCATTCAAAGCAGGAAAATGTAAGAAGATCAGAGTCAGCTATTTCTTTTTTCACTGCAGAATAAATTAAAAATTATTGAAGAGTCACCACAGAAGAATGCAGTATTAGACCCATGGGTGGCAGAGAAAACACACAAACAAAAAATCCCCACCAAATCCCACACTCTCCAAAATGCTGGACATGAGAGGATGAGTGCCAAAACAAACACCTTGTCAGCCAGCCTCAGTGGCAGAATCTGTGGTGCTCTGCTGCTTAACCCAACTGGATTCCTTTGGTTATGTGCACTGGAGTTGGTTCTCCTCCAGGCTGATTTCCAGCATGAAATAATTTAATAGTGATCCACAATATGTCTTGGCAAAAGTTTAAAAAAAACTTATCTCCAATTAAAGAAAACTTGACCTTTAGCTACATGGAACATTACAGGTCTCAAGATATTACAGTAAGCTGTGTCCTGAACAATCAAACATTCATATACTAATCTTCAGTCTCCCGTGGTAATCTCAAATAAAAAACATCTCATGCAAGAATACTCTTTTGTTAGTATTCAGTGTAATTAAACCAGTCTAGTTCTCACCACCCACCTCTGTGTATCCTCAGCATCACTTTGGTAATTTCTTGGCAAATTTTGTTTGCAGTTTCTGACCCTGCATGTGAAATAACCAAGCCTCTCTCATGAAAACAAGCTACCTCTATTTTAAACATACTCAGTATGACTGGTTTCTTCATTAATTGCTATTTGGGATCTAGTATGAAAGAGGCCCCTGAGATTTAGCTCAATACCACTGTGCTGGAAATTCACATAGTGTTCAGTGCAGACTGGGAGGAGTTTGGGAGCCTGTCCTCTAAGAAATACTTCYATAGTTTGGACAGGTTTTATGTATCATTCTGCACACTTCTAGGACTCCACAGAAAAGACCACATTCTATTTCCACTCTTTCCTGCATGATAAGGCAAATATATTKGATTCTTAACTAAGAAAGGATCTTTGCCTGTTCTCTTTTCCTAATCTCCCTTTTCAGAATAAAGCCCCAAAACCTATAGGATTTTCTTTAYTTTGTTTTCATGAAGGAGCCCTTTCCCTAAGCAGCTAGGGTGTATATTTATCTGTAAAATCACATGCAGCTACTRGTGTTCATGGTACAATCAGTATCAGCTCTGGAGCAGGATAGTTTGRTATCCTGGTAAAGATGAGGCAAGAGACAGACCATAGAAAATGCAGAAAAATCTTTGAGCAGTTTCTTAAATTCTGACATTTTACAGGTCTGAAAAGTCTCATGATCTGCCTGCAGGTCTTCACACCCAGCTGGACAAACTTTCAGTGTTATTAAGACTGACTCCATGCTCAGGATCATATATCTCACCTCACATTAGGTCTTTTTAATAAAAGACTTTTTATTCACTTAAAATAATTTTGCATGGCTCACTTTGTAGCATTTCTTCAATTGCTAAACATTTACTAAATGATGCCCTTCWAGTAAGCTGTGAGAATATTAATATCATCCAGTCTGAGGAACTTTGTTTGCACATCAGAGCCCTGGAAATATTTTCTGTTCCCAGTGCCACAGCATAGACAGGGATGGGCTGCAAATAGAAATAAGGGACTCCACAGAAGGAAGTTACCTTCACAGCTGAATTAAAACAGAACATTGCCACCTTAGATCCTACTTCTAGTTCTGCTCAGGAGGTGGCTGGCAGGCCTGTTCAAAAAGGCAGGGAAAATACAATGATCAACAGCAGGATTTGGAACAGGGCTTAGGGAAACATACTCATGACAAAAGTACCTTGAAGCTTGGTTGTACACTTATTTTCTGTTCATTCCCATTAACACTGCTGCTCTTGGTGAAGGTTCAAATGCTTTTGTTATGGATAACAGAGCAGAGGATGGAAAAAAGGCTTTGGTTCCAAGAATRGGCAATCTGACATCACGTGTTAGAGGTACCAGGACATTGTGCAATTCCAGGACTTCTCTGTTCACTTCAGCAGGTGACCCTTCAGAAGTCAGGGCTCTACAGCCCTGGGACATCCCAAAGGTATATTCAGAACACTTCATACCTGCTGGTTGCAAAAGTGCTCTCAGATCTCARACTGGTCTCAGGAAAAGATTTGCAGGCCAGTCACAAACAGAGAATGCTCAGGGTGACTCCCAGAGTGCTAAACGAGTGAGAATAGTTCTGCATCTGGGTCACTTTGTAAGGGGTAATCCAATTGCACCTCTACCAGGATGCTTTTAATGATCTTGGAGAACAAAATGAATGTGGTGGGTTTGGCTTGGGTTTTTTCCAGTATGAGAATTGACCTGTAGAAAAACTCGTGTTCCCGAAGCTTGGAGCACAGAGTGGCATCCTCAGCTCCCAGCTGGGTTGCAGGCTTTCTGAGGAGCAAGGAGTGTCCCAGTGAAGCCCAAAAAGARCATGAATGCATGAAGGTGCTGGGTTGTATGGGAATGGGGACTCTCTGCCTAATGACTGCTCCACCTCGTTTGTCCCTGTGCCTCTCAGCACACCACCACAGCCACTGCTTCTRAAAAAAGAAAAATTGGACCATTGAAACAAGTGCTATTCACCCCCTTGCTGCAGCAGGACTTAGGCCACCTTAGCCCTCTCCAGAAGCTAAACCACAGCAGCTCCCTCAGCCCATGCATTTGAAAGGAAACCCAAATGTTGTCACACAGGTGGTGCACTTGGCACCACACTTCARTATTAGACAAGCCTGGAGCCTGGGCTGTCCATACTGTGGTACCCTGCAGCCAGTGCAGGGTTTTCTGCCCTGCTGCTCTCAGCAGTGCAGAACCTGTCCAATTCTAGGTRCCTCATGAACACCTCATTATTTTATTCCTCATTAAATAATTTCCCCAGTGACAAACATTTTATGTCCTTCATTGCAAGGGGGTCAGAGAAGAGGACTGCAATAACCCTTCCTAGCTTGAAAAATATGATCTTGTTGACCRTGAGTATATTAAGAATCTTTCCCTGGTGCTTTGTGGACTTTTAATTCCTCTTGAGCTAAAACCCTGCTGTAGTCATGATCCTCTCCTCTGGGCCACCTCCATTTTTTCAGTAGTGTTTGTATTCTATATATCTGCTTATTCCTACACACTAACCACAGGGAGCCCTCTCTTCATTTGATGAGGCAGATCCTCATAACACTGTTATGTAATCTTTTTTACAATTTAATATTAAGTACCTAAGGAAAAAATTCTGTAACTTTCTGTATTGGTTTTATTTAACACATAACTTTATGGCACTAGGCTGAAAGCATTCACAAGTCAATGTTTGGACTGCACTGCAGGGATGTTAATGAGAACATCCAAATTTTATGCTTTTGAACTCATTAAAATGAACAGCACAATTTGTGCAGCAGTGGCTTATTTGCAAGAACAGAGATTAACAGGAGCACACAGAAGAGCAGAATACAGATGCAATTTTTTTTCTCATGGAGATCAGAACAAAAATGCAGAGCTTTCCATGCTGACAGGAATATTTTTACCTCTGAACAAGGTGTAAGATTTGAAAACACACTGGCAAATAAAGAGCTTGCACAGAGGAGATCTGCACGTATCAAAGGGGAAACGTAGAAGCAGTCAGATTTAGAAAGACAAACCTTAAGCTAACACTGTTGGAAGAGGAAAAAGCAAAGTCACAGAAGGTGAGCTTTAGTTACAACTCTTCAAAACTAGATGGAAATTTCAAGGGATTATTTGCAAAGCTAATATAGAACATTAGTTATGGAAAATTAAAGATTAATTCAAGGCTCCACAAAATGCTAGACTAAATAACCTTGTGCTGTGTCCTGAACAAATGCTGTGGCCCTCACAGATAGGAGGAGGTTGATATATGAAAATAAATGAAAAAGAAAAAGCCTGTGTTTATTTCTGTGGGCTTGGGAAAGCCACCAGGAGCAGGATCAGTCATGCCATGGACCATGCCCACTCTGCCTCCTTCCAGGGGGGAAAGAGGATGTCTGGGGTGACCCCAAATCAATGCTAGCAGCCTGCCAGAAAGCAATATMATGAACTGAAAGACAAAACACTGTTTGAAAGCAAGCACTGTAAGGGCAAAACCGAAGACCCAGGAAAAGTGTGGGTGCTGTGTCCTCAGTCATAGGTGCTGCATCAGTTTTCATTCAAAATTTGGAGCACTCCCTACAAATTCTCCAAAAACACATCATCCGAAAAAGTTATAGTTCACACTTTTTTTCCACCCCTGCCTTGCAGCAGCACCAGAGTTTATGCAGCACAGCACTAACACACCCTTGCAGCACCATGGGTTTCACAAACTGAGGACACACTGAATAAAACCACAAAGGAACTGGCCAAGGTGATCTAACCAAGACCATTCCAGCTCAATCTAGATGCTGACTTCTTGGACCAAGGGCTCTTCCTGCTGTCTGAATGATTCCAGCTGCCCCTATCAGCATGCTCTGTTTTTCAGCCACATAAATACAGGCTTACCATAACCTTGTGTCTCCATCTCCTAGATACAAGCACATAGTAGAAGGCTTCTTATCACAGGACAGCAAGAAAACACCCAAAGTCATGAGATTTTCTGCTCTTCTACATGAGCCTGGCTTGCACTGCTCAGAGGAGCAAAGAAAAAAAAAAAAAAGGGGTGGTTTGCTAAGAGCTTTGGTAATTAAAATAATGAGAAGACAATGGTAATGACTAGCACAGGCCATGTCAGGATCATAGGTCCTAAAACAGGATCTATTTAGCTGTGCTGCCTCTAAATACTGACCTAAGTGAAGTCAGTGGGTTCCTGCATTTCTTTCTCTAACAGGGATGAGTAGCATCTCTCAGGATAAGTCTCAGTTTTTAGTTGAAACTTCACTGAAAGCAAAACTTCTTACTGTAGCCTTAAATAGCATTAGGGTAGTACCAGCATCCTCCTGAGTTTCTTAGGACATTGCTTAGGTTTAACTACTCAGTTTAACTATTCAGACTTGACATTTTCATGCTGGGACTCTGCTCCAGGGTGCCTTTTTTTTAYTGGAAGTTGTCTGCAGAAGCAATACAGACATTTCTAAGAACAAGGTTAGGCAAACAAAAAATAGCTGCATGTCTGTGTTAAAAAAAATATTCCTGTAGCAGTTTTGCCCAGGTGTTCTAGTATTATCAGTCCCCAAAGCAGGAACACAAAACATGACAAGAGTGGGGTCAAGATGTCAGCAAGGGTATTCTTTTTCTTGGCCTCTGAAAGTGTACCTGTGTTTGGTAGCAAACCAATGCCTCTGGAAGTTCCAAGCTGTGTGTCACATGCTGCAGGTAAAAGTTAAACTTTCCTCACAAAGACATTCTAGCCCTAGATATAGAACACTTCCTTTTCAGGAAGCTGTGTAGAGAAAAAAAGTTGAGCCCAGACTCTCTGAAGAAGTAACGAAGTGCACGGGAGACCAAAGCCCCAAGAARTGAAGAGCAAATAGCAATTTAGGATTAAGTTTGCCTTTCCATTAGCTTATCTGAAACAGATTTGTCTTGGCAAGCAACTCTGGAAGCTAAAAAAATGCAGCTCCCAGCATCAGAGATCAGTGGCAAAGTCTCAGTTGTTTTACCTCATCTCTGCACATCACTGTGAAACTTTCTCTCCTCTGTGCTTGGGCTTCATGGAGCTTTTTACACTCTGCATCTTTTCTCCATGTAATGCAACCAAAAGTAAGGTACCATCAGGGTATCTTTTTTTTTTCTATTTTATCTACTGCCCTAACAGASGCCATTCCAGAAGAGTTATTTTTTMATCCRCTTCAATTGAAGTTAGTTGCTTGCTGCCTTTTTTAATATTTTTTTGGGGGGGCTTTTTAGTGTCAGGCTGGAATACCATGTTCAAGTCTGGACAGTGAGCAGCTTGGGAAGCAATGAGTATATTTTATATATATATATATATAAAATATATACATAAGTACATTATATATATACTGTATTATATATTATATATATAATGTATTATATATCTATCATTTAACCCTGAGTATATAATATATAGTACACATATATATACACCATGCAGCAGCAGCCCCAGAAACCATTGTCAGTGCATCACACTAATTTGGGGTGCTCACCTTACTTTTGGATGTTTGTCTTAGCTAAATGCTTTTAAGACTCTTATAAGAATCAGTGATCCCAAAGCCTTTCCAAGGTTCAGCACTTGCAGAGCAATGGGGAGGCCTTTGTTTATAAACAAAAGCCCTAAAAATCTGTTTGGGGCAGCCTAAAACCCAGTTTAGGCTGCCCCAAACGATGAGCACAGGGCACTGGGTGCACTGGCATTTACATCAGCCCAGCAGGACGCTGCTGTTTGGCTTTGCTGGAACTTTACAGCCTGTTTTACTGCAGCAAGGCCAGCAGTGGGATGGATCTTTGAAATAAATCTCCTCTGATGGATTTGCTGGCSCCTCACTTAGATTAGGGGTGGAAAGTATCTCCCTGTCAAAGCTCAACACATTTACCACCAACACAGGCCCCCTTTACCAGCATTAGTGCAGTTTTAACTAGGAAATTTATATTTAAAAATGCATTTACTCTCTGTGGATACAGTTATGTGCATGCAGTAATGACACAAAACTGACATGAGTTTTTAGAAGTCAGAGCCTTATACACAACTTGATAACTCTCTTTTCCCCACAAAGCAACAAGTGAATAAAGGAGTKCTCTGCAGTTTGTCTGCTGCTGAAACAAGCTGTGGGGGAAATAATTCATTTAAGGGCAACTTCAGTTTCATTTTCTCTCAGAAAGCGAGTTTGATGCAATTTTTCTTTATAAAGTAACTTCCTCTGCCCTTCCCTCCACTTTCTGCTTCAGTGCTGCAATACTGAGGCAAACTGTTTGAATGGCAAATTTTTCACCTTGTCCAGAACTGCCATGATGAAAAACTTGTTATCCCAGTGAGAATAAGGCAAATTTCAATTTTTCAGAATCCTAAAACCCTGGGAGTATGTCCACATTTGGACTTTGGTTTGTGCATTTCTAAGAGAAAGTCAAGGAAAAAAAAAAAGTCTGGGTTGGTAAGTAGTTCTTGATCCTATATTTCATGATATTCCCATTAACTGTACCTTGTTTGCTTAAGCCCTAAGTCTGTGGAACTTAAAACTTTTAAAGCCTATTTATAGGGCAGCATCAGCAGCCTGTGCAAGTGTTAAGTTAATCATTCTGACTGTTGCCTGGTGAAACAAAACACCCCTCCAGCATTTGTCCCTGTGCACAGGAGTTGAGGGTCTGAAATTCCTGGTCTTTCYTGGGCTCTCTGTGTGCTGGTACAAAGGAGGTTTTTGATGGATTGSCACTGCCTCCCCTTAGTATCCCTTTATTCCCCGTTCCCTTCAAGTTATCCCTTTGCTGAAGAACAGTGGGAAGGAGATCTTGCAGCTCTCTGCCATTCCTGGGGACACATCCTTCCACGCTTTTCCTGCTCAAACCTTTGCTTTGCTCACAGCTAAAGCTCCATTGATTCATCATTTCCCCTGTGGCTTGCAGGAGCATGAAATTAGTACTTTTATTAATCTGAGGCATATTAATTTTACACCTCCAGCAAGTGATAAGAGTCTGATCTTTAGCAAATATACAGGAGATGTCTACAGATTTAGAATGCCACATTTTTCTCTTTCTTTACGGAAGCTTTCCCTTAACAGATTTCCATATTTTTTTATATGAGAAACATACAGGTGATTTTGAGAAGAGCTTGAGCCTTTTTGAGCAGTGAGCTTAAAATCTGTTTAGAAAGGAAAAAAAGTTAACTGCTTTACTAGTTTGATAGAGAGTATTTAGTAATTTTCATCCTATGGTATAGGCAGAAAAAACCTTCCTGCATGTTTAATCTCTTAGGGAATCATAATCTGATTCATACCAATCCTCCAGAATGTTCCAAGCTATTCCCAGTGCATTTTAACTGCTACAGAGAACAGTTTTAGTATGAATACAAGTGCAAGGATCATGTTTATGTGCACAGAGCAAATGAACGACAGTTCTGAAGTCCACGTGGGTCTACACCAATAATTAATTAGCAGCCAGAATAAAATGCATGCATTTCAAAATTTAACCTTGAAGTCAGGCTGGTGTAAAGGTCTGAAGTAACATCAATGTTCTCCAGTAATTGTTTCTCAAAAATGAACCACAGTGAGCTGTTGTTGACAGCAAGAGACTTTGGTCCTAGTTTTCCAGGATCTATTCTTAATTCTGCTGCTATTTATTATATAAACTTGAAAAAATCTTTGATCAATTTGGAGTTATTCACCATCTTATGCTGAGACTCAAGGGCATTTTATTAAGCTCAGAGAAATGCCTGAAGTCATTGTCCTGGGGCAACTATACAGGTGCAAAGTGTAGGTGACAGAAAATCTCCTGGGAACAGAGTAAAATAAGGGGCAGGAGGAAAGGAATTCCTGCACTCCTATTTCAGCTATTGAGATTCTTCTGTTTGTGTGTGAGGTTTCAGAACACACCTGCATAACACCTTCAAACTTCTCTGCATAATCACTGTGGCTGAGCACACGTCTCCATGGGCTTTCAAGCAGAGCTGAGATTCTCAGTGTCTGCTGCCATCAGTCAGGGATGCAGAGAAGGCAGCAAATGTCAAAAAAACATTGCAGTTAAGTAAYGAGAAATGACAATACTTTTGTGACTGAAGAGGACTGCACCTGGCTCTCAGCCATCTGGATGATTTTATATGCACTCAGCTCCACAAACCAAAAGCTCCCCGAGTTAACCTATTCCAAAGSTCTCCATCAAAGAAAACCAGCACTTGAAGTCTCAGCACAGGTATTAAAACCAAACAAAACTTGCATTAAAATGACTGTTTTTCTCATCTAGGACTCCTTTCACCACAGTCACAGCACTATGGGGTAGTTCTTCTTAAGCAGATGAGTTGTCTCTTGAAGTCTGTAATCTAGAAAGTTCTGCCACAAAGCACACAGACAAAACCAGTGAAATGGAGAGCAAAATCTGGGCAGTTGCATTTCAATTTACTGCGATTCTTAAGCTACTGTCTTATGTTTCATTCTGCTTCTGCCTGGTGCTGTCTTTGGCAAGGGCACTTTATCTGGAAGGCACAGTTTTCTGCTGGCTGGGCCATCCATAAGGTGTTCTTTTCCTTTGCAAGCAAGGGTATTCAGCCCTCATAAAAGAAGATAACACACAAACATGCTTGTTCACAAGTCTAATAATATTTCAAGGCAGAACTATTCAAAGTGCTGCACATTTGTGGTTTTGGGGTTCATTGTGGAAGCTTTTTGTGTTTTATTTCTTTTTTCTTTTAACAGTCACCCAGATTCCTAGGTAAAAAACCTTATCTGTCTGTAGCCAAGCAGCAGAAAGATTTGCCTCACTGTAAATAAACACTTCAGCTACACCACTGTGCTTTAAAACACCCTTATCAAAACCCCTGTAGGACCACAGTCTGCTTCTACCAACCTGAGCACTCAGAATTGACAATTTTGAGTCAATTAAAAGGGACATGAAGTCACTGAAGAAGGTGTGCAGCCACTTGTGCCCAAGCCCAGAGTGGTTTACTCTGAGGACATCCTTTGCCATTGTCCCTGTGTGCCAAAGGGGCACAGGTGGCCAGGAGATTATCCAGACCAAGAGTCCAATGATGCACTTCCCAAATTCCATGATGCTTTTCAAGAGCAATCCTAGTTTTAATGCAAGAAGTCCCACATCTCCCAATGGGGGCTGCAAACTGGGAAATAATCTCAGGGTTCTCCCACTCYCTGTGTGGTCTTGGCAAGTCACAATCCTTCTCTACCTCAGTTTATCCCTGTCCCTGAAGRACACAGCACCTTTTAATTTCCTGCTTCCTCTTTAATTATGGCAGGACCCAGCAAGCCCCAGCAGAGATTACAGGGCTGGCTAGAAGGCAAACAAAGGATGTGCAGAAATCAGCTGATGTTTGTGTAGCAGCGAGTGCCTCGTTTGCAGTGCACCATATGGATGCAAAGTTTTACGTCTGGCATAATCCTACAAGCAGATGCCTGAAGAAGCAACTGCTCATCTGAAGGTTTTCCTGGAGGAACCTCCCATTTCCTTTATGCCACAACCTCCTCCTTCTCCGACTGTGGCATTCACATTCTCTGAACATGATTCTTTCACCCAGGATTTTTCTCCTGGGAAGCTGAGAAGCCTCAGAGAAAAGGAAAACAATTCTTACCTCATTTGCTTCTTCTGTGTTTTGCTCATGTGGAATGTGTTTGGAGAGTGTTTCATTGGATTTGGTGTGAGTTGTTTTGGCTCATTGGCCAATCAGGGCCAAGCTGTGTTGGGACTCTGAAAAGAGTCATGAGTTTTCATTATTATCTTTTTAGCATTCACTTTTCTGTATTCTTTAATATAATCTAGTATGATGAAGTAATAAATTAGCCTTCTGACAACATGGAATCTGATACATCATTCTCCCCTGCCACAGGGCTCACTGTGAATTTACCATACCTGACATGTGGAAGTTCAATGTAGTTATGACTCAGGGGAAGTGTTTCTCCTTAAATTTAAAGAGCTTTCCCTGAATGTCCTTTCTGTGAGGAGTTTTCTTAGTCACGTTTCTTAGAAACCACTTGCAGAGTTTCCATGCTTCTACAGATGCAGCAGAAAGCCATTTGCTCATACAAATGTTATGATTTTTGGGAACAGGTTTGCTGATCATCARCTCCAAATAAAATCTTCAATAGCCCAAGAGAGCATTTTTGTTCTCCCACTTTTCTATCTGCAAGAAACACTGTGGAAGATGCAAAGCAGCCCTGATGGGAGGCAAACTTCTTTCTTTATTTGGGGAAGACTACCCAAACAGCAGCTAGGACAAATGACGTAGCGCCTACCTAAATTGAGGTACCTGTGTCTACTTATGATGTAGTTGTCATTAAGGAGTAGATGTCTTTGAGAACCAACAGCTTGAATTCAAATTTTGCATCTGTCWGATTTCTTGTACAACCTTAGGTCAGTCACTTCAACTCTAGAGTAATTATCAGACTAGAAGTTTACTTCAAAARAGCCTTGGGGGAATAAATCCTTTTAGGCCTTTAAAAAATTGAATACCTCATCAGTGGGAAGCTCCACACATCAGTTTATGTTGTAATTGTGTAAAAATGGTTGGGAGTAGATCAGATTTCTTTTGTGGCTACCTCCTCWGCCTCCACATTACATTAAAATAGATTGAGAGAAAAATAAAAATTAATTTMTTGTAAAAGAAAAAGACCATAAAGATCATGTCTGCAAAAAACATTTGGGGGTGTGAATATGTGAAATGCCCATTTCCCAGGGGAGAAAAAGTAATCAATCAGAATATTTTAACCTAAGGACCTCCCCTATCTTGTCCTAACATCTCCAGCAGTATCTTCAAAGTCCAGTATCTTGTCCATTCACTGGGAACCCAGCAGAACATGTTCTCTGTGTGGAATCTCAAGGATTCAAGGAGCCTTCAGCTCCAGGTGCTCCTGCTTGGATCAACCAGAGTCCACTACTTAGGTGCCTCCACTCTGTCCTGCAGAACATATCCCTGTGCTCCTGCATCTCCTCTCATCTCACTGGTGAGGCATTTAAACACCACCCCCAACTCCCCAAACCTTTGGTACCTGACCCAGGAATGCACCAGGGCCCTTCTGAAAAGCAAAAGGCACATTGTCTTCCAACAGAAGTAGAAGAAAATTCTGCTCTTTATGTGGTGAGGGGCAGGCTCATACTCTYGCTTTAAAAAGACTGGAAGCTATAAAGTGTTTCTCAATGGAATGTAGGAGACTCAGCGAGTTGGTTCAAAGAAAATGTTTTTCCTCTCAGTCCATTTTAAACCCTCTCCCTATGTTTTTCCCATTGGCACTGAAGCACTTATCTGAAATAGCTCTCCCTGGTAGAAATTTCTGTCCCAGAGAACATTTTCATGCAATATCCCAGTGGTACTTACTGGTCCTTAAATGTGTACCTGATGCCCTTTTCCTGTGGAAGCCAGGAGGGCTGAGACACTAAACCTGCCKGCAAGCATCATGGTGCAGAAAGAATTCAGGATGCAGTAAGAATCAAGGACATTTCCCCTCAAGAACCAAGACTATAGACAGACACRTATTCAGAAATCAATCCAAAGAAAGAAATAAAAAGTATTGTACTTTTCCTGTAAGTGTGAAAATTTACTATTTACAGACACCCTGCTCCCCACAGTTTAGTYAGGACAGCTTAACCAGATGAGAAATTTAAATATGCTGCCTGTGCCAAAGGGCCTTGCTGCAGTATTTCTGCCTGCATACAAAGGGACTTTGTAGCTWTAGGAGTGTCAGAGAAGATGTGAAGAACTTGGTCTGCTGTGGGCAAAGATGAGCAAGCAGAGCCTTAGAACTACATTGAACCTAATTCATTTTCAGCATATTGCAATGACAGGCAGCTCTGAGGTGAGCACATCCTTCAAGGAACTGTCCTGCRAAGAACATGCCCAGAGGAAAAGGAAGTTGCTCTGAAATAAGGAGAGATAGTGTTAATTTGAAGCATGATTATCCTAGAATACTCTGCATAGCTGTCCTGATTTCAAGCCCAGTATTTTATACTTTAGTCRAATTCCTTTTCAGGTATTTGTTTTTATCCTTGCTCAAAAACACATCTCCAAGAGCTCAAACTGTCTATCTTTCATTTCCCACATCASAGATTCAGAAAAAAACAACCACAAGCTTGCAATATTGCCTGTATGGAATCAAATGGCTTTTGGAACAGTCTATTTGAATTTTCACATCCTGGTTTATAAGCCACCATGATCACATTCCCTGTCTGAAGGTGCTTCAGGGCCTTACACATCTTCTCCTACAGGTTCTGCAGCAAGATTTGCAGAGTCAAGATAACAAGGCAAAATTTTTGGTAGCTAGAGCTCAGGACTATAGAATTACACATTAAGTGTCACATTGGGACAGGCTTTGTGTCTTCAGGGAGTTCATTTGCTGCTAAACCCTAAAGGTTGGCCATATTTTCTGGGTAGCAGGTGGTGTTTATGTGCAAGGGTCAGGACACAGCAGCAGCAGCTAGCAGAGTCACCAGATCCCATAGTGCACACACAGGCATACAAGGAAAGTGGGATTATCAGATCCTGGAAAAACTCAGACTTGTTGTGTATCCCATAGAAACAGCATAACATTTTTCTTGGAGAAGGGCCACTCACAAATGAGTCAAGCCAAAAATCTAGGAAAAYAGCAAAGAAATCACTGACTAGTTCAGGCCCAAACACTGAACCTTCAGTGCAGAATGTTTTCTACCTAGGAAGGTTTGGTGCTTTCCATTGGCTGCAGCCAGGCACCACCTTTCTTTTCGTGGCCTCAGGTCAGTCATATCACTTTAAAACACAGTTTGTCCTAGGACCTGCAGGTTTTTAAGGTCAGACAAGCCAAGGCCAATCTCTGGTAAGAGCTGGGAGTCTTCTTGCCTTCCCTCACTTGCTGAGTTCCTAAACTCAGTTCTCCCATTAGCAGATTTACCACTGACGCTGCAATGAAAGTCACACCAAGSCAGGCACAGACTTCACAAAGACATGTAGGACACAACTGGGTTTTTTTTCCCCCTGCATATTTCCTTGTCTGCTCATTGTTTTCTGGTCTCCTGCTTTCCTCTGCCCGGCTTGGAACCTCCTTTTCATCCACCCTCACCTCTCATCTTCTAAGGCCTCATTTCTCTGCTTGGCACTTCCCTGGGCCCTGTCCAGCAGGCAGGAACAGATGGCACAGCCTGGTTAGCCCCAGAGAGGAAGACAAAAAAAAAAGTTTTGCCTTGCTATATCAGTGCTGCAGCTCTSATGCCTGGTGAAGTGTAGGCCAAAAATCTCATTCCCTGCATTGTGGCTCCTAGGAGGAAGCTGATTATTTAAACGTATTTTTCAACACAGCTCACAATTTCTGGACAAGTCCTTTCTCAAAGCAAGGAGCCTTATAGGGGAAGCATTCTCACAAAGCATTGGGAGCTTGCAGGTGATCCAYAGTATGGGAATGCACCCATGATCTCCACTATAGGAAATAAAGTGACCTCTTCCATCAGCTGAACCAAAATAAGTTTAAAAAATAATCAAGGCAACAAAAGAAAAGCTGCTGAAAGCCTATGTGCTCATAAACACACACCATAATGAATTAGGAAAATTTAGATCATCCCAAGGGTTATTTGACTGCCATATACAGAGATCAGCTTCTATTTGCTATAGCCCRGGTTGTGTGGTTGAAGCTGAATATGAGTTAGATCACATCAGATATTTCCCATCCTTTGCAGAGCCCAGAGCTGGACCAGTGGTCCTTGGGCTCCCTTCTGTCATTGAGTGGCGACAGTGAACCTTGCCATAAATTGGATTCTCAGCTTGTTCTCCAAAGCATGCAGGAAAGGCATTGTGAAACAAATCATAAAAGGCTCTTTGGAGCCTCAAGTATTAATAAAATAAGTTAGAAGCAGAGCTAGATCAATGATAGAAAAGGCCTGACTCACATGGTGGGAGGAGCCTTTGAAGTGGGGAATAAAACCCCAAAGATCTGCTCCCATGCTGTTCAGACAGGGATTCACATCAGCCTCGTCTGCTGCCATGTAAAAGGAGGGCTGTGGGTGGGGGTCTGACTGCCACTTCAACACATGGCCCTCACAGGGTGCTCTGAGCTGCTCCTCCAGCTCCAGACAAGAGRCATGTGCTGAATTTAACACTTCTACCCTCAACATGGGCACAGTTTGCATGTAGGAAGCAGTCAATGCATAGCTCTCTTACAAAATTGACACTTTCTGCATAAAAACTATATTTCAAGAGCAGGTTTTTTATTCAACCGAGTTCAATTGTGCTCCTTTACTTCATTTAGACTAAATACAGAAAAATAAATGCTTCTAGCCCAGAAGCTTACCATGACTCTCTAAATTTTACAAAAGYCCTTTATTCTCTACAAGTCTTTCATGTTCACATACATTTTGAGCTCCAGGACAAGCAGATCTTCTAAAACCTATTGCAAATGTAAAAACCAAACATGTAACCCCTGTAACACCACACACTCGTTCTCCACAATAAAAAAAAACAACCAAAGCCCTCCAAGAAATCAAAATTATTGCCCTAATAAAAGGAAAAACACAGGAGCAGCTAGAGGAAAAACACAGGAGCAGCTAGAGAACCTGAACTTAGTTGTGTTCTTGAGCAGAGACCACTAATTAAAAACAAAATTGGTGATATTTTATATCTTGCCACATCAGAAGGATGAGTACAGGACTATTCACAGAAATGGGCTGGTAGCCTCATGGGCCCAGTTAATGATTTATTAGAGCCACACTCCCACAAGATAAAATGGGACACTCAAGTAATCCAGAGTTAGTATTTGAAAGGGATAGGTGTGAATTAAAGCTCGAGAGTAGATTTTTCCAGACAAAGCATCTAATCCCAAGGCTTTTATGACACAGCTGTGTGAAAGGCATTAGCAACAAGCTGCAGCTCCATGCCTAGGGATACACAATGACCTCTCTGAAACTCACTGTTAACAGCAGTACCTTGATTCCTCAAGTGGGCACCAAGCAGTGGGCACTCACAGCTCTACCCTCTGCTATCTCCTTGACCCAGGCTAAAACTCCCCAGTGACACCAACAGCAGTAGATTTTGGAGTGTCACAAAAGGCCTGTTATTTTCTGCACACTCTCTTTCCAGCTCCACAAGTTAACTGTAAACTAATTTTCTTACTTAAATAAGTCATGGTTCATTGTTGCCTCTGTTTAAATTTTCATGCAGGATGAAATGTTAAAGCTGACAAGCTTGAAATGAAATATCAGAACATTCCATGACCTTGTCATCACCATTTGCTTTTTGCTCTTCTGAGCAATGAAAATATTTTATTTTAAAAACCAGCATATTCCCATGAAACTTGTTGATTTTCATGAATTGGAATTTTCCAGAAGGAGGAAAAAAAAAAAAGTTAGCTGGAAGTTTTTCAAGTAGCTCTCTACACAAGAAATGCAAAGCAAAAAAATTGCCCCAGCCAGTCCAGTTTGAATTCCCCAAGAGCTTCTGATTTGCTCCTTTGACTGTGGCATGAAGACAGAGCCTTCCCYGAATTCCCTGCTGCAAGACTGTGTAATGTGAAGTAGTTCTCACTGCTTTTTTGGGTCACTTTGCAYTCTGATAAATCCACACATGCGTTACATTAATGGAACTGATGTAAACACTAGGAAGACATGAAAATCTCTGTTTAGTATCCAGACACAAAAATCACAAAATTTGCTCCAGGAACACCCACCAACAGTCACTRCTTTCTGTGCAGGGCTCTTACCTTTGTTGTGTGGCTCCTTCCCATCCTTCTGAGAGTACATCCCACTGCCCAAAGAACATCCATGCCAAGCTCAGACTGCCCCAAGCAGCCCAAGGGCTGCAGTTTAAGGGAAGTGCTGCAATCAGCTGATCTCCATCACCTGGCCCCCAATTAGCCACAGGCTGCTGCCAGTTTTGGGCTCCCTTTTTTTACCTCTGTCGGGATTGAAGGCACGTGAGATGATAGCTCAGGTTCAGGCTCAGGTGTTTATTATTTCTTATCAATGTCACAGTCTCACAGCAGGGAGTTCTGCAGCCTTCCATTAGCAAGGCACAAAATGGCCAACTATCTCTTGTTACAAGGTCTTCAAAGGCTAAACTGTCCAATTAAGAAATGACACCTAAATTATTTTCACTTTTAACCCAATAACTGATCCCTCAAAGTCTGCACTGTGGATTTTCTGTCCAATTGCACAACACCACCCAAACCCATGGAGAAGAAGGAAGAAGAAGATGAAGAAGAGCAACCTGTCTCCACCCTAAAAGCTCCATCTTGCTCTACATATATTGCTATATTGTAAAACCTTAAACTCTAAGTTTTCCACCCTGTGATATTACACACTTCTAACCAACTACACGCCCATAATCCCAGTGCTATCAATCAGTTTTGGAACCCTTCTCCACAGCCTCAGGTCAAATGCAGTGTTCTCTTGTGGGTCTGTGCCTTTAAGCACAGAAAGTTTAAAATTCTCAGCACCCAGGGTTCCCTCTTGTCTGGACCATGAACCCATACCTAGGAATACACAATGACCTGATGTCCTCTCTGAAACTCACTATTAACAGCAGTATCTTGATTCCTTGAGTGGGCACCAAGCAGTGGGCATCTTTGTCACCCAACTGTTGGACACACATTTGACTGAACCCCATATTTCACTTAATCTATCATCTAAAAAAAATTTCTACACCACCACTGGAATAAAGAAACCACATCCATAAAGAAACGCAAAGTCCACAATCCTCTGTGGGCAAAACACAATTGTTGGAGTCTCTGTGCAATGCAACAGGTTCCAACAGACTGCATTTCCCATCAGGGCTTTGCCCTSTGGAGWGGGTGGTGGAKAAGCMGCTGCCCTGGGGCTGGCTGGTGCAAGTGACAGGACAGGCAAGGGGACAGAGCTCTCAGCAGGGCTCTGCAGAGCTCCCTGGCCTCTCTCTCTGCTTGGCAGATCACTCTGGAATGAAGCTGATGGACAGAGAAGACACCACRCTATAAACATGCACCACACTTCACAGTCCAAGCCCGTTAAAAGAGTAAAATAGCAGCAAAACTGAGTGTGGAACAATTTGGGAGAGACTTTTAGATGTTATGAATAATTCTGACATGTGCAGCAGCCTGTTTCCAGCTACTTAAAAGGAGAATAATATACCTGAGTGGTCAGCCAGAGCCCAGAGTACATTCCTACATCCCAAGAAAATCAGCAAGCCCTGAAGTTACTGTGGTGCTGAAATACAGTTTTTAAAGCTATGGCTTAATTATTCACTCTTGATGAGGAAAATTTTTTGTCTAAGCMTAAATTTTCAAAATTGCAAGCCATGATCTATAAGTAACAGCTTTATTTTCATGATTTACAGCTACATTTGATACTGGCCTTGCTAATGATGTGATGTTTATGTCTGTGTAACTTATGAGTTATCCAGTAAAAGCCCATTATTTCAGCTCTTAATAGCTGAAGGAGAGTTTATTGGGAGAGTTTATCAATCTGTGCACTTCATCAGAGTAAAGAAGAATCCTTTCTTTATAAAACTCCACAAGTTACATCAGGACATGAGCACTATCAGCCTATCACACAGAATTCCCAGGGGGCTGCAGATTTGAGAAGTATGTATTGAAAACTTGCCAGTATTCWGCTTCAGTTTTTCATAAATCTTCATGGTTTCATTCCTGTTTTCCCTTTGTGCAGATGGGAATGGTGGAACATTTCCAAGATGGAGATGAAGTAGTCTTCCCATCACTATGGCTTTTTTTAAAAAATAGATTTGGTATCTCAGTGTACAGCCTTGTACAAAGGGTCAACAAATATCCTGTGCAATGTTTTTGTCCTGTATCTTAGACCAGGAATTGTACTGAACCAAGGCCACAATACTGCTCCACAWGCATATTTCACCTTTTGAAATGCTGAGGAAGGACTTATAAATCTCAGATATTTTTCTTCAAAACTAAAGAAATAAAAAGGAACTGTTTTGCAACCATCTTATTATACAACTATTCTCTTGTGTAAGAGGTCTTGCTGTTAGAATGGTATGTCAAACTTTCACATAACTTGGTTAGGAAGGAACACAAAAAATCTGTTTTGATTGTATTTCTCTAAGGTTTCAGAACCTCCTAAAATAGTTTGGAAGTCTTGCAGGAATACAKTTTATAATGAGATTTTTGTGACTATTTGCTTCTGCTTGAACTGGAGTGTAGAGGGGAAAAAACCCCACAACAATGTTTAAGCAGAGTTTGCTAAGACTGAAATAGGTCTGATTTGAGATGGGAAAATTCATCTGTGCTGTCATGGTATATATTAGTGAGAAAGTATCTAAAATGTGCTTTGTGTTTACTCTTCTAACYTCACATTAACTTCCTGTAGTGCACTATTTTTTACACTATTCTGTATTTCTATCTCTGAGAAATTGGGAGGTTCAGTTTTAATTACACAAGACGCACAAGTCTAATCAGCAAGGGAAAAGCAATAAGGGGAGGTACTTCTGGAAAAGTGTGAACTGTCATAAAAAAAAAATACAGAATGAGAAAATATGTCAATCCAAACATTCCATTTCACTGCTGTCTTTGTGGTCCTGGTTTCCTAAGGAAACTTCATTTTCCCCCGCCCCCCCATCATTCCATCTTGCTCTATTTAGCCATCTGGCTCTTATTTTAATTATTTGCTGACCAAGCTGCATCCACATTYGACAAATAGATAGAATTACCTGAAGCATGTTGTGTTCTGACAGTGCATGTAAAGCCCTGGCTGTAGAAACTGGTCTTTGTAAGCTCTCCTCTTTAGACATCTGAGCTTAATCTTGGGAGCCACACCTGAAAAAACACCTGGACTCCCTCAGTGTTGCTCCTCCCAGACTGAGCTCCTTCCATGGTTGTAGCACTTCAGGTCATGTTAGGTGCTGTGCAAACACAGACCAAGAGCAAAGATTACCATGAGTGGACTCCCAGGGCAGAATAATGCCTAGAAAATAGCTCTGGAGTGAAATACMTCCAGACAAACAAGCAGGTGTTGCTTGACATCCCCACACCGATTCATATTTGTAATGCAAGAAGCAACAAARGATGAGTCTAGGTGCAGTTCTTCATTACTTGTCATATTCCCAAAGTGAACTAAAGAGAGAGTTAGAGGACTTCATTTGAASTTATTCTCAAGTGCTGAATTCAGCTGCAGCCCCAGCCCTGGATTTCTGTGTCAAGGCAGATGCCTCTGTGGCAGAGCTGTAGTTAATTATTCATGGCCCGTGAGCTGCAGTGAAAACAGACCTGGAGATGCCAGAGTAATTTTGTGCTTGTGAGTCAAATTCAGTGAGTGAGCATGTGCAGCCTCAGCAATTTGAGAGAAAGTTCTCCAGTGAAACTGGGCCACTCTTTGGGGTGCAGGTGGCAGGAGGTTATGGAAGAAATGGCTGTGCCTGATTTGCTTTCCATAACACTTCTAATGTGGTGTGCAGCTATATGCTGTGTATTTACTACAGCTTTTTCTTTACTACAGCTGCTCTTCTTTCTGGAAATGAGTGCTTGCAGGCCATGGTAACAGATGCTATGCAGGCAGTGTGTTCACTGGTGCTCAAAATGCTGTAGCAGCCTAGGATGCTGAAGTTCTCTGTACCCTGTGAGATGAAGCCATCACACAATATCAAGCTCCTGAGAAAACACTAGAGTCYTTTCTGCAGGAGAAATGAAATATTTAGTCTCTAAATCCCTGTGGGGCACAGCAGGAGCACAAAGGGATGTGGAGCTCTGTCCTCAGCGCGGTTCTGCACTGGCTCCCAGCATTTCACACTTGCCACTCAGAGCAAGTTGTTTCACTTTCTCCTGAAATGTATCCAGCCTAGGGGGAAAGCATGGATTCTTTTTTATAGCACAAAGTAGCTGTGACTTTTCTGGACAGAAAATGAAGGGCTCCTGTAGCCATCCCAGCTTCTAGAGYTGGGAGGCTGCAGGATGGAGGTGCCTGAGTGTGCCAGGAATAACAGAGCTCCTCTCTCCTGCCAGGGTGGCCATCTGTCCTGCTCTCCTGGCTCTGCTCTGTGATCTTTGGCAGCCTTCTGCTTCCAGCCTTCTCATTTATGGAACAGGGGCTTGCAGTCTTTCYTCCACCTCCCAGGCCTGCCACAAAGCCCCAAGACACAAGGTGCTGGAGAGGTCTAAAAATATCATGGCTGCTAAAAATTTGGAGAGCATTTGGATCAGAAAAGCCAGTGAGAAGCATCTGGAATCTGTCCCAGATCCAGCAAGGTGCATTCATTTCCAGTCAGACTTTGTCATTTGGGTGGCAATGAATCAACAAGAGGAGAACTTCTMTTCCACGTGTGCTCTAGCAAGACACTGCATTATTGTTTGTAATACAAGAAGGTGCTGGATAATATTCCAAGTAGCACTGCTTTGTACTTTTGTGCCTCTGGCAATGGTGCTAAGTGCATAAATATTGCAGTTCTGCATTGAAAGGTGGTTCTGCGTAAGAGAAAATTTAGATGGTTTGAATTTTGGTAATATTCTGACGAGAGACATGTTTTTAAACCCTCTATAAAAAGAAAAAGACATGGGACTAGGGTTCTGAAGTAGACGTCTTGGCTCTCTTCCCCACAGGCTGTGCAATGCCAAGAGCCCTAAGAAACCCAGCCTCTGTGCTGACTGATCCCAAAACTTCCTGGGTTGTGAAGAAAAACTGTCAAAACCAAACCATCTCTTCAAAACGTTTCAACTTTGACAAATAAACAAATGCTAATGGAAAAAAAAATTAGTAAAAAAAAACCCCAAACCAAACCCTCCTGTATTTTTTCCTCAGCCATGCTAGTAAACATTGAAGTGCAATGGCTCCAGCTAAGCAAACAGGAAAGCATGCCCTGCTGTCTAACTGTGCAGTGGCAAAATAAAGACCAGATTAAAGGTCTGTTGGACCATAGCAACCAAGAGAGGTCTGGGTGTCTAAATAACAAACACCATGTAATGAAACACATAAAGATAACTATCTCTTCATGAGCTAGTTATCATTAAGATAACTATCCTCTTCRTGAGCTAAACCCTGTTGTGCCATGCAGGTGATGTTGTGCTGGAGCCATCCAGGAGAGCAAATGGAACCTGCTGTTGGCCAAAACAAATAAATAATGACTTCAGGAAARACACACATCTGTTCCCTCCTTTTGATTGGCAACAACATCACTGGTATTCCCTGACTGACAAAACTAACCCTCAGGATGATTGTGACTGTGTGAGTGTTGCACAGGTACCACTCATCCCTGAGGTGTTATTCCAGCCCTGTTGCTGGGATACCATCACATTTTGGGAGTACTCATGGTGGTGATACTGCCAGGAGGGGGTGTGGGCAAAACTGGAAATATCTTCCCCACCCACCCTTGGTGTTCTGTGTGATGGCAATCACTGTTCCCTCTTTTAGGCTGGGTAATCACTGTTCCCTCTTTCTAGGCTGGGTAATTAATTACTCTTTTCTCTTTCTAGGCTGGGTAATTCTGTTCCCTCTTTCTAGGCTGGGTAATCAATCACTGTTCCCTCTTTCTAGGCTGGATTATCACTGTTCCCTCTTTCTAGGCTGGGTAATCAATCACTGTTCCCTCTTTCTAGGCTGGGTATTCAATCACTGTTCCCTCTTTCTAGGCTGGGTAAACATCCCAGCTGGCTCTGGAGGAGGCAGCTCATCCCAGGCACTGCCCACCTTCCACTCTCCCTCCCTGCAGGACTGGGAACACAAACTGTGGCCCCTTGGCCATCCTGCAGCCCATCACTACAGCTCCACTCATGTCTGAAGTCACCTGCAATGATTCACCTTCCTCTGTGCCTAAAACACCCAGGTGTGGCACCTCAGCCCATTTCCTGGGCATTTTGCAAGCAAATTGCCACTCGGGTCTGCAGGGATTAACAACACTGTTTGCTCTGTCTGCCTGATCTATATTTCTCCTCTTTCCATTTTGTTATCTGCTTTGGGATTCACATTTGAAGAGCTGTGACTCACTCTACTGCTCCTACTGCTTAAAATTAAAATAGGAAAGCTTCTCCCTCTATACCCTCCACYTCCCAATTTTCTAATATGTTGCCTTCTGAACATAAATGTTTCACCAGAAAGGAGCTGACAGAGAATTCCCATCTGTCACATTAACACAGCCTGGTTGGAAATAATTTTAAAAATTAAATATTGTATGGAGAGAGGGAGTGGACAGGGACCTGCCTACATGACTGGGAAAAGAAGAGATAATAGGAACCTGTGAATTACCTTGGGCTTCAGAATCCCACCTTGAAACTTCCTTCAGCTGCTTTTATAGAGGATGAGCAACCAACCACCACTCTCTACCTGCCCTGTTGGTGATCAGCACATCTGTGACTGTGCCCTTTGCTCCTGACCCTTAAAAACTGAGACAATTTTCTTAGAAGTAAAAAATGTGGTGCCTAATCAGAGCTTAAATAGGAATATTTGAACATTAGCTCTGCCTACGTTCTCAAAGTGGGGGAGGATTCTGTACCTTAACAGTAAGGTTTTTTTGTACAGTAAGTTTTTGTCTGGCTCCTTTGAGCCAAACTCCTGTGCCACCAAAACCATGGCTTTGGGCATGGCTGTGGTGGGTTCTCAGCCCTTGGTGTGGCTGCTCCCTGTGAAAAAGTGAGTTCAGATCTCACAGTGTGAGCACTGAAAATGGTCACTCAGGAAGGAGAAGTGGAAGAGCTGAGATGTGTGCCTGCTCAGGGTAATTAAACTCTTCTGTTGGCAAGGCTTTGTGGCTCTGCCTCTGCTGCTACGCAAAATTGACTTTAAASACTGGTTCTTAGCCCTGAGTTCTCCTCAGAGCCCAGTTTGTCTCAGAAGGAGCTGCTTAGCACAGTCCAAAACAAAGATGGGGCCACCTGATGAGTGGACAGCATGAATGAAGTTTCTCTGTTTCCCACTCTTGCTCTCTTCCCCTGTGCCATTCAGCAGTGTATATTCGTGCTTGCCTGTTCAGTCTGACCTGTGGGCTTCTCTCTTCCTGGGGCTGTCCTGAGCAGGAGCCTTTGGTGACCTGCAATCCCTTCATGGGCTCACAGAGTTACAGTGGATGGATCTGTATCACTGGGCACTGTGTTCAAGCTGTAAGCCAGAGACAGTAAAAGACAGTAATTTGTGCAGGGAAAAAAACCAAACCAAACCAAACMAAAAAACAAAAAAGAAAACAACTAAACAAAAAAATAACCTAGAAACCACTTTTTTTCCTTTGTAGATTGCTTTAATTTTGAGATGTAAGCACAGATAGTACACCTGTATTTCTCAGTTCCACCGAGTAGGAGGAGTGCAGAGCGTTATCTTGCRGCTTTCCAGGAACTTGCCTCACTCTGCCTCACTGCCTGTGTCTCATGCAGCAGCTCTGTCATCACCAGGATGCTGCTGAGCTCGTGTTTCAGCCCCTGCCCACGTCACAGCCCGTGACACACAGCTCTTCCTGTGCCGAACACTTTGTCACAAGCCAGCCCCACGGCAGCCATGGMCAGAAACGGGTGGTTTGACAGCCTGGGTGCTGATCTCATTTCCACCTGTTTCACAAATGTTCCATGGCCCTGGGCCCTCGCTCTGAGCTGTCACTTTGCCTCCTGCAAAGCAGYGATAACCTTACAATAGAGCTCCAGGTTTTCAAAGGAGCTCAGCCTCCCACTCTGACAGCCGGGCTTCACAAGGAAACCAGCTCCCCTTCAGGCACCAAAACGTTCACAGGTAGGGAAGAAGTTTAGCACACTGAGTCCTCAGCTTCTCACACAATCTGGGCAGCAGGCACTGCTGCTAGGGTTGGTGGAAACTTCGAAAAATTTGCACCTTCTTGAAGAAACCAAAAGAGAACTCAGTTTTTCGGGAAAATCTGGCTCCARTTTAGGTGTTGAGCGCTCAAAAATTTGAGTCTGAGCTCTCTGAAAAACCTGGCATCTAACAAAGRAGTGCAGTGAGGATAAATTAATTAATGTGAGATCCTGGGGTAACGGTGTTGACAGGCCTGCTAAACTTCGTAAAGAAGTGGGGAAGAGTTGCATGTGTTGAAATTTCAGGGAAAATACCTAGTATGTGAGAAATTATGGCTACTATGGATCTGCCACAACAGGAGGAAAACCACAGTRAGTTCTCCCACAGCTGAATTCTGCCACTGGCAGAATGAACACTGTTGCCAGTGACAGATATGATACTATTGGCACACAATTTTAGAAGCTTTAAAACATTGAAGTACAGGCTTTTAGTGAAGTAGAGAAACACAGTATATGTTTAATCCTGGCTTCCTAACCAAGTGCTGCAAGTTTGAAAGCTGTTGCTGTGTTGCTATTAGTTTCAACCAGAAAATTTGTTGTCAGGTGGACTTGAATTTTCCAGATGACAATAATATCCCTGCAGGAAATAAGAAAGAGATGAAGCAATGTCTTTGAAACTGCTGAGAGACTTGTTTTGTAAAGGAATTATGCAAATGTGATAATTGTGTGTTTTCCTTTCTAACTGTATGAAAGGAAAACAAAATGCATTTAGGAGATGCCTGATGTTCTTCATGCTCACTGGTGTAACACCTGCTTTGTGAAAAGTGTTTGTCACTGTCAAGGGACTTCACTGCTCCTCTCAGGGACAGCCAGATAACTCTGGTTTGGGGGAGAAATAGAAAGGGTCTTGTCACCCTGATTTTTAAAGATTTTCTAAGCCTTCTGATGTTTACATTCTTGTAGCAAACTTTCTCACACACTTTCTGTAAATAACTTACTGTTTTGCATTCTTCTATGGAGGAGAAGAAATTTGATGGACTGTTGGTTTGTCCAGTGTCATTGGAGTGGTGGCACTGTCACCCTCCAATCCACTGTCACTTTTGGAAAACCATAAAYGTTGGAGTTAGAAAATAAACTTCCCTTTTCTTCACGTTGAGAGCAGTGGTGTGTGTGCTCGTGTTGTTTCGTGTCCTTGAGCAACAGGGTCTTGCTTCTCCTGGAGTTCTTTCATTTCTGATGGCTTCTCAAACCCAGCTGGAGAGCAAGGCTGCATCTGGCACACCCTCCAGCAGGTTACCAACATTCGTGTCACAGCTTCATGTTCCAAGGACCTTCTATCCCAGTTTTGTAGTGAGCTCAGCAGCCACAAAGAATTCTGATGAGTTCTACAGAGCTGCTCTATTTCCAATCAGCAGAGAGAGCAGTCAAGTAAATWATCTTTTTGCAGATGCACTAAGTATTTGTTCACACATACATACATGGACAGCACAGTATTCCAAGGGCAGTGGAAACAAGCAGGTTTGGCACTTTTGCCTTTTGTTAGCTATCTTGCCTCTCTTCTCAACATTTCTTACATAAGATTTCTCTTTTGCCCTTGGGACACTTAACTCTCTTGCCTGCTTCTGCCATGTTACAAAATAAATAAGTCATTTTTAAAAAGAGGTGGGAAAATCAAATGATTTCTGGAATGTGTCAGCAACAAGCAGAATCCCTTGGGACCACCTTTGACACACAGGAACAATAAGTTTGAGAGAGGAAATTCGTTTCCCCATGGCTGATGGCTTTCCTGGATTGGTTTACCCCACTTCCACAGTGTTGAACTATTGAATGCTCAATTAGTATTCCYCAAAGTGTCAAATGAATTGAACCAACTCCAGAAATTCTTCACTGCAGTTGATGTATCATTTTTCAGGCTCTGAGAAAAGGACCTACTGTTTCACTCAGTGCAGCAAACAAGTTCTCCCCTTCTCAACYCTGTGCTGTTTTAGCTTTTTTCAAATGCGGTTCAAGGACACCTGCAAAAATAAACAGGAGTGGCAGGTTATTGCCTCCAGAATGTGTGCAGTACCTCAGCAAACTGGTTTATAAATAGATGGGCAGATGGTTATAATGACTATAGTATCTTGAAGTATTTTGGTTTGGTTTTTGTTTTGCTTTGGGCAGTTGCTATAATACCCTGTGTGATTGTGACAACGGTAATGGATTCCCAAAGTGCAGATGGCSAGCTCCACTTTGAGCTACAGGCCAAAAATCACGCTGCCAAGCCCAAGGACTCAGAAATCATGACCTATATTTCATCTCAAATGAAGGGATTTCTTCACAAACTGATGAAACTCGCCTTGTAGCTTAAAAAAAAAAAAAGTATTTCTTGTATTTCGTATTTATATTTCTGAGTCGTTGTAATGGGTTTGGTTACATTTTCATCTCATCTTTATATCCAAGAGTCATAAATTTCTTGCTTAGTAATAAAAACAGGGACCTTAGTGTGACTCCAAGTTTCAAAGCAAAAGCTTTCACTGGAATAGAAAAAAATAACAGAAGTTAGAAATTAACTTTTTAGGCTCAAGGGGGGTCCAAGGATAACTGGTTCTGGTTTAGCCCAGTGCACATTCCCAGAAAGTTTGATCTCAGCTTGAACCACTCACTAAGGTACTCAGTGTAATAGACTCTGCAAATCTTATTTGCATTAACTTTRTAAGGTTTGCTTATTATAGTCAACTTGACCCAGGCTTTGCTGGGGATGTTGGCCAGGCTTGTTTTTGTGGTCAGAAGAAGCAGATTAATAAAAATAAGATATAGCCATGCTCGGTGCTGGACACAACTGAGTGCATTGTGCACCAAGATGGTCAGAAGAATGAAGAAGSAGAAGTTGTCTAAACTTTGAACCTCAAATCACAGCTGGATTCTAACCTGAAGTACCAAAGAAATTTGCAACAATTTTTCCATTTATTCWGAAGCGAGTTTTAGTATCTTGGTGCTTTGCAGTGAGATCAAGGATTGTTTTTTGAGAATTGAAGCATTCAGCCTTGAGTGAATAATAAAGAGCCAGTCTCCCCAGTTCAGTCAGGAACTATTTATGGGAAAACTGCATGCTCAGGAAAGTCTCAAAGAGGATCTACTTGGAAAATGATTCAGGAGAAGAACTGGGCAGAGAAGAGAGACAGGGGCAGAGAGACAATGGCTCAGGATGCAAACACC
The DNA here is from genome assembly GCA_014549065.1 of Cardinalis cardinalis. NCBI lineage: Eukaryota > Metazoa > Chordata > Aves > Passeriformes > Cardinalidae > Cardinalis > Cardinalis cardinalis. Next base: position 112,770 of record JACDOX010000323.1, read on the forward strand.
CTTTGTTAATCCCTGAGCTCTGAAAGACACAGGGCAGCATAATAATTGATAATTTTCATGATGGGTTGGAAAATATACTTGTGATATTATGCTGGGATGGACAAGAAGCATTCATCCCAGCATAATATCACAAGTATATTTTCTAGAATAGAAGAGCAGAATAAGAATTGGAGAGAGAAGAATAAGAAATAGAGAGCAGAATAAGAATTCAAAATGATGCTGGTGATTTGCAGATGTGGTATAAGATGACTATTCTTTCAAGCAAAAGATTCTTTCACTTCTATTTAGAAATATTCTTTGACTTCTCCTTAGAAAAAGGTTGTGATACAACACTGACAGGTGGAAATTGTGGCCATCAGGCAGAGGATATTAATGGCATGAGCACAGCCTGGGGGTTGTCTGGCTGACAATCACTGTGTCCAGCAAGGACTTGAGGGTTATAATGAATCAGAAGCTGTRTCCATGAGTCCAATCAGCCTGTGGCAAATAGGGAAAATATCATACCAGAGTGTTTAAAACCAGGTATCATCTGTAGGAATCACTCCACTCTGCTTGGAGCTCCTTAAGACTGAGGCAGCAACAAGTAGCATTCTCCAGTGGTTCAAATGTAGTTGGGCTTACAAGAGAAGGAAAGCAAGGGGCTTAAAATTGCAGTAAGGAGCATTCAATTAAGGCCAAACACCCAACAGTAAGGATGACAGACCCCTGGAACAGGCTGCTGTGGGAAGGTGGGAAAACCACAGACCCCCAAGATCAACATCTGTCAAGAACAGCTATAGCTAAACTCTCACAGCACAGACTGGCTGACCTCAGGGTCCTTATTTCCAATAATTTGCTGGTAAAACCTATAAAAAGAGGAAAATGCTGTCACCATTCCTTTCACACTCTGGGCAAAGTGCCTCCCTTGGTGCTGAGAGAGCCTGGGGGGGATGGCAGCTGCTCAGTGCAGAGGGCAGCTCTCAGCAGGAGCAGTGCCAGGGTCAGTGGAGCAGTGTGCTGGGGCTGTTGACTCAGCCTGCACCATGAGCTGTGGCTCCAGAGCCTCCTGCTGTCACAGGATGCTCAGGAGAGAGGCAGGGGTGGTGTTGCCATYTTATTGCAGGGGTTCCATGCTGTTGTCTCCTTATCACAAAAGTTTCACACCTTCCTGGTGTTTCTCGTGGGCAGCTCCTCAGAGCACTGACTCTTCTTCTCACAGCAGCCACTGACTCCAGYTCCCTTCTCACCCAGCCACCCCACCCTTTTACAGCACTCTTCTTCTCATTGCTTACAGCTGTGGCCTCTTAAAGTCAGGCCTGTTCCTAATCTTTGCTRATTGGCCCAGCTGCAACTCTTTAGGGGTAAGATTACCTTCTATACCACCTTTATTTCTTATATTCTATCCCCCTGCATGGTGGCATCACTGCCCACCACTTGCTTCCAGCAGGGATGGGGGTGCAGCTTGGGCTGTGTGAGCAGAAGGGTTCAGAGCTCCACTCCTTTGGGTTTTACAGCACACGTGAAGATGCAGCTCCCTGGCCCAGAGAAAAGCTCCCAASTGCCTCCCCTTTATTTATCCCTGGATGGTGTAAAGGGCTGCTGCAGGAAACCTTGCTCATGTTTAATATTTGGAGAGAAATCCAGTGTCCCACCTGCCTCACCTCCTCCTGGAGCCCCTGGCAGAAGCCAGCATGGTTACCTGGAGCTTCAGCCCTTACAGAATGCAGCCCTTATTCTAACTTGGCTCCTTATTGAATGTTGTGTGTAGAAGAAAACACTAAAAATACACTTGAACAAGCCAAAAGAAAGAGATAATGGGAGTCAAAAATAGAGCATTTTCAGGCACACGGTGTGTACAACCCCAGAAACTCTTCCTTTACTTTAGTTTTCAGCTTTCTAAGACTGCAAGAAAGTTCTGGGGGAGTGGGAGAGTGCTTTGACATGCACACAAAGATTTGTTCCCTGGCAGAAAAAGTGTTGCTGGATTTGCTACTATATCAAGGGCTTTACTACAGTGACCTCAGCTCATACACAGTGTTTCCTAAAGTTGTATCTCTCTTCTGATTTCCCTCCTTTCTTATTTTCATTTGGAAACTATGTAATCAATAAATAAAACATTAGATAGTCTCTTAAACAGAAATAGGCATCAAATCAAAAAAGAGTGGGTGAACAAAGAGGTGGCAAAAAAGAGGAAGAGTGGGCTTAAGGCTGCGCAGAAATTTCTTCTATTTGAAATAATGTTCATGGCATTTTCTCAGCCTATGTTGAGTTTAGCTGTGCAGCTAGAAGAAAGGTCATGTAAACCAGAGCATCTGAAACAATCAAGCATACAATAGATCATTTGTAGTCTCCCAGCAATGAGAGGAAGTTTCCATAAATAAGCCCCTAACAAGCCTGAATTGCCATTAGGGCACGACAACAACGTAACTAAATAAGGAGTGTAAATCCAGGGACTTTAATTGAAGGGATCACTCAAAATATTTATGAATTATGCTCAATTAATGAAAGAATCAATTACCATCTCTGTTTTCTCATGCTGCACTATCATCCTTGCTGAGTTTAGAGCACATGCTGTTTAAGTTGAATTTGCCCTGAACAGCCTAGGCTATAGCTACCCATAAGGGAAAAAATCTTGAAATGAGGATTTCAGCCTGTTTCTAATGTGTCCATGGAACTTGCCCTGCAGAAGCCACCAAGGAGCAGCCAGACAGTGGAGACTCATGTTTTCCACACACTGTGGAGCTGCAGGGATTAAAGCCCTCTGGTGAAAAGCTTTGTGTSCCATTAGTAGCACCTCAGCTTTTGTGTGCTGGTGACAGAAGGACTACCTGATGTGAGGAATTCCATTCCCACACAAAAATTTTAAACCTGAAGTCTTAATTTTATTTTATTTTTCCTTCAGGACCTTTTTATTGTTTCAGGACTTTTGGTGTAATTTATGCCCTGTTATTTGACTTTATTACACAAAATGCCAAGATTTATGTTAATAGAGKAAAATGCATTTAAAATGTCTCCTAATATATTTCCCTTGAAATAGAGGAAGATTACAGCTGCTGCAGTAAACTCATAATCTCTGAATGCTAGAATGGAAATGTTTGACATTAACAGGCTGCTTTTAGAAATGAAATATCTGCAGCAAGGACATGGAGAACTTACAACTGACGTCTGGTTGTGACTGCATTTGAACTTTGTGTGCTGTTTGAGATTCAGAGGGGGGAAATGTTAACTTTTTACACATACCTCAACACTTCTTGATGTCAGCCAGAACCAGGGGCAGCAGAATTCCTCAGGAGAGACTGCTCCCATGTCAGTTTGGAGTTGGCAGGAGCCAAGGAGAATGTGAAATCTGGTGGGAAAATCTGATTCTTCCTATTTTCCAGCCTCAATGACTTCCATGGAAAATGAATGCTAGGGAATGCATACAGAGATTTRTATCTCAACTGCAGCACAACGTTGAAAAATCTGGAATGGTCTGGGACAACTTTGGGAATAGTTGGGCTTGAGTCAGCCCKGGGTTTGTGACGTACCCTGGTTAAAAATGTGGCTGGGAAACCTTGGAGGTAGTAAACCACTCTGCCAGCCCTTATTGCACTAAATTTCATCACTTTTAGAGGCTGGCTGCTCATGTTACTGTGAAGTAGCAAATGACAGATGAGAAGAGGTGGTCTCTGACCAGGTTCTCCACTCTGCCACAGCACTTTTGTGCCAACTTTGATTTTACTAGCTTATCTCACTGTMAATCTGATGCAGCAGAGCAGAGACTAAATCTAGGTTTAGAAAATCTGGGCAAACTTGAGGTTAAATTATCAGAGTGGAACTGTAGTTCTTACTACTGTTAGCCATACTTTGGGCTTAAGTAAGATGAAGCCCATTTTTGTACCCATGAAACTCCTGCTGAACTCTGCTGGCATTGACAGGGCAGTGACTAATTGCTCAAAATAAATTACCATTGCCTGCTCTGAATTCCTTTTGCTAAGGATCTGGATCCTTTTGATATATATAGGGTTATTTAAATCATCCTTTTAAATACAAACGTCAGAGGGTGGGTCTGAGCATGACCTGCACTTTTGGACTGCGGAGGCCTTGTCATAACAGATATTTAATTTACATCCTAGGCATTAACTGCACAATGTATTGCACAATAAAAATGGTACCTTTCCCTCGTCCTGGAGTACTCCACCAGGAGGAAATCAGCCTCATAGTGGTTGTATAGCCTGAAGGAACACAATGGTTTTTGTGCAGAAAAATCACAGATACAATCACAGATACAATCCTGCATATGTCAAGAGAAACAAACAAAATCAAAACCCAAAACAGCCCCCAATCTGCTTTCATAACATCAATAATTTGCTATTTTTTAACAAAGGAATCATCTTAGTGCTGAGCTTATGAATATGTTCCATGCCAGAAATACAGATATCAAAGCTGAAACATACCACAAACCAGSCCAATTAAAAGAAAAATCTTACATTCTTATCAAATCTTCACATTTCCATCCAGTTAGAACAACAATATTAGGCCAGCCTCTAGTTGAAAYAAGGTCAAAATGGTTTCAAAGAAATCAATAAAATCCATGTGCAKGTTTCTAAATAACTGAAAGCAGAATTTCATCCATTAGGCATTAAATGAGCATACTTAAAATAGGAAATATCAGACTCCAAGCACATGTATCATAATTGATATTACAATTTAACTCTTTGAACCTCCCAGCACAGTGAAGAAACAAACAAGTGTGAAAAGATTTTCACACTCAGTGAGGAGAACAGCATCTCTTCTATTATTTACTATTTATTATTGCCTTTCCTGTATAGAACCACAGAATGCTTTCTTGTGTTCATCTGAAATAATTTCTTTATGGTTTTAATGTAAATTTTCTTTTGTGTTCACTTTGGGCATGTTGTGTGTTTTATTCTGTAAAATCTAGAGTGATTCTTTCTCCCTTTCTAATCATTATGCATTGTCACCATTATTTTGTTCATGCTATAAAGGGCTCAGAACTGGTTCTTTGCTGTATACAAATGTGAAAGAAATCACAGAACCATCCCTCAAAACCTTAGGAGGAAAATACTAACATCTTTGGCTTCATCCCTCTTATGGAAATTAAATTTAGCCTTTAATATCTTTTAAAGAGAAATCACAACATTTTGGAAAATTATTTATTCAAGCCAGAAAAGGTACTCAATAGAATCTTAGTTGAAGGTTTTATCTGACTTGTTAAGACTTCTCAAAATGTCTTGTTTTCCACTTTGAAGGGATAAACTGAAAAACATTTTGCTATTCCAGTASTGCTGGAAATTATAATCCTTTGGTCCTGAGTTTAAAAAAAATGCCCAGAGTAAAGCATCTTTTAGCACAATTTATCAGCTTGAAGGCAAAGATCCCAATGTTAATCAGGTCTGCAAAATTGCTACATTATTAAGTCACCAAAGGCCTTCATAATAATAGTAAAACTAAACAACAAGTGTGCACATAACATGATATTTGGATGAGTTTTGCAGTTATACTCTCTTTTTTGGGGCTCTGCGTTTAATTTTGGGGTTTTTTAAGAAATGTGGGATCTGAATACTGAAGTGTTTCTTTTGGAAGCTCATTAGATGAAGGGGAACAGAGCAAAACTAAAAAACCAATGTGATCATACCTGTGATGTCCTGGTCATGACAGCAGTGAGAGTTGAGAGCTCAGGTGAAGCCCAGCATTGCTGAAAACCTGTTTCACTGTGTCATTTTACTGTAATTTTTAGGCCTGTTTCACTGTAATTTTAATTTTATCTCATCATATGAACTTGGCTGTACACAGGCATATTTAGTACAAAATATGACAAATCAAAAGTCAATTTACAGTAAAGACTGCGTTTGATGACAAATTTATCACCAACAAATTTATCACTACAACTTTGTAATCCATAACAAAAAGGAATTCYCAGGTGGGAGGTAAAGACCTTCCTGTTACTAAACATATTCACTGCCATAGCATCAAAGGTATTGAGGCCATTTTTCTCAGGTGGAGCTTCACAGAATCAGATCCAGAGCTAAATTTCATGGTGTCCACCTTCTGCAACCAAGGAAACTGATCTCTGATACACAGAAACTTATTCATTATCAAGGATCTGCTCTCCACCCTCCATACAGTACAGAAAAGTACTGGGGTCCTGGAAAAATAATACATGATCATGGACTTAAAGATTGTATAATAGACTCAAAGTCATTAGATTAAGATATAATGGAGAACCTGAATGCTAAATACTTAAAGCTCTTTTCTTACCAACTTAGCAAGCATCTTAATAACAAAGAAAATTAATTGTATGTCTATTACAACTAATATTAAAAAATGGTTGTTGCATTAATTTTATGCACCTAAACATTTATATTATATTTCATGTAAATAAAGCTTTTACATGCAAAAGGTGTGGAGATGCAGGCACAGAGAGTTAGGAGATAGCTTGGTTGGTCTTTGAGCCTGATCTCTCATGTCCTAAGTGCCCTAGCAGGTGTTAGCTTTCTATGTGAATAGTGTATTAAAAGAAAAACTGCCTCACCCATAAATTGTTTTCTATTTTAGATTAACAAATATGTAAAGTCCTTCAAGAAGACATTGCACTGTAGAAATCAATAGCAGTTTGCTTTGAGAGAGTGAAAATAAAAGAGATTAGGAGCATGAGAAACATCAGGAAGTGCCAGAGCTGCTTCTTCAGTCAATAATTATTCCCTGGTTTAAGTTAAGAGGGAAGACAAAGATTGCCTCAACTTTTTCCATTTTTGTCATAGAATTTTTAAGGTATAATAGTGTATATTGAATAAAGTATAAGGTATTTTAGGAGTACTGTCATACCTTGAACACCTGTATGTTGGATCAGCACTGAATCAAGCTGATTTTGCAGATGAATATTCTCTTTGTCTCAGCCTTGCTGGCTAGACAGTGATRTTCTTGTGGGTTTTCAGGGGTGCTTTTCCTGGAAAAGAATGGATGAAAGTATGTGAGGATATGGCCACCATGAACATGCCAAGGATTCACAAAGGGGAGATGCCAAGGCACATTCATCCTCATGGGTCTGACAAGCAGATAATCTAAATATGCTGTGACTTCCACCCATAACTGAATTGCCTGAAATGCCCATTCTAACCCCAATTTAATCTAATTTATTATCTCTTCTATTTGTAATTCAAGAAAATTACTCTCTTTTTGGAAATGTGAGCGGAAAACCAGGGGAATKATACCAATGCACCTGATATTTAGATTGACTGAAGTGCTCTCCTGATGCCCTGTGAGGCAAAGTCCTGAGCCTGCTGTTCCACAGGATGSTGTGAGCTGCAATTAATGCTGTCAGAGGAAGCAGACAGTTCTGCTCATGGGCTGCCACTTTGCTGTGCAGCTTTCACAGCTGCAGAGTAAATGGCTCTGTAGCACAATCCTGGAGGTTAATTCTCCACCAGGATAATTATTCAKACTCTGAATTATGCACACAGTCCTTGGTGCACCTCAGTCCCTGCTCCATGTGCATGCTGTCAGCTCTGCACATCCATATGCCCAACACAGCCCCACAGCCCAGAATCAGGTGGGATAATTCAGTTATGGMTGCAAAGCACTCTCCATCCAAACCACAGTACTTTGGGGGTGATTCACAATTATGAGGACCTCTGGACTTTTCTCTAGTTTTTCTGAAACAGTTTTCTCCTTTCTTTCAGAGCAGACTGCTTGCTGATTCAACAAATGGTTTCAYCCTCCCTAAAGCTGAATTTTCCTCTTATTACTATTTTGTTTACAAAGCTCCTTCAGTTGGAGCTCCCCTCCCGTCCCAGGACTGATACTGCAGCAAATTCCTTTATCCAGTCCATCCCCATCCAGCTGTGGGAGGTTTCTCAGCTGCACTCCCTCCCCACAGCCCATTCCAAACAGAACCCAACTGAGTTGTTAGCACAGGTGAGAAGTCCTCCTTTTCCCTTCCTTTCCTTTTCCTTTCCCCTATCCTTTCCCCTATCCTTTCCTTTCCCCCTCCAACTTGTGTCATAAATCCTAAGTAGGAATATTTATTTCCCTGTTGATTAAGAGAGTCTTTTTGATCTCTGATGGCCACAGCAATACATCCCTCACGAGTGTCCCTCAGCTAGAGGCTGCAGCCCAGGATGCTCCCAGTGCACTGCAGCTGTGGCTGGCATGCTGCACTGCATGCAGCAGCCTGTCTGCACATCTGCCCTGCTCAGGGGACACACACACAGCTGATTTCTGTGCCCTGAGCAGCAGGAAAGATACCYTGGGCTGAGCAGGGTTGGACTGCAGACCTGCATAGAGCATGAGGATGCACAGTGACCTCTCAGCTTCCTCTAAGGCAGGCCAGCAGCTGGCCATGGGGAATGCTGGGGTGGATCTCCAGACACTCCTGGCCCTGCTGAGGGCACATCCATCAGGGCTTGGAATGAGAAAAACTCAGGGAGGGAATGCCAAAGGCAAAGAAAGCCCTGCAGCTCCAGGGCAGCAGCCACATCCCTGGACATTCCTCACTCCAGGCTGCTCCTCAAGGCAAAATGTGAGCGAGATCTGTGGGCTCCAACTAAACTGATGAGGGGAGTAAAGATAAAAAGGGAAACAAAATATTTGCAGCTGTTCAAATAGGAAATTTCTGTGTTRTTCAGACCTCAAAATCAGATTTTGTTCAGGCATCAGCACATGTTGCTGCCCTGGTTTTTACAAGACACCAGATGCTGATCTGATTTGCTTCACAGAAGCCATTAACAATCCAGGAGATTTAGGAGGCTGCTGATAAGAGAAGGAACAGCAGCTCTGTAAAATTGTCTCATTAAATGTCAATAAGGTTGAAGTGGGAGCTTTCATCTGCATTTGATCTCTGCCTAAATATGTGGAGCGGTTGAACCTGCCCATTTTCCTGAATAATAAAACTATTACATTAAACCTTTTAGAAAGTACTAGATTAATTCACCATCCTTCACTGAAGAGGCAGTTGTAAAGAGTTTTTTTAAACTGCCTTTTTTTTTTTTTAATGTTAAAGTTTCGGAGGCTTCTGCTGACATTTACTTAGGTGGTTTAAATTAAGTAATATTTTCAATGCACCTGAAGCTGTTGTCAAAAGATTTTTTTTTTTTTAATGTATGCTGTATCAGCAGACCTAAGCAATAATTCCACCTGAAGCTGATAAGGTATAAATGTAAGTTTAGAGAGCAGTTATAGTCAAGTGTAAATATTTTCTACTTGATCTGTTAGTTTTTCAGTTCYAACAGATCCTTTCTGAGCTGTGCTGGACTCTCCCTTGGGAAGCAGCTCCTTGGGTGGAACTGCTCCAGGCTCCCTTGGAATGGAAGCACTGGAGTACTCCACAGCAAGCTTGCTGTCATTCAATGGGAACAGCAGAATTCAGATCAGAAATACTCCTAAAAGGAGATATCACAGTTAAGAGGAGCCTTTTCCAAGGGAAGGATCTCACATTCCCTGCCCCTGTGGTCAGAGTCTGTAGTTTGATGCAATTTTGGAAGCAGGGATGCTGTTCTGAGTCGTTATTAAAGTTGTGGTGGGTTCAGGTGTTTGCCACAAGGCTTTTTTAAGTGGCATTGTCAGCACAATGGCAAAGGCTAACACCCACAGCTTGCAAAAGCTGAAATGTTTCAGTATATTCAAGCAATTTAAGTGCTTTGGGGGTTTCTACCCTAATTCCTTGAGAGCAGAACTTCAAATGTCACTTACAGCAGAAGAAAGTACAGCAAGTACACATAAGAATAACATCATTTACAATTAAAGGATAACTAAACATTCCTAGGGATGGATATAAACCAGAACAACTGGATCCAAACAGAAGCAGCCTTTCAGACAGACTCAGATCTGGTTACAGTCTTTGTAAGCTGAGGCATCTCTCTAAATATCCCTGAAAGGAATGTATAACAACTTGCACTGTAATATCTGAGTCACCCTTCAGCTAAGGAGGCAGAGGTGCTGGAGACAGCACTGAATATTTGGATGCTAAGGGCACCTTAGGAGCTGTAGAATAAATAGCCAGCTTTGGGATAAGTAAGGGAAAAAGTCAATAAAAAGCTCAAAATTTGTGTGTTTSGTTCTGAAGCTACAAAGCTGTTGAATTGTGGGCAAAAAAAAAGAAGCATTTACCTAGCACAAATGGAAAAAGAGATGAGAATTCACATAATATTTGTATACATAAGGTAAAAAAAACCCCAAAACTGTTCAGAGCATATCCACCCTGTGAAATATCTTCATCTGCATGCTTTGCTCCCAGATCTGGCCCTTTAGCTGTCTGCATGGGATGGAATAAAACTGAATTCTTGCCCTCCCCTCCAAGTGGGATTCAGGGAGCAGTTTTCCCTGGACAGTTCCTGTAGCATGGGACCAACTGCTGTTAGAAACAAACAACTTTCTATGAGGCTGATTGATACCATGGGCTGAGGGGTCCAGAAAGTATCAGCCCGAGTGCTCAAGCAAGGAAACAGCGGCAGAATTTTATGGAATCAGTTATTTCTACTGATAAACTGAAAGATGCAGACTTATTTTTACACACTAAAAGGTTTGCTGGGCAGGCTGGATGAAGCTTATGATTACAGATACCAAAGATGAGCTGACATGCTGGCTTTTGTACAAGGACAGGCAGACCTGTCTAGGGTAGAGATGAGATAATTACATTTAGCCATTTTAATAAGCTATTTCTCATCATGCATAAATATAGCCTGATCAGTAATTAAACTGAATTATACTATCTGAATTATACTAACTGAATTAAACTAAATTATACTATGAATTTGTGCAGGTTTTTCTTTAAACAGGCTCAACTCTATTTTGCTGCCTGTTCATTTTGGTATCTCTTTATGYCACTGTGCCAAGGATAATAAAATTRCCTTTTTGGGAGACCMAGTGTGAACACACACACAGATCACATACAGCAGTAAAGCATTGGTTCAGTGGTTTCAGGTCACTAGGGGTCACTTCAGAAACCTTTTGTCTCCATCAGTGGTGCACATGTTGAAGAGACAAGCTGCACCTTGTGGCTGTGCACAGAACAAAGACCACACAGGGCTCTCAAAAATAAAACTGTTAGTTTGTAATGACARTTAATGTAATCACCAGTGTTTATTAACAACAATAAAATGCACAATGATCACACATCAGGGGAAGACAAGGATCTTAATTGCAATTTTATCCTAATTTGGCTGAGCATGAAAGGATGAATCAGTGAGATTTTAGGACAGGCTGATATGCTTTGYATGAGAGCTCATGTGAAAGAAATAGGAAATAATATTGCCAAAAGCAGTAGCTTATCCTGTTGAAACTGGGAAGATTTCAAGAGATCCTAGAGGGTATTATTAATAGAGGGTGTTTAAGAAAACAATAATTTGGTCTTGGGAAAAGTGTCAGAAAATAGAGGATTGCTCATATTTTTAATATTTTTGCTGGTTTTTTAAATTACTTTTTGTTGGTTAGTAATGGAAAATGAAAATATTTCACTTTCTAGTGGAAAAGGAATATGCTCCTGTTAGGAAAAAGTTTAGACTAATTTGCAAGCTAGTTAGCATTGTCAGTGAAAGAACAGCAAATGAAACCCAACAGGCCTGCAGGTTTCCTCTGTGCTGGTACAGAAGCAGACCAAATACACCAGATCATTTCAGCTGGGAAACACCTCTAAGATCATTACATCCAACCACTAACCCAACACAGCCAAGCCCAGCCCTAAACCAGGTCCCCAAGTGCCACAGCCACACATCTCTAAACCCTCCAGGGGTGGTGGCTCAGCCACTGCCCTGGGCAGCCTGTGGCAGTGATCAGCCACCCTTTCTGGGACAGCATTTCTTTCTTCTATCCAACTTTTTGGGGTGCARCTTGAAGCCATTTCCTCCTTTTCTCTCTACTCAGGAGAAGAGCCCAACCCCACCTGGCKACACCGTCCTGTCAGGGAGTYRTAGAGAGCAATAAGGTCCCCTCTAAACCTCCCTTTCTCCAGGTTAAACAACTCCAGCTCCCTCASCTGCTCCTCCTAAGATCTKTTCTCCAGCCCTTCACCCTTCCTTGGGCACACCTCAACACATAAAACAATTCTCAGCTTAAATAGAGCATTGGACTGGCTCAGAAACTCACCCTTTTTCCACTAGATTGGTAGTAAAAGCAGCGTTTCTCATTTCTTTCAGAACTAGCTTTCATTCTTGTAGAGGTTCTGCACAACTTCCAAGTCCATTCTTTTTCTTAAATGAAAGGCTTGTAATAATACATGGCATTAAAAGATGGGGGAAAACCAATTCTATGGATCAGAGTCTGTCATGACCTAAAAAAAAAAAAAAAATAGAAAAAAGGGCACAGAGCCCATCTTCTCTGAGTTTGGAAGGTTTTCCTAAAAAAATGGAGCCATGGAAGACAAATGAGCCACAGACTGTAAGGAAGAGTAAATATATTATAATAAATATTGCAGAAGACAGAGTCAGCTTTTCCCTGAACATTTTAGAAGTTTCAAGATATATCACCCCTGCCATGACATTGAGCTGGGGCAGAAGAACCCAATCCCACTTGATGGTCTGGGAAACATCATTAAACCAAATTCTGCTCCTTGACACATTCCTAGGAGCTGTTTGAGGACCATATGGAGCCCTGCATGCAGCTCAYGAGGCCTAAAGTTTTGCAAATGCTTCACCACAGTACAATAAAGATCTTGGAACATCTTGCATTTTGCAAGTGAGGAAATGGAGCCATAGACAGAGACACTCTGGTCCCCTCCCAYGCTGTTTTGAGGGATAAAAGATAAAATGTGCTTCACACCAGAGGCCACTCATTCCATCTTTAGATTGTGCTGTTGCTATTTGTAAATATTTATCCATTTCCTATTCCAAATTTATCCATTTCCTGTTCCAAATATGGCTGATAGTGAAGGCTGTAGTAACATAAAACAAATATGKTTTTAGTTTTATTTTACTACACATTAGTGATGGCAAAATCTTTGCATTTTAGAGGCAACTTCAAGAGTAATGATCAGCCTGGCATGGAGAAATCATTTAAAACATGTAGGAATAGAGTGTTTTAACCTGCACATGCTGTCTGAGTGCTCACTTCCACTGTGAGGAATTCCTCTATATGGAAAACATTCCTCATTTGTCATGAAACAAATGGTTTCATAATCTGACACAAAATAGAGCAGAACAATGAATTGACTCAGCTGAAGCRAATTAAAAATTGTGAGGGAAGTTTGCTGAATGCCAGCAAACACCATAAGTCAGGTTCCACCCTCATTCTGTATAATAAATGTTTGMTAACAAAGCAGAATAAAAGCAAAACATGTCTTCATGCTTGTAGGGTTGTAGGTAAGAAAGAGGTGCACTAGGAAAAMAAAAGGKAAAAAAGGAAAAAAAGTACTTTTAGGGGAGAACAAGTATGGAGGGAAAAAATACATTATCAAAGCTGGGACACACTACTGTAGAACTGAAGGAGCCTAAAGATAAAGCAGCTTCATGAAACCAGGAAATATAGAAAATAATTTTTCATAAAAATCCATCTCCTCCATCTATCTCATTATGCCCTTGGGAGTTGCTTGTGTATTTTGTCTGCAAAGAACAGAGTGAAATTTATCTTTGGAGTATTTTGCTGCTGGCTGGGAAATCAAGAAGATGCTCATAAAGAGAAGCTACTAAGTGCATTTGTAACTCCCTGGGCTCAGCATTTCGAGTGGGAATGACTAGCTTTTAGCTAAAAGTGAACTGGAAATTTCATGCTAGGAGCTAAGAAATGGTATGTGGGAAAGCAGCAACAAGATTATTCTAATTTTCATCCTTGGTTCAGATCTATCCCACATGGCTGTTGGTCAAAAGCATTTTCCCATCCAGATGCATCTGGAGATAAGCCAGGAGGATACTGGAGAGTCATTGCAGCTTGTGGCTGCYTGCAGCACATCCTAACTGGGTCTAGCTGGGATTTGTGCTGTTGATTTGAGCAGTCAGTCTCACATTCCCTCCAGTGTGCTCAATGCAGGCAAATTCAGGCAAATGCATGCTCAGTATGAGCAGCCAGACAGAGCAGTGGGACTGTCACTGAGACCACACCAGCAGAGCTGCCTCTGTGTCCCAGCCCCAGCCCCAGCCCAGCAGAAAGCCATTATTTTCCAGCCTGAAGCCTCAGTTTTATTGAAAAGCTTCTGGTGGTGTAGGTGGTGTTTGCAGGGTCCCCAGGAYGAGGGAAGAGATGARAATCTTGACTCCATGCTTCAGAAGGCTGATTTATTATTTTATGATAGATATTATATTAAAAGAAAATTATATACTAAAACTACACTAAAAGAATAGAGGAAGGATTTCATCAGAAGGCTAGAAAGAAACGATAATAAAATCTTGTGACTGACCCGCGTCCCAACACAGCTGGGCTGTGATTGGCCATTAATTAAAAACAACCACATGAGACCAATCACAGATGCACCTGTTGCATTCCACAGCAGCAGATAATTATTGTTTACATTTCATTTCTTAGGCCTCTCAGCTTCTCAGGAGAAAAAATCCTGGCAAAGGGATTTTTCATAAAACATGTCTGTGACAGTGGTGGTGATCAGGCCACCGCTGTGCTGGTGCTTCAGCCTGCTGTGAATTTGGGATGGTGGCCCTGGCACTGCTGTCCCTGCCAGCCCAGCTCCTTGGGAACACCTCTCTGCCAGCACCTTCAGGCAAGGAAAGGTCCCTTGCTGGCTTGTGAGAGTCAGAAGATGCTGTTGTACACAGTGATTTTAACTGTTTGCGTTCACTGACTTATAACAAACTCTGAGGCAATAATTACTTCCCTGAGGTAATATAACTGCACTAACAGCATGAGAAATTTGATCTGCCCATGTCCTGGTTTTGGCCACAGCTCATGAAATCACAACTATCAAATGCAGAGCCTGGATAAAAGGGCCATTCTCCTCTACCTACACAGCTATTTTTTGTACTTCATGGCTTATAAATAAAATAATCTTTGAGAGTGAAATCGATCAGGAGTTCTTTTCCAACCAYATGGCAAGCTCTTGGGGAGAAAGGAGAAGTCAAAATAATTTTTGAATCACAACTGAGTTTGAAGCATTCAAAAATGAAAGCATGTTCCTACAAAAACAGATACACAAATACTCTGAGTTTGATCYTGTCCCTGGAGGAGCATTCATAGCCTCAGTGATTTCCCTGGAGTTATGCCAAATCCCACAGGCTGGATATTTGCTCTAGGCCATTCTGCTATCACAAACAGCAGCTCCRTGATAAGGATCACAACATATTTCTGAAAGGAGGGCAAGTGTCACAGATAGACTGGTTGCAAAAACGTCATTCATTAATAAAAAGGTCACGAGTGACTGCAAGGGATACAAACAAAGTATTTCACTTTTTTGGAGCATCATTTTGAAATCCTGTTAATTGTACCTACCAAACAGTTTCCTAACCTTTTCCAAGGTTTGTCTTCCTGCAATTTAAGGTCTGTGTTTGGGAGCCCAGGTTAAAAACCCCTTTCAGCCTCTAAGCCTGAGTACACGCTGGGAAGGTGAGCACTAAAGATGCAAGGTGAGAGGGAACTTGGGCATTGAAAGGTGCCTCAGACCCAAGAGTGTGTGCAAAACACAGGTCTGAGTACARCAGCAGCAGTGGTGCTCTAAAATGTAGGGAATTACCTGCTCATGGAATTACAGGCTGCATTTTGAAGCAGCACACTTAGCAGTGTGAGCCTGTAGAGACTGAGAGCATGAAGTGTTACCCAATCCAGAGCACAGTAGCATCCTTAGAAAAAAGAGCTCCAAAGAAAATTAAGTCAAAAGAGGTGCAATCTCACAGCATCAAGCATGAAATGACTGAATACTTGACTTCCTCAGTCACTCCTACCTTAGGCAATGAAAGCAAGCTTACACTACAGGGTGAGAAGGAAAATTTATGGGAATTGTGGAAATAAATTACAGTGTTTTACTTGTCCATGGTGTGCAGGTTTTTCTCAGAATCCACAAAACATCTTTTGTTCTTGTTCCAAACACAAACAAGGAACRTGTCCTGAATTAGTGCAAACTTTTAAGTCAGTTTTTCCAAGATAAAGAGCTGTAGCATAATTAAGAACACTCCAAAGTCCTACTTTAGGGGTCACAAAAACTGTCTAACTCCTTGATTTGGACAGCATCAGAGGTGAAGGTCTCCAATTCTTACACAGTACACAATCCAAAGTGAAATTAAATTGTAAAGCAATTGCAAAACACTGAAGATTTTTACAYCATGCAACTTTGCCCCCTCTTCCACCCAACTGATGCTAATGAGCAAACATGAATGGGCAGTACCAGAATCCACTCGTGGCAGGGATAACCCCAAAGCATTTGTACAGTTTTTCCTGTTCCCTGCCTGACCTGCTCTGCTTTATGTCAGTGTCTGGTTGGAGGGGGAGGGTTTGTCTTTCTGTGCCATGGTTTATGTAGTGTCACAAATACTGATATTGATCTCTTGCAGCCAAGGTTTCTGTTTGGTCTCTCCAGTGTAAGAGCATGTGTGTTATTTTCATCAGGGCCTTTCCAGTCACTTGATTCATTTGTTTTGCACAAAGCAGGATTGTGACTGGGCGCTGAGAAGGGGGAAGCTGTATGTGCAGAGCAAGATTCAGCAATTCCTATATTCCCTGTAAGACACAGGCTATTTTGAGTTTGGCTTTTTATGCTTTCTTTGGGGGGAAAAAAGGTATCTTGCCAAAGCAGGGGGCAATGACATCTAATTTTCCCATCCATTGCTTGTAAAATACTTATTTAATAAACTTTTACCTTCTCCCTTCTTAATTCTCAGATAATTCTGGACAGAGTAATCTTGTTCTGAGTRTAAATGTCACTCCTCTCCCAGACATAGAAAACAACTGCCTTTGACCAAACAGCACATCTCCATTTTTCACCACAGCATTGCTTTCTCACTGCTTGTTTAAAAGGCAAAACAAATGTTTTTGCCTGTGGGAGCAATTTCAGATGAGATAAACTGTGGGTTTTGGCCTCTCAAAGGTCATCCCAAGCTGATGTTATATCCTTGTTCTGGTGGTTTGTGAACTTTCCTGTAGCAATATCCATAGAAATGGTTTAGTTACAGATCATCCAGCAGGATTATGAATCTGTACCACTGCCACAGGTGGGTATTCTCCTAAGTGGGCTCTGACTCACTTGCCTTTTGCATTTTTAGAAGGAGGAAAATGCTTAGAGGTGCAAATCAAAGCTATTAGTAGGAAACAACTCATATTGATCTGCAAGAAGCAGGGAAAAAAGTAGAAATCCCAMTGTTTTGAGATTACACCATCATCCTCATAGGACCAGCTGAGCATTTTTAGAGGGCCATCATTACTCCAAGGCTGTGGGATGGAAATCTAGGTGCCAAGTCCCATAAAAAGTCTCTTGGGGAGGAGATGTTGAGGGAGGCTAAGACTAGGGTTCTGTTTCAAAATCAGAGTCCMGTGTGCCTGCACATTCACATTTACATGGGAGTGAGGGGTGCACAGAGCCCTGTGAAGCTGCTTGAACAGTCACCTGGTGCCACCGGGGCAGCTGCAGGAGCTGGCTGGTGGGACAAGACCTGTCAGGACCTGCCACTGCTTTTCTGAGTGGCTGCTGSAGCCATGTAAGGCACTACAGGGAATTTCTAGCGTACTTGGTACCTGAACCAAACCTCTCCGCTGCCCCTTGTGCAGCTCAGACAAGCAGCAAGCACAGCCCAGGAGRCAAATGGCCCTGGATTCCAGAGAACTGAGCCAACAGCTCGGTTCTCTTAATCAAAACATTTTCCACAGCAGAAATATGCCTGGCAGAAAATAATTTCCTCCCTGCAATTGACCTAAAGGGTGGGAACGGGGTATCTCAGTGCCCTTCTCTTTTCCTGTCTTCTTAAACTTTTAGRCCTTCTCTGACACCAGGAAAATTTTGAAGATCTCTATGGGGAGACGAAGTCTACCTGAAGGTCTAGAAAACAACGTGATATCCTGAAATGTTGAGCTGTGACAACCAGCCAGCCTACTTGCCTGTCAATTCCTGCCCTTGGTTCCCTTTATCTTCCTCAGATATTCTCCTAGATACCATTGGAGGCCGTATTTGAATAGCAAAGGCATTTTTGACATTACTCAGGAAGAACAGCATCATTATTCTGGTGCTTTACAGCCCCCAAAGGCTTCAGAACCTGCAGGCGTGGTGGTTTGCTGTGCTGCAGGTCCCTGGTGTCTAATCTTGCAAGTAAATATGTGACTCATTCATCCTACAGCAGTGGGGGACCATAAATATCAGGCATTGCTGATAGGCCACGTTCATGTGTGGCTGACAAACACAGCTCTCTGGGCAGTAAACACTCAAACCTGAAACAACCCCAGCCTGAAACCAGAATCAAAAGCTTTGCACTTCTGTAGAATTTCATGTTCCAAGGTGGACTGGGTAGTCAGTACACCAAGAGTGGTCYCTGATGAGAATTATGCTGTCTGATTTCATAACAAAAGTATATAACAAGTATTAAACGAGCTTTGTTGTTGCTCATGTCTTTGTATCCTTTTAAGGCYAAAAATTATGTTCATTGTGTCATGAACTGTTTCCAGCCAAAATGTGCTTGACAGATTCTAATTAGTACATTCAAAGGGGCAGTTTTAGCACAGTTTCCCACACACACTTCTACAGCAAGTGTGTTCTAAGGGGGCCATAAAACCAAAGGAGATTTTGCACTGGAAGAACATTTGGCTGTTTATCTGTGCTCAAAGTTACCTGGGTGTTTCGTATTCTCCCCTGGCAGAGAAGAATTAATTCAAATGGAAAAATAGTGCGAATCTTTCAGGTAGAGGGCTGTATCATCCTGGAGATTTTTTTCTTAGCAAATCAAATTCAGTGATATTAGCCCTAGCAGAGCTAGAAAGAGCTCAAGAACCATAAATGCTTCCTTGCACTCATTTAATTTCCACCTAAACTGTTCACTACTGTGATGTGAAGTCGAATACAGCCTAGAGATACCACTGCAGAAGTACCACTAGAGACTCCAGCATTACAGGTACATTGACAACTGCAGCATAAAAATCCTGCTAGTTCACAAATTAATGGTAGCTTTGGAAACCAAATTCTAACACAATAGCTCTTCAGGGGACAGTCTGGAGGAGGAAAAGCATTTTAATTTGGTTTTGACAAGCTCATTTGTTTCCTCAGCCCCCTTTTTTGCTAGCATCCATTTCAAACCTTGCACTTTGAGAGCGCTCTCACTCTAGCACAGATCTGAGGATGCATGGCACATCTCAAACCTTTAATCACAGCATTCTTCATTACCAAATYTAGTTCTTGCAATTAAAATGTCAAGCTTCATGAGTTGCACTGATTTTCTAGAACAGCCTCAYAGCTTTGACAGAAATGTCTCCTTACAGTGTTTGCTCTTTCCTTGCCCTGTTCACATCCTAGGATCAATAATCAATATTCAGAAGCAAAATATCTCAGCCTGAAAGACTTTATCAGTTGTGTGCAAACCCTGGTGACATCCAGAGGGTGCAAGAGGTGTGACTTTCCAGCAAACCCTCAAGCTCTGCTGCTCAGGAGAACACAGTTCTCTATTACAGGAGCTGCCAGTCTTCCACTCCCCCAGGTTAGCAGCACAGCAGCTTCTCCCTGTGTTGAATTTCCTGCAGTGCAGCAACTCTTCAAGCCTCAGTTTCTAACTAGTATAAAATAAAATTTAATGAGAGCTGAAGTCCAAAGTAGGAGAAACAACACCAAGCAAGATGGGCAAAGAGTTCATCCTCCTCAAACCTTCCTGTACTGGAGGAGAAATAGGCATTTATGGCACAGTTTTGGCTCCAGGGTAAATATTGTCCAGTGGGTACATTAGACAGGTTTAGGGTCTAACATAAAAACTACTATAATAAAATTGTACTSCACAATAATTCACTCTCATCATTAATTCCTACTGAACTCAGAACTGAGATTTAAAAAAATAAGAGTGAGGCACTACAGAAAATTAGAGTTCACACCAGACTCTAGAGTGCAGGATAAATATTCATTATGAATGGGAAATAAGAGAACACGTAATTGTGAAATCTAGTCACTTCTTCATGTTTCTCTAAAGTTACAGTCTGAGAACCTCACTCTCTGAAAAGATTAATAACCAGKAGGATGTAGTTCATGCCAGTCAGGGTTCACTGACCATTTTCCCCTCTGCTCAGAGCCAGGGAGATCTTGACCTGCTCCTCCCAGGCCATTCAAAACCCAGGCATGAAGCAGCCAGAGTGGTCACTCCCTCCTTGTAACCTCTTTGTAGACAACTGGAGAGCACAGGAAGGCACCCAGAGTGCTCTCAGGTTCTGTCACTGCTCTTYTGGGCCTCATCTCTGAGAGCAATCCCATTAAATGTGGATTTTCTCTGGCATCCAAGAGCAGTGTCCTTAACAACTCATCGCTTAAAGAGCCAGGAGTCAGTTTGGGACTTGGTGATCATTTAATTGTGTGCGGTCCCTTTTTCTGAGTTATCCATATGCACAGATATGAACAATGCACATGACTCCAATTTTGCTAAATATATATATACACATAGCCAAACATATATCAGGAATACATAAGCAGATTTTAAGGTAAGGTACAACTATAGAAAAAGACTCCTGCAGCATCTAGACACATCACTGCAGGCAAACTATTTTGAGCCAGTATTTTGCCCCACCTGCCCCCTGAGTTTTTGGCATGCCCTGGCTGTCATGCACGTTGCACTGCTTGTTGCTTTAAGTGAATGCTGTTGCTGAAAGAGAATGATCTGATGGCAAATTGAAAGAACATTTAATCTAATCWTTTCTTGCTTTGAACTCCTGCCTGTCAGATTGCAGTGCCTGCACAGTGCAGCTGCTCCTCCTGAGCCTGCACTCTGTGCTTTACCCAGGGCTGCTCCAAGGTGCCAGCAGAGCTCAGGGCTGGGGCTGCCAGATGTGCAGAAACATCTGGGGCTTTGCTGCAGCTCCTCCCTGCTTGCACAAGGAATACCAGAATCCTAAGGGAACCTGYTGTCAGGAAAGTTCAGTGTTTTTCTCCTGATCTCACTCCAAGCCAGCCAGAGCAGAAGGATGTGGAAGAATAAAGGAAAAAGTAAGCAAGCAGAACTTTCCAACTTCAAAARGAGTGCTGAGCAATTTCAGCCCACAGAGAAGCTCCAAGTAACAGAAACAAATAGGTAGATTAGTTTGAATGAAACCAGAATGGCACTCAAAGTAACTCTGAATGCTCTTTTTCCTCATAGAACTATAATTAGTGAATGCAACACGCTTCATATGCATTAGTGAACACAATATACTTTATATATTTCATTTTATGAAACAAAAAATGCAGGCAATAAAATCCTAACTTTATTAAAAAATTTTAGCCCATGCAGTAAAATGTCACAAAGTAGCATTACCTGATGGAGTCCAGAACTGGGGATTTCTTTTTATGGCACCTCTGCAGGATGGCTTTCAGCAAATCATGTCACGTCCATATAACCCATGTTCATCATAAAATGGTAGAATGTAGTCTTCTAGTTAATAAATCATCTTGCAGAACTGTGGGTGCAAACAAAATTATCTTAGGGATCATACCAAATACTTATATCAGCTTGCTTGTATAGCTAAAAACATCACATGGATAAAAGCCACATGCAATTAACTGGAAAGATCAATTGCTTATCAGCAATAAACTGGCAACATATTTTGGGAGGTCTTGCAGGGTTTAGGAACCCAAAATTTAGCTTTAGAAAACCAAGATCACAGCAGAAGGAAGGCAGCACAGCCCCTAGGTAAGAAACTCAGAAAATCAAATCAAAAAGCTGTAACATCATATGATTGTAAAACAGAGCAGCATGCAATTGGCTTTTTTGTGAATGTAAGTTTACATTGATATAGAAAGACTGTAACAAAAATATGAAGCATAAATGTTGTTTCAATACTTAAAATRTAAGTGAATTTATGCTGGGCTTTCTTTCATTAATCTCATGGCTTGCTGCAGGCAAAATGGATACAGCGGAAGAAAGAGGATAATAAAACAACAAAAAGAATGGGCTCAGTGGGTAAATACTAACAAAAAAAAGGATGACAATAATCAGAAAAACAGCAATAGTAAGAAAAACTAAAGGTACTCTCTAAGTCTTACTCAACCCTCTTTTTATAAAGGGAACACAGCAAGAATTTTATTTATTTATTTACTTCCTTTAGACTATTCTAAATGCTATTAACTATAGAACAAACATCCCTGTGTTGTTTGTGGGAACCAAGTGAAAGAATGCAAAGCAAATATGCAAGCAAACTAATAACCAGTGTTTATTCAATTACTGTTTTGTGCAAACAAGCAGAGTGATTTAATATCAGTTTGTAAACATCTTACCCAAACTGCATTTCCAGTTGATCATCTGCATGTAAATCAGTTTAAAATAAGCACATGCAAAAGCAGGCCAAAATTCAAAGGAAAAATCCCCTCAAAAAATCAATAAGAAAGGATGAAAAAGGATKAAGAAAATCAAGTAAAAGATAAAAGCAATTGTTCAAACTTTTCCTCGCTAAACAATGTTGGAAAACTGTCAACCAGAGAAAGACACACACAAAAAAATCTACTCATCTTGTGTAAACTCACTTGTGAATTGATAATGAAAGATTTTAAACAACACTGTCTGCCAGGAAGAGAAGTGGAAGCCCCAGCTGCAATTAAATATATTGACTGCTCTTCCTCTGGAAGCAGCAGAGCCAAAGCTCCTCTTTGATGTCTCCCAAAACTTCCCCTTTTCTGTGGCTCTTCCAGTGCAGCCCACCTGGCTCAAGGCAGGCTGAATTTGGAGCACTGAGGGGGCTGGAGGATTTTAGGGCTTGCAGCTGTTTCCTTCAGGTGCTTGCAATGAGGGGGAAAGGATCTGTTTGAGGAAAGAAGGAGTGTCCCAGGTGAGGATCTCCTTTCCTGCTGCCAGGGCACTCAGGGAGGGAAAAAGGGCAACAATTTCCCTCATATTATTATCATTATTAATTAACATTATTATTAACATTATTAACAATTACCAAGAGAGAGGGTCTTACAGTGCCCATTGCTGGCCTCACTCCTGTGAAGGAGGGTAAAACAGAGGAGAATCTGCTTTTCAAATGTTGAGGTTATTATCTCTGATGAATAAACCATGTAAACTGTAGATTGTAGTCAGGTATCCCCAGCTGCAGATCTGMTTTCCTGGGACAGTTACATGCATGAAACTGAGCACACCCATCCTTTACTGAAATATTTCAGCCAGTTTTCAGGTTCCTGAGTTTTTCATATTGCTCCAGCAACCATTCAGCTTTCCTATTGGGAAACTCCAAGCATGGAGATTTTCTAGGACATGATGAGGCACCTCATAAAAGGACAAAGCAGCTGAATAATTTGTTTTCCCCACTTTCTCTCAGACACACATGCCCCTTATTCTGTCCTCCCTCCTGAGGTGCCCTTCAGCGCGTGGCCATGGCCCTGGTGGCTCTGCTGCAGGGTGCTTGCTTTGTCCCACACCTCCTGAGAGGAGTCCAGGCTCTGCTTTGCAATCCACCTCATGCTGGAAATCTCCTGAGTGTTATTAGATTCTGTAAGAGCTGACCTTTAAAAGCCAGCAGTGCAATTAAGCAATCTGGGCCGCTCTAGGCCAGCAGCTCAGCTGGTCCAGGAGAGGCAGGAACCAGACAGTTCCCTCCTGACTAATGTCATTACAGGAGGACAGGAGGGGCACCCAGACTCTCTAATTAAACAGCAGCAGATTGCTCAGCAGGCTGCTGTGATTGAGGGCAGAGCAGAGAGACMGTGCAAGGCATGACAGAACCCCTGGGCTTGGTCCAGGTATGTGTCACTGCCCTTTCTGGGGGTTTGTTGGCTGTAGGTTCTCACACAGCTGGCAAAAGGAAGGGAAGGTGTCCAAAGAAATGGGGATCCATCACTGCCAATGCTCTGGTCTGAAGGCCTCTGTCTGTACTGACCTCATCAAAATTAATGCATTGAAGCACTTGCAGAATGGAAGAAAAGGCAGTGTGGTGAGGGGATTGCCTTCACTATCTGTGTGGGACTCCCTGCTCTGCTTTCAGGAATGTCTGCATGCCCTGCATGCCAGGGAGCCCCTGAGACCAGAGGAGTCAGCTGCTCAAGTCTGACCCACTGTTTCTTTGCCATGGGTCAGGAGCCTCTGGCCACTGCTAAATGGTCACTTCTCTCTCTCCYCCTGTCCCTTTTACCTTAAATATGGACTCAAACAGCAAACTAGGAGTCCTGCAGAAAGGTGGACCTTGCAATTCTGTTGGAGCSTTTTGCTTTCCTTGGTGTGTCAGATGGTGGGAGTTGTGCACTGGCTGCATTTGTCCATGTCAGTGTTTGCTGTCCTTCCACTGGGGCTCTGCTGACATTTCCTGCTTCTTTCTCTCCCTCCTGCTCACAGTAAACTGCCTCTGGTTCCACACAGCCCTTTTCTGTTAACAAATGAAAAAGTTCAGACTTTAACTACTTTTTACTTGTGTCAAATAGGGCAGGCCAAATTTGGCTTTTATTTGGGCTGGTAAATTATTTACTCTGCAGTACAAATGCAAGTCAAAGCTGATGGTTGCTGATTCTTTTGGCCCCTCATCTCTTACTCAGAGAAGCCAAGTTTTCTGAACAGTTGCCTGTGAAAGAACCAGAGGCTTCAAATTTACTCAAGACAGCCTTGGGCTGTCCCAAAACATCCTACAGTATGCCAAAAGGACCCTTTTGCATTCTCAAGGAACCCAAACACCCTTCACGTTACTGGAAGCTGAATATATTCTTAAATGAGGACATAAGCTCCTTGCAACTCTGGGATTTCAGTGTTAACTTCTTTCCTGTACGGTTGGGTCTGTTGCCCATTTCAATTTGAGAAGATCACTTCTCTCACTGCATCTAAACAACTCCCTGGGGCAGGAGCTTCAACCTACACAAAGAAAAGCTTTGATGGCTCCAGTAGGTTGTGCCTCAGGCTGCTTTAAAGGAAAGAASAATTCAGCACAAAAGTCATCCCAGAAATATACCCAGCTGCACTGAGCAATGGCAGGGCACAATTCAACAGCCCAATCCAAAATAACCTCCTCATGGTGTTTCACTAGGAATAATTTCAGTGGCACATGAATTTTCTCCTCTTTCATTGTCAGCTTGATTTCCGGGAATGTTTTTCTTTTTTTTTCCAGCACACAGCTCTCTGTCTCAGTGGTTTATWGGATARTAGCTTGYACTGGGCCTGCTGCTTCTCTGTTTYYCCAAATTCATAGTCTTGGTCTTATCTGCTCTGCCTGACAGATCTTTATATGTGGAACTTTATCTGGTAAAAATGAGAGTTCATTGTTTGCCCCTTTTCTGGCCAGACCATGCTCATTGCTTTGGAGCAGTGAATTATTCAGCTCTTCTTGCCWCTTCTCTTGGGCTAAACCCTGAAGAATGGGAGGGAAGGGAATTCAGAGAATGGGGTGGAATAACAGAATTCCTGCTTGAGCTCTGATCTCGATGGCAAAGGTGAGAGCAGGAGCTGCTGCTTTGATTGCTGGTGC
The DNA here is from genome assembly GCA_014549065.1 of Cardinalis cardinalis. Lineage (NCBI taxonomy): Eukaryota > Metazoa > Chordata > Aves > Passeriformes > Cardinalidae > Cardinalis > Cardinalis cardinalis. The sequence continues at coordinate 138,201 of JACDOX010000323.1, forward strand.
TCCAGGACAGCAGGTGGGGCACAGAGAGGAGCAGAGCACAGCAATGCTGRGGGGCACAGGAGCAGGATTGCTGGGTTTTACACTCCCTGCCCTTAGGGCTCCATCACATCTGCCCTGGGTGGATGAGCAGGAGTTGCCTCAGCCCTCCCAGGTGCTCTTCCATCTCAAGATAAAGCTCCAGGGCAAGACACTACTTATTTTTTGGACCATACCTCTTCCTCTACATGAAACCAAAAGAGTAAAGAAGGGATTTAAGACTAGTTTAAAAAATAACCCTTGGTCCTGTAAAAAAAGGTCAGCCAAGCTTTCAGCTTTGGCTGAGCTCAGCTGGAGCTGAAGAGTTCACCCCACCCACAGCAGTCATTTGTGAGACCACAAGGCTCATCTTTATCTCCTGGGGAGGCTGTGCCAGGATGCATCAGGAAAGTTAAAAATGGCATCTAAATTTGCWTCCTCTTTTAATAGCAGTAGAGAACCAAGAGTTATAGGCTATTCTTGCASTCTGTAAACAGCTTCCAAAGGTACATTTGTGAAAGCATTGTTTCAGCATCCAAGTGCTATTTATATTTCTAAAACACTTSTGCTTTGTCAGCATCAGTCTATCTGCAGTGATAATCCATTTATACCAGCAGCAATAGGATTACACACAAGTTCCAGATGAAACCAGGGAATGGCCAGGGGAACTAAAGACCAAAATTTTCAACAGCTGCTTGGAGACTGAAAGAGGAAGACAAGCTGCAAAATAATTTCTAGAAATGCCCTAGTGTAAGAGAAATCTCCAGGTGCAGCAACAACAAACCAAGTAACAACAAACCCAATGAAAACAACCAAACAAACAATAACCAAGCAAACAAAAACCCACAACAGACCAGTTTTGGGGAAAGAGCGTCTATCCTTTGAATCAGGAGAATTTGATTAATTCCAGATAGAGCCCATCCCCACACACAAGTGAATGAATATGGGTGGGAGAGCTACAGACTGGGGAGTGACAAGAGACTTGGAGGGCAGGAATGGATGGGATTACACTGGGAAAGGACATCCTTTCAGCCCAACACCATTTAAACACTACTGGGCACTGTGCTGGCTACCTCCCTGTTCTGCCAGGCACACTAATAGTGCTGAAAAGTGCCCATTACTCTGGGCAAAGCAAAATGTAAAGCACAGTGAAGCAAGGAATGTAAACCTCCTCTTGGACTGGTTCCCTAGTCACTGCACCAGCTTTCATTATGAGCAACTGGAGGTTTTTTAACTTGTTAAATTTGGAGTCCCAGGGCTGTGTTTCTTCATTTCTCCTAAGGATGTCATTGTGAGCAGCTAAACAAACTCAGATTACTGCAGCCACTCCAGGGCACTCTGCAGGGCAGTAACAGGAGAAGGAAATGTATACTGGGCTGTTCAACTGCTGTCAGAGAGAGTGGAGTTGTTTATGTGCTCTCTGCTCACTCTGGAAAGAGCTCAGGGTGAAACTGAGGAAGTGTTCTTAAAACAAAGCATTAGAAGGAAAACTTAGCCCTGAGAGGTTTGTCACACTGGCCTGAGAAAATAATAGAAACTAATTATTGTATTTGCAGGGAATGCCCTGAGGAAGGCAGGAATGGTGCATCTGAGTCCATGTTCTCAGAAGGCTGATTTATTACTTTATGATACTATACTATATTAAAGAATACTATATTATACTAAAGAATACAGAAAGGACACTTACAGAAGGCTAAAAAGATAATAATGGAAACTCGTGACTCTTTCCAGAGCCTCAACACAGCTTGGCTGTAATGGCCAATGAGTCAAAACAATTCACATGAAACCAATGAAACAATCACCTGTTGGTAAACAACCTCCAAACACATTCCACATGTGAGCACAACACAGGAGAAGCAAATGAGATAAGAATTTGTTTTCCTTTTTCTCTGAGGCTTCTCAGCTTCCCAGGAGAAAATCCTGAGTGATGGAATTTTTTTCAGAGAATGTGAATGCCACAGCTGATATCATCATAATTGTAAACTTCAGAGCTGCATGATCTCTGAGCCCCTGACACTGCGGTGGTGTGCATCTACCAAGCTTCAGGATGGAGGGGAGGATCCTTGAAGGGAAAGATCCCCTTGCAAAACTGCCCTGGRATCTTTAAAGTCCCCCTGGAACAAACAGGAACTTGGTGTTTTCAGCCTCATGTAAAAGGAATGAAGAAAATCCCATCACTAAGGTCACTTCAAAGTGGATAAACCACTGCATGAGATAATGACTGAAAGAGCCCTGAATATATGACTTGTTATAGCTCTTATCTGTGTAATTTCTATGGACAAGAGAATCTCACACAGATAGCACCTCAGACTTTTGGGGTATAACTCACTATTCAGCATGGATAAATGTAGAAAAGCTCCCTCTTAATGCAGGCTTTTAACTAAGTACAGCTAATTACTCAGCTGAGCACTCCYTTTAGCTCTTGCACTCTGGGGAGGCAGGGCCAGGTCTCCTGGCAGCTGTGATGAACATCATAAACTAAGTTATGTTAATCCTCCAAGTTTCAGACTTGAGATAAGTCAGAGGTTTTACARCACCCATTATCTACTACTGTGGCTTTTATTTTGTTTGAAGCCATGCAATGTTTATTAGCTGAATGCCCTTAAGCATTGAGAATGAAAGCTGAAATTKACCATTTAAATTTAGATCATGCTTTCCCCCCTGTCACACACACACATAATTCTAAAGTTTACTCTGAACAGTTCCCAGGATTGTGTGTCCAGATTCCAAGCAGAAGACTAAGAATAACCCCTACATTATTACAAGCACCAAATGGGTGCTCATAAAACCATAGCTGCAGCCAGAGATAGGAGATGATAGTTGTTTATCAAAACAATGAATTAGTTTAAATTAATTTCGTGCTGTCACTAGCACTGGGAACCAAGCACAGCACTCTGTAGTGCCCTGACTGGAGCACTTAGCAGTATTTATCTTTGCCCATTATGACATGGCCTTGTAGGAAATCACTGCTTCCAGGAGCTGGGATTAATTATCCTCCCCCAASAGAGGTTGTATGGGATGAGCAGGGATGTGAGCCCTGGCAGGTCACCACTCAGGCTTCAGACACAAAGGGGCTTTGCTCACTGGTGCCGTATGAAAAGCTGCTCTCCACCCACGCCCGTTCCTCCAGCTGCTCCACCAAAGAAAAGTGATGCTGGGGAGATACTCTGAGACAGCACCTCASACTTTTGGGGTATAACYCATTATTCAGCATGGATAAATGTAGAAAAGCATTAGGTACCTACCAGTTCCATCTCCCCTGGGGTCACTTTTCTGCCTCCAGGAACAATCAGCAGCAGCATGTTAGGAAACCTTTGCTCAGACTGAGCTCTTGTCTTCAGCTAACCATTTCTACACTTTACATTTATTTTTACTGTGAGAAGGATGTGGTCCACAGTGTTTGCCTTCCATTTCACTTCAGTTGTTGATCACAGTGTTTCTATCATTCTCTTTTATCATCCTGCAGCATTGCAAACCCTACTGTGGAAATTCCTCYTAAAGAGCTTCTCTGCTCCTCCTGCTGTGTCTCTTAATACTCCAGGTGTAAAGGCAAAGCTGTTTGCTCTTTAAAAAAACTAAATTCCTGGTACAAACAACAGTTCAATTCCAGGTGGCTAGCAAATAACAGGAGCAGGTGTCTTTACAACACAGAGAAAAGGAGGGAGGGTAAAAAAAAAGGCATAGCTAAAATATGAGAATAACAGCTGATTTTGCAAAATATGGGTCCCCCTAAATATTCTGTTGTGMACTGTGTTAAAAAGATGTAACATTTATCAAAGCTTATGTCATCAGACTCATAAAAAAGAAAAGGAGGATCATTAAAAATCCATGAGTCAGTTTTCAATGTATTTTGTTGCCTTAATTCCTCATCTTCCTGGGACATTCCAGGCCTGCATCCATCAACTGATTCAATCATCAGTCACCAATCAATAGGGCTGGTACAAACTTCTGGTGTTCACCTAAGCTCCATTGTCAAAGAAAGATGGAAATGCCACAGGACAAATGATCTTTCAAGATCTTCCTGAATATCCTGCTCTAGGTGGATTGCAATCACAATGCAAAGCTTTTCCAGGTTGTCTGAGATTTCCATGGAGCCAAATCCAGAAAGCCAAGCTGAGCATGCAAAGAAAAAAAAAGTTTATCACAGAAAAAGCCAGRGAACAGCTTGTTTTTAGTTTGATGCAAGCTGTAGTCTCATTTGATATAGTATACTGATATAAGTGAAAATAAGMCAAGGAAATTGTTATAGTCAGGCTGAGGAGAAGAGAGTGACAGCTACTCTGGTCAGACTCTGAYCACACAGAAACACCCAGTGCTGTCTACCAACATGAAACAGAGAGCCCTGCATCTCTTTATGACATTTCTAGTCCCCATTTGTGCTGCTGCATACTCAGTGAAACACTGGCAGAGCAAGGCAMYCTGACAAAAGCACTTTTTGTGYTGTGAAGATTACAAGCACAGGCAGYGATCCAGCATTAATGCCAGTGGCTTTACTCACTCYGTGTGCCAACTGCCCTCCCATTCAAACTGAGTCACCAGAGCCTGATAAAACTGTATTTTTTAAAGCATTTTGGCTTACTCTAAGCTGCAAATAGTAAGCTGTGCCTTTCCAGAATGATTTTGTCATTACCAGAACATACCACGTCAAACAAAATGTCTTTTGCTCCCAGCCAGAGCAGCAGAAGGGAAGATGTAGACACTCCAGCCCTCAGAACTATCAAGTCCCAACCCCAAGAGGAGGCAGATGGGTTCCTTGAGTTCCTGAGGAGCAGCCTCCCCCTTGGCAGGGCTGGGATTTGTGGCCAGGTTGCTGCTGGCAGCCAGGATGCTCTCACAGAAGAGCTGAGCCCTGCTCACCASTCCCAGCCCTGGCCAAGGTCTCACAGAAAACTCTCCTTAAATTTTGTTGGAAAAATTTCTTCATGTCCTTTATGCATGAGACTGTGCCCCTCTCCTACTCCCTGCAGCCCTGCCCAGATGTGTGCACTAAGAAGGGAACAAATTCACCTCTCTCCCCTTTCCTCCAGTTTTTCCTACTCATCTCTTGCCTTCTGAGCACGGGAGAGGGAAGAGAGCAGGGATCAGACCAAAAGCTGGAAGAGACCAAAAAAAACAACAAAAAACCAACAAAAAACCCATTCTCCTACAAAAAAAAAGCAACCCCCAAACCAAAAAAATAACCAAAACAAAACTACAACAAAAAAACCCCAAAAAAACTAACAAAAAAACCCCCCAAAAAATAAAAAAACTAACAAAAAACCCACTCTCCCAGAAAAAAACAACTCCCAAAACAAAAAAATAACCAAAGCAGGAAAAAAAAGCCCAGAAAACAAACATAAAACCCAAAAAAACAAACCAAAGCAAACCAACCAAACAAACCCCCCTCCCCCCCCCAAAAAAAAAGCAATATCACCACCAATACCAAAAAATCACAACAAAACAAAAACCCCCACCTCAGCACTGGCCATGTGTTTATGGCCACTCCCTATTATAGTTTTTTTAAGTGTGAGTTTTACAGTACTTTAACAAACTAAAAAGTAGAGTTGTATTTTTCTCTTTATAAGTGTTTTTAAARATAAATTGTCTAATTAAGAAATTATACTTAAATTATTTTTACTTTTAACTTAATAACTAACTACTTGTGATTCATAATGTGGATTTTTATGTAATTACATAATACCACTTAAATTTATGAAAAAGAAGGTAGAGAAGAAGGATTATCTTCTGTTTTAYRTTTTTTATCTTGTTTTATATRTATTACTATATTTTAAAACTTTAAACYCTAAGTTTTCTACTATRTGATATTACACACTTCTGTTCAAACTACAGACTTAWAATCTTRGTTTTATCATTCAATTTTACAAGTTTTCTCCACACCCTCAGGTCAAATGCAGTGTTCTCTTGGGGGTCAGTGCTTTCCAGCRCAGARAGTCTGAAATTSTCAGTGACCAGAGTTCCAACACATATGTGTTAGTAACAGCACACCAGAAAGTTTAGGTTTCACAAATGGGGTGRCAGAACAAGTTACACAATGAAGTCAGGAGAGAGAAATTATACAAGTGTGGATATTACTCTAAAATGATCAAAATCTTTGGACACACCAGTCTGATAACTTATCTTTCACACAAGTGCAATAAACACTCATGTGAAATAAACAATCTTAACCTGAAATTATTTGTTATGGAATGGAGTAATGTAATGTAAATTAAGCCTCCTGCTTGAGTTCCATATGCWGCAACCTTTGTAAAAAAATGCCTTGAGCACTGAAAGCAGTGGGGAGAACATGACAACAAAAATCCTCCTGTTCAGTGAGGATGGGATGAATGACTACTAATCARTAAAAAAGCCAGGGTGAACTACCCAGAGGAGCAGACAAAGAAGTCCAGTCTCCTGTGAAGACAGTTGAGATGAATATGTAAATAMACTGTGCCATGGACTTCAGAATTTCAGATGAACTCTCTGAAACAGGTTATTTTTCCCCAGGCTCTTTCCACGCAGAAGTTCCTAAAATCACATCTTTCTCACAGAAGCAAAATGCAATTACATCTGAGACAGATGGAAATTGCCACTAACAGAAGAAATACTCCCCAAAACCTTGTAGCAGAAATTGAAAAGTGACAGTGGCATGAAATACACTGACATTTAGTCAGGCTGGAACATGAATGACCTGATGGAGACTGCAAAAAAGCAGAGCTGAGCAGGAGGGTGGTCTTTGTCTCTTCCACAGTAGGATACTCTCTCCAAACAACTTGTGAAAAGAAGGTCAATTATTGACATCTAATTGGACAACCTGCTGAATTATTATCTGAAACAACTTTTGGAGTTCTGCTGCATTCACATTCTGCATGTGAAATATTATTCACTGTAAAGATAAATCCAATCTACAGCACTTAATATTGTACATTTGAAACCTTATTAGTGGTTTTGAAATACTTGAATGTGGAATGGTGGTTTCAGCCATGATCAAATGGGAATTGAGATATTTGAGACAGGTATTCCAGTCCTTTTATGTTCCACCAAAACAAAAAGACATTTGAACCACTCTTGCTGCTCAGATTTGAATCCACAGAACTGAAGCCCTTTCCATCACCACTGAAGAAAAAGGCTTGCATTACACAGTGAAACCTCCTGAAAGGCAAAAGCAGCACATTTCATCCCACAGCTGTTCAATCCTGGGCTGTATTTGCTACAGCACTGTATATATACACCTGTAGACACACACACACTGTTGCATATAAATTGCTACGTGGTATATATAAGAATATATACATTTGGTATTTCTGTTTAATTGATCTTTACATATTAAAGTACACATACTTTTGAACTTACATTGGCAGTCACTGGAGGACCTCCCCGTGCTGTTAAAGAAAAATTATCATAAACAGGAATTTTTCTGAACAGCTCACTGCTTGAGACAGTGACTTAAAAATGCCTAAAACATGCAGAGTTTGAAACAGCAAGGCAGTGTAGAACAAAACATTTTTATGCTTCATTGAGTTCTCCCTTATTTTTCTGACTGATCTTGCTTTGCTCCATTAGATTTACTGTAGGAAAATTCTAGTTTACTGCAGCAGGTCCCAACATCAGAAGTGACCACGGTGAGCAAGCCAAGGGAGGAGGCAGAGAGGTCCTGCTGTTGATGTCTCACCCAGCCCTCACATGCCCACATCACAGAATTGCACAGATCCCATCAGAGCTGAGTCAAACTCAGGCCCACGGATGCAGAGCAAGCAATGAGTGCATGCTGACATCCCTGATGCATCAGAAAAGGACTCTGCATTGTCAGTTCACACTTTCCCCCACACACAGACACCCCCAGAYGACCTGCACTTCCAGAAGCAAATTAAATCCTCATGGTTTTGCCTTTAAAAGAAACCATTATTTCCTGAAGGTGGACATAGAGCTGTTTAAGGAGGGAGAACATCACCTGCCAGAATCCAGAGCACTGCAGGYTGGAACTCACCCCATCTTCCAGAGGGGCTGAAATTCCAATACCTAAAGGGCTTCTGAGAAGGTGAAAGGGGGATGAACTCTCTAAAAAAAATATATATTTTTAAACAACAGTGAAATACTTCATTTCTGGAAGTGCCTTTTGATCATTCTAACCTTTGGTTTTAACCACTCTGGTGTCTCCTGCCATGGTTTGCTGATGACACATCATCATGGCACCAGGAATGGACTTGTTGATAAGTTAAATAATGGGACTACTTTCAGACCATTTTTAAAGCTCAAAATTCTCATGGCATAAAAGAGTCATCATACAGTTATTTCGCTGTGGAAAACTGTTATTTTTCTTAGAATAACTTTTAACTCTGTAACTTTTTGGGAAGGGGTTTGTTTTTCAAATAAAACCCTGCTTCCTTTCTTCCCCAAAAAACTCAGCTTGTATTAGCTGGAACGATACCAAATCCACAGAGATATGTATTCAGGCAGATTGTAAATTTAGCTAGAGCATTTATATGTTACTAAATCCAAACAAAGATCTAAAGCAAGATGCAAAATATCATTCACACAAACAAAACAAAAGTTCCAAAATAGATGGAATGGGATTTTTAAAGCTGAGCAAGGGACTCAGCCACAACAAGTTTGAACGAAATTGATTAATTATGTGGTTGATAACCTTGGTTTCTATGCCATGTTAAATCCTGGTATAACTTCATTGTCTTCAGTGGAGCTGCACTGCAAATGTATTTGACAGATTGTCATGATTCTTCTCCAAGAATAACTTCTAAGGCAGAAGTTTTAAACATGAGTGAATGAAAGTCTTGTGCCAAGTTCTACCCTAATTTATGCCCTGTAKAAAACAGCTGAGCTGGAAGTGAGGGTGTCAGGAAAGGCAGAAGGAGACATGAGTCTGTTCTTCCTTTGCTGGGACGTTACATCAGCTCCCCTTGGTGATGGTCAAGTCTCCAAACAGCACAGCAGGAACCCACAAGGCAGCTTGTGGGAGATTCTTTCCTTCCCAGCCTGCAAGTTCTTGTGTTTCACAAGCTGTAAGTGTTCAGGGAAGAACCTGGTCTCAGTGGAGAGCCATGAAATTCACTCCTGTTAACTGCTGCATCAATCTGGGCCTGGGATGCTTCAAAATGAATTTGAGGATGAGCACTGGAAATGGCCATTTTAATATGAATATTGGAATTAGTCACTTAATCAGAAAATAATGTGTTTCAGACAGTTTTGATCTCGATGTTATTTTGAATCAAAACCCAGCATTTGGATTGGTTTTCTTTAGTCTGTTGGGTTATTTTTGGCTCATTATTAGCATTAGAGTAAAACTGACTGGTCAGACAGTACACACAGCTTTGCTCAGGTGAGAGGGAAGTAATGCCCATCTCAACTCATCTTTCATACAACATTACTAAGGACACAAGGGGAGGATTTTATTATTTTGCCCAAAACATCGTTTAAGCCAGCAGCAGCAAGATGACTGCTCCAGCTCCAAATCTAGTGAATTGCTGATGTCCTCACTCCCAATTCTTCTGCTGGCAGAGCTATTTTACAGCAAAGTGATGTAATCTGGCAGTGAGTGAGCTCAACATAAACAGCCTGGCTCCAGCAATACCCCTGCTCYAGGGGATCATTGCTGGGGCAGGAGGCACCAGCCAGCAAGTTGRGACTCACTGCCCAAGCACTTGGATGCCCTCCCCAGCTCTTCCCTCRTTGTCTATTTTCAGTCAAATCAGGCAGCACAGCCCCATACATTGCTTTAATACCCCACTGGATGTCAGAGGCCCATCTGCTGAGCGCCCCTAATGAGGCAAAAGTGAAGATATTTCCCATCCAACATAGTCTGAAATACTTATAAACAGAACAGGCTCTGGATCAAGAGCCTCTCACGCTCCCCCCATCTGTGAAATGCAGCTAGCTGCTAATCTTCAGCCTCATAAAAATGTGTGGAAGTGAAAAGCTTTATAGGATGTGCTGTGACCACTGCCATGACAGAGAGCAGCAGCATTTTGAAGGAATTTGTCTGGGTCAGAAGGAGGGAGGCTGAGCAGAGCCAGCTTGGAGGAGCAGCAGTCCTGCACAGCCCCAAGGTGCCCCAAAACTGACACAGAGCACGTGGTTCTGGAGCCGTTAGTTCCCTACTCACTGGGGTTGTGATAAGGGGGTGTTTTCTTCCCTTCACTGGGCCCAAAGAAAAGGAAAGTACTTATAAAAATACTTCATTGGCAGCAGTGCCTAGCAAGCAGCTCACTGTGCTCTGTGTGCTCACCTGAGTCTGCCAGCAGAGGCTGATTGCCACCTGACTGTGCATGGCAGCCACCTCCCACCCTTCTTTCTTTAGCTCTGCACCCTCCTAAACATGTCATTATTTATGTATCTGCATGTGCTGGAGATRAATACAGCCTAGCTTCCCCCTTCTCAGCAGAGCTTATTACACCTGTGATCTCTAATTCTTCACCTCTGCAGCGCTGCACACCTGCACCGTTTCATCCTGTGTGATAACTGTGGGTTGTGTATCCTGGCTTTTTATGTAACTTGGCTTTCTCCTCCCAGGCTCATCTCAGCACCTCCAGCTCAGTTCTACTTTTGCTTCTTATGGCTTGTCACCTTCTAATCTCTCATATTTGGGCGCCTCCAAAATCAGCTCTTCTCTCTCTTTCTCTTCAGAGCTCTCTCTGTGACCTTAGTCGTGCTTGACAAACTTCCAGTCCCCTCTATCATTTCTACTCTCTTCTCCAGCAATTTCCATCTACAAGTACAAGGTTATCATAAATAGGGGGACCATATTTCAGTATAAAAGCATTTGGACAGGCTCTTCTACCTTTACTGTTTCTTCATTAGCTTCTCCAGGTCCAGGCACAGGCTCAGGCTCTGCCACACAGGTAGCCCATCACTGCTTCTCCTTCAGAGTATGGCTGTGAAAACATTTTTAAAATCTTTAAAATTTTAAAATAAWTTTTTAAAATCTGTTTGATTTTTTAAAATCTGTTTTAAGTMATTTTAAATCTGTTTAAATTTTTTAAATCTGTCTTTGACAAAGAAGCTCRTAAGAGAGAATCTATTACTAGCAATTAGAGAAGAATCATGACCAAACTTTCAAAACAATAAGATGCTTGAACTATTCCAGCTATGATAATAAATACAGAAAAAAAATTCCTGGTGCAACATTACCATGGATGGGAAATCAGCTACAAAGAGGTCATCTGGTTTTGTTATAGAATTCAGGTTAAGGACCATGACTTGAAAAGTTACTTTGTCTAAGAATTGCCACATCTACTCTGAGGAACAAGGACAGCATTTCAGCAAAGCCTAAGCAAAAAAATCAAAGTAGGATTTCCTAAGGAAAAACAGAAACTTAAAATAACATCAACTTCAAATTGCTTCTTGTGTGGTGACCTCATTTCCTAAGGATCAGCTTCYTATTACCCCTCCAAGTATGAGGAGGTATTAATCTTCTTAAAACTAATACTCTGATAGTCTGATTAAGGAAATCGTAATTCATTGGATTTATTCTGCAGACTCTTGCCTTATCCTACTGTTGGGCATAGAAGTCTGGGATGGAAGGCATTCTCCTGGCTTCAGTTTGGAAAAGGATCAGAACTGGGTTTTACTGTCCACCTGCAACCAAAAGATGGAACAATCATATGGGTCTGATGACAAGGAAAAGTTTTCCTGTAGCTGTAATTTCTGCACTCGTAGCTTGCGCAGTGATATCTATGGCTTCRTTTGCAGGAAGGATTTTGGATGGTTTGCAGGGGTAAATGATTCATTTGCATCACTAGAAATTCAAAGCACTGCTTGGTTTTAAATTCAAGAATAATCAAAGTCTATAAAAGTTGTTTTAAAGGATTTGGAGGGATAGAAAAACTTAAATACAAGAATATAAGTAGCAAGGTCTTATCCTATAAGCTGAAACTGAGAACAGCCTGTTCAGTGCTCCAAAATCTAAACTTTTTTCTATTTCTGCAAATTGATTAATAGCATGTGCTGACCATTGGTTTGAAATATTTAATCTGCTTTCTTCAAGTAAGCAAAATGTGGAAATTAAACTGTTACAAGGAAGGCATGCCAAAACAGAGAAGGAAGCTATTTAGCCAGTTATTTCTGCCTTACATGGTTTACAAYCCAAAGGCAAGTTTTCAAGAAGGAAGTTATTTTGATCAACATCTCATTTTGAAGTGTCAAAGCTGGATCTAAAACCGCCAACACTTTCCCCACTGGTTATAGGATATCTAAAGCATCCAAAGCAGWGGCTTYAATGCTGCAAAAAGTTTTTGGTTTKTTTGTTTTGATTTGTTCTGTTGCTCCCATCCAAAAGCGTGAAGCGGGCCACAAACAGCGAAAAGTTCTCAAGTGCCCCAATAAGCAACCCTGACTCCTGCTGACATCTCAGGGGACCTGCTACCTGTCCACTCACATAGAAAACTTTGCTGGGAAAGCTTTAAAACAATCTGTTGAGTTGATGTCTTGTCCTTCTGACCTGAAATCTCTTTGTCCCTGCAGCTCTCGTGGTGCGCTTCCTGACCAAGCGGTTCATCTGGGAGTACGACCCAACGCTGGGTAGGTGTTTATGTTCTCAGAGGGCTAATTTATTATTTTGTGACACTWTATTATATAAAATAATACTATAATTAACTGAAGAACACAGAAAGGATACTTACAGAAGGCTAAAAAGATAATAATGAAAACTCATGACTCCTTCCAGAGTCTCAACACAGCCTGACAGTGATTGGTCATTAAGTCAAAAACAATTCACATGAAACCAATGAAACAATCACCTGTTGGATAAACAATCTCCAAACACATTCCAAAGCAGCAAAACACAGGAGAAGCAATGAGATAAATTATTGTTTTCCTTTTTATCTGAGGCTCCTCAGCTTCCCAGGAGAGAAATCCTGGGCAAAGGTGTTTTTCAGGAAATGTGACRGTGACAGTTGTGTCCTGGAAGCCTGGTGTGGAATGGCATGGCTGAAGCAATGRAATCACAGAGCTAAAATTCCAAGCCTCAGTCAGCCTCCAAATCTGCTGCAAAAAAGCTTCTCTATGGTCATTTTAAGCTGGAACAAATTGTTGCCTAAGAGGGCAGAATAGAGAAGCAGCAGCACCAGACAAAGGCTGAGTTAGTGTATGAGGCACATTTCTGCCCACTCAGAAATCCAGGGGAATTCTGCCATTAAAACAAATTGCTTCAGCATTAAGCTCTTCAAATCATTTAGTGTGAGATCAGTTTTCTCCTTTTGAAAACCCAAACGTCTTCTGCTTGAGAATAAGATACTGGGATACAAATCTGTATTCTGGGATAGAGATCTTAAAAATTTGTGGCCAAAAAAAGGTTTTTACAGTCAGCCTACCTAGACCCAGGTAACATTTTTGGTCCTCATTTTCAAACATATATTGTGTCTTAATTTTTTGGTGACCAGATAGGGGCACCAATCATCTAAAGGGCATCCACATGTCCCTTCCACTGCTCCCACTTACCTCTGTTGGATCTGGCATTTTCATGAAGCTGGCTCAGATATTTCAAAAAACCTGTCAAAAAGTTGCGCTGAATTAGAGGCTTCRCTTAAAATTTGTGCCAAGACCAATTTTTAAATTTTTTAGTATTTCTTAAATTGGCATATATTTAAATGTTYTGCAAATCCAGGCCAAGAAGTCCAAGACAAGGCATTCACTTCTTAGAAGGTGCCTTCAATACCTCAGGACTAAGTAATTCACACACAAAGWAAAGGGCTGGAAAATCCTCTATTCTCCAACAATGTGTTCCTGTCTCCTTTCTAGCATTTCTTTGCAGGTTCCAACACAGATCATACAGTTAAATATCAATTTCTTTATTAATGTTCTTTCCTTAAGTGGTTTCATTAAGGAAATAGAAAACACCATAAAATTGCACGGCAGAAATGAAGTTCAATATATTCTATTACAGAACCCAGGCAGCCCTTTGTAAAAAGCAAGTATCCAGGATTTTTGTTTGGCAAAATGGAGAGATAACAGATATCACAACTCCCATCTTGGGAAAATAAATCTCAGCACAACCTGAACTCAAATACATTSTTTTATCTGYTACTATGAACATAGTCCTCAGTGAATGATGTGTCACCTGCCTTGTGCTGCACAGTGGAATGTTCAATAGAATGTTCCTTTGGCATTATTAGTGTTAGTACTTCACATTTCTATCACCAGTACATCATTCTAAGGACTCGACAAGAGGTGTATAAAGCCTTCTCTATCTGTGTAGTCCAAGTTCATCAATTTCTTACAGGGCCACTGCATGCAGAATCATCCTTTTTGCCTTGTTTAAGCACACAGATGAAGTTATTAGCAAGCTACAAGGTTTATTATTTTTTGCCCTGTTATGAGGGCCCCATGCCCTTTTTGCTGCACAAGGCTTGACATTTGTTTCTGTTTTACAAATGAATACAATTGCAAATTACTGAGCCCCTCAGGAATCTAATTGTCTTCTCTTTGCAACAAGGAAAGCTTTCGTGCAGGCGGCAATAAACTAAAAACTAAAAATTAAATCTCTTCAGACTTACTGAATTCTACATCACCATTCAGTCTAGAGAATAATAACTTAAATTATGTATTACAGTCATTGTGATGCTCAGCTCTCTAGGTTGCTCCTAAGAAAAGGTTTGAGAAATTCAGAAACTAACAAACTATTGTCAAGGAGTTATTCCTTAATGACTGTAATCTCTGGTGGAAGCTGCTCACCAAGAGATTGTTTTGTAAAGTATTATTTTTTTTCAAGCTACAAATCACAATGGGATTCAAAAAAGGTTCTGAACTRTTAGAGATGACAAATAATCTTGAAATTGTGACCACTATTTAGGCCTTCAGAGATCAATGAGAAAGAAACTGTACCTTGAAAAGCTTTRAAAACCAGTGCCTGAAAAAAATGCATTTCTGCCTTTCAGCATTGTCATCCTGCAGTAACTTGGTGTCCAYTTACCTGTAAACATCTAAATTCACTGAGAGGTTTCAGCAGAATAGATTCATTTCTTCTCAGCAGTCATGGGCTGGCAGTTCTATGGAAAGAGGGATATCATGCTCAATCAGTATAAAAAATTAAAGTTGTGTCAGTGAGGATAATTTCCTCTACAGGGAGAAATAAGCAGCTTTGTCAAGTTATTCCAACAGGACGGAGTGAAACAGATGCAAAACATCCAGCTACTAAGCAATGAGAGGTTTTGCCAAAAATCACTGGGGCTGAGACAAGAACATCAAATTTATAGTTTATTTCTTATGTCAAGCTTTCAACCACCCATTAGCCCTCTGATGCAAGCAATCTCCAGACAATTCCTATTTTTAGGAAAGCTTTCACCAAGCTGTTCAAGGCCTGATGGAAAAACAACATTAACCTAAGCTAAGCATCGTATTTAAAAAAAAACCAACTATTCCTCTTTTTATTCAAGGGTGGCACATTTTAACTCAAAGGAAAAACACACACCTTATAAATATTCCTTACTATTTTAACCTGCCAGAAGAAAATGAAGGGCCATATTTTTAGCAGCACCTGGACAGAATGCTGTACCACCAGGGGCCAAATTACCAACCACRAAATAACATTTTCTGGCAGGAGGAACATCAGTGAGCCCTGCAAGCTTTGGAAATCAGAGCTGCCGCTGAAGTCAGGGCTCTGCAGGTCTGCCACTTTTGTGCAGATGTTGGATCTGTGCAAACACTGGCAGGACCAGCTGCATCTTCACCAAAAGWACATCTCACTCTGCTTTTTATTTAACTGTTCTCAGCCAAAGGGCAACAACCTCAGCAAAGGTCATTTTCTGGGGAGTGTTAACCTCCAGCCTTGACTTGTCCAGTATTTCTGTTTAACTGGCAACTCATTGTCACCATCTTGGCATGGGGATTTTGTTTGCTTTTCCAAAAGGTGCTAAATTCCTCAAGGTAAATTCCTACCTGGCATTATCAAGGTGAATGGGTTTTCACATCCATCTTCATTTACAGAAAATTGCAGCTATCTCACATTTTCAACAGAATTAGATGAAAGAGCTCTATGTAGAAATAGGATGGAATAACACATTTTTAAAAATAATACATGCAGTTGTTTTCTGAAATATTAAATACATGAATAATTCAGCACTAAACTAGTCTTCTTTAGCTAGTTAAATATGCACTGAGAAAGGGGATTGGGTTCCCACATGGATTTCACCAAAATTCATTCATGTTTACATGTTTTTAAACAGAACAAAACTTGAAAAACACATAAGCAAGCTCAGTGTGATGTTAGAAGGCCTCAAAATGCTTGGCCTGGGTAGGGACCAGTGAAGTCACACTCTTGTCATGAGTGTGGGACTCTCATGGACCTCAGTGACCCCAGGGCTTGACCCCATAATTTTCAGGGGTTTCAGCAGGGAATAGCTGCTCTCCCCACTCCCAGTAAATTGCAATAACAATTTTTGAGTCTGCATCTCAGCAATTCCCCCCAGGAGCTACTGGCAGTGCCCAGAATTCATGGTGCCTTCACCTGAGCTCAATAATTGAGATATTGTGGCTTGTTTCGATATTTAATTAATTTTAAAATTGGAGATGCTGAATCAGAGTAATCAGGGAATCTGCTATTTTTTTTTTTTCCTGAGAGGCAAAAAAAGAGGAGGAGAAAGCCCAAAGAGCCATCACAGCAGCAGACAGATGGGGGGCCTGCAGAGAACTTCATGGGTAGCAGCAAATTTCCTGCCTCCATAAGCCATGGCATGCAGGGAGAATCTCCTGGATCAAATGATGAAAGAAGAAAATTCATCACTGCTATGGCTGAGCACTTTTAAAAATAATTTTGCGGCATTTTTCTGAGAACACATTTGTTGTTCCACCAAAACTTGAACAGTTTGCTTTACTAGAAACAGAGCTGGGGTATCCAAGAATTGGGAGAAAAAAAATCAAAACAAACCAAGTAAACCCCCCAAAAAAAAACAAACAAAAGGGGGGAGTATTATGAGCTATGTTTTGTCATTTGTTTTGGATTACCATTTTTAAGTACAGTTGGGAGAATCAGGGGGTTCCTGAGGCTCAAAGACTGAAACATCAGGTTTTGCTATCTAGGAAAAAGCCCCAAACAAATAAAACCCCAGGTAAATTCAGGAGACAGGCTCCAAGTTCTTTTCTTGTTTCTGTAACTGATTTGTTGTCTGCAGTGTGTCTCTGCCTCTGTGTCTCACCTACCAAATCCTTCATCTCACAGAAGGATTGCAAATCCTTAGAGTAACTGATACTCACATTTAGCACACTCACCAAAGGCACACAGAAACACCAAGCAAAGCCTGGATTTGAAACAAAAATCTACTTCTATCAGCAAACAAGRAGATAATACTTTTGCTGACCCTTTTAAAAGTGTCTTGGCTCTCTCACACTGCCCCTAGATGTCTTCCTCCAGCTATTCACACATTTCATAGGACTTTGGCAATCCTCTGGAAAGAAAACTCTCTGTTAGCAGATGATCAGTAGAACAGCACTGTGTATGAAGGCAAAGARAGACAGAAAGCAAAGGAGCTTATTTAATTTGACAGGGATAGAGAGAAGACTCTTCACTACTTTAAAGTAGAGGTAACTATAAGAAATAGGGGTTTTAAGAAAAATTATAATTYTGCCAGGACTAGTAGATCAATAGTGACATTTTTAGAAAGTGTTTCTTGTGACTATATCACAATTTCTTTACAGGTTTTTGTTCACTCTTTTTTTCTCCCCTGGCAGAATAAAACACTTGAACAATGTTTCTATTAAGTTCTATTAAGTCCTATTAATTTCTATAAAGTCCTATCTAATGCAACATACAGACAGCACATAAGAGACCCTCAAACATGGGTAAGATGTGTAGGTACCAAGAAAGCAAGAAAGATAGGAGACAAAGTTGTAAAAATTGCTTGAAGGAAATGGACAGAGACCTCTCTTAGAGCCCTGAATTCTCCCACAGCAGAAAACTAAATCTCCTGCAGACTAACTCAAGACTTGCAAATTACACCACTGTGGCAAGAAGAGCAGAAATGGCTTTGTGAAGGTATTTGCACTGGCAAGGAGGCTTTTCCCACTGGAAAACTTCGCACAAGGATGATTATTTTTACGTGAGAAGGGCAGTTTTGCTTGCATCTATAGCTGGGGGGTTCYGTTAGCAAAACAGATTCAGGAATCACAAGGAAAGGGTGGAGGTCCCATACAGGATATAAATAATATGGCAGAACTAGCAAATAATGCTGAGGTTGTTTTATGCACTGGATAAATACAGGTCTCTGTGAACAACATAAATACCAGAGAAAAGTAGGAATATATCAGGAATATCAAACTGGCTTTCATCAAAATGGTTGAGAACCAGAAACAGCTTAGCTGTGGGAATCAAGACCTCACTAAAGATTAGAAGTATAGTTATTTAGTATAATTAATTATATTTTATTAGTTTAATTAATTATAATTTATTAATTATAACTAATTAATTATAATTTATTATTTGTAAGAATGAAMTAATAGATTTMATATAAAGATACATAATTATAATTATATAATATAATTAATAATTATAAATTATAGTTTATAATATACATATATAATAAATATATAAATTATAATAAWTTATAAATAATATGTTTAGATAATAAATTATAAATATATAATTTATTATATACATATAATGTTATAAACTATAATTATATTACAATTATATAAAGAATTCTATAATATTATATAATTATAATATTGTATTATATAAATTATACTTAATAATACATAATTATTTATACGATATTATCATATATCCTAGCCAGAGAAGATAAAAGAACTATCTTTTTGGGACAACTTTGTGCCCCTGAAGCCATGATAAAGAACTCAGGTCCAAATAGAGTTCTCCAGAATTGTCTCTGCTGTCTGGTTTATTCAGCTACCACATTGTCTGGACAGCTGGAATACCATGTGAATACAAACTCCTGATCCCTGGGCTTGCCATCCCCACTGCAGATCCCAAGTTAAAGAAACATTATCTTTGTGCATTGTGGGTTTTTTGTAGTTTTCCTGACTGGTGGCTTACTCAGCAAGTTTGCCCTAACACTCCTGAAGGTTTAACTGCCTGTCTCCAGCCCAAAAACCCTGCAGCAGCACAGCTGAGGGAGAAACTGCCCAGACAGMAAACAGAGCTTCGAACAGAGCAGCCCAGAGTGACAGAGGCGTTTATAAATCCCTGACTGATGCCCCTCCAGCCCTGGGTGGAAAGGCTGACAGCCCTGGAAGGAAAGCAGCCTCCCCTGCCAGTCCCTCCTCTTCCAGCTGCCCCACAGAATAGTGCAGTCTGCCAGCAGCTCATGATGGAAAAATTTGAAAAAAATCTGAAAAAAACCCATTTTCTACAGTGAGCAGAAGGGCAGAGAGTTCTGCCACCACCGTGCAGAACTTTGCCTTCTGCATATTTCACCTAAACACCCGTGCTGACAACTCCAGCCTGGCAGCGACACGCGTGGTCCTGGTGGGGTGTAATGGAAACCAACACTTGGGGCTGGGAGGAAGGGCTGCCAGCCTGTGCCTCAGGGACTGCCATGACAAACGTGTGGGCACTTCATAAATCACTGGGAAACAGCCTTAYTCTCAAGCCAGACTCCAGCTATTCAGATCCTGGATTTTTATTGACAAAATTACTCATTCCTTCTGCCTCAGTGCTTAAGGGATTCAGTCCTCAGCAGTCTAGGTTTTGCCTTCCTAGGCATCTTCCTGTGATCATATTTTTCCTACAGCAAAACAGCAGCAGCATKATTTAACTTGATGTACATTTAATATGCTGTATCATTTTTACTGTGCTCTTCAGCAGGAGGAATTGATACTGAATGTATTAAAGCAATGAGCCATGGAAGAATTCCCAGTTTCTCTGAGGTGTTTCTAAGGAAATGGACTCATATGGCCTAGAGCACCTTAAAACACCAACTCTGGCTTCTAAAATTCCCCACAAAGACTTGAAAGCATGAAATTGTAATTGAGAGCAGCAACATGCTTACAATGACACGGGAAGCAGTTATCTGAAAATGTGGTTTGTTTTCTTTCATATGAGTCTCAAGATGAAGATATTCCTGATGCCAGTAATAAAAATACTGCTTTTTTACAGTAGYTCAACAGACTGCAAAACTCAGGAATGGCAGTGTCTGTTCTTGCTACAGCTACAGCTGCAAAATATTTCTCCCCTACTTTTGTTGCTCATCATATTCTGAGATGTTTCCCAGATGGGCAGAATTTTCCACTGCTTGCCCCTGCACCCCCAGGAGAGAAGGCTTTTTGTTTTACTTGTTTTGGGTGTGAGAAAATTCTCACTGGTTAGTTTTCATTTATGTTGTCAGAAGTAAGGTGAAACTCAGCTTCACCATCAAAGAGTTCATGCTGCAATCAGACAAAAAGGCATAGCAAAATATGATTTATTTTGGCTTAAATTTATCAGGGTTGTATTTCCTACCAAGAACCAACATCCCTTCCAAGCATTGGCAAGAAAATTAAATGAAAATAAAAAAAAMCAACAGACCAAAACAACCAACAATTGTTTAAACCTGAGCTCACTCCCTGCTTGTTAGCACTACTCTGGCTATACTGGTTTGGTTTTAGCATGGCTTGATGAACTCAGTTCCAGGTACCTGCCCACATTTTCTTTGCCTATCCCAGTAAAATTTGAATGAGGACAGAACCTATAGGAAAGGAAAAGCAACACCACTCCACTTCCCAAAAGAAACTCATTCTTCCCATGCAGCAGAAAAATCGTATTTGCATGCAGCAGGAGGTAACAAACACATCTTTCAGTGTTTTTAGAGTCCTCTTCAAGAAAACTACTCTACAATTTCTGTTTGGAGGCCAAAATACTATTTATTGAAAATATCAACACATCAAGAAAAAATTATTTTCTGTAGACCAGGTTTATATTACCCATGTGTCCTACCTAAAAAGAGGAAATTCTAGGGATGCAACAGAAACTCTCATACCAAGATGAGAATTTACAGTCTATGTAAACACCAGCCATCTACTACCTTCCCACTTAATCAAAAATAGGAAAACATGATAAAAAACCAAACTTCTCACTAACAGCAGCCTGATCAAACCTCATTCCTCCTGGATTTGTTCTCCATATTCCCCACTAGATCAGCTGGGGYTTTTCTGCACGTGTCCTTGTGCTCCATGGAGCATCCTTTCCCCCCATGAGTCCCCACAGCACCTGAAGCTGCTGCTCAGGTCACCCACAAACATTCTCTGCCCATCTCCATGGACCAGGGACAGCCCCAGACCCTGCCTTGTGCAGAGGCTCTTTCCTGCTGACTACCCTGGGCCTCCTTAGGAAATGGATTTTTGGGGTTTTTTTGCTAAGTTTGGGATTAAATATGTGAGAGGGTATTTCTTGTTCTGACTTAGATGTTTATTAGTTCTTATCTATATAATAGTTTCACAATCTGTGAGTTCTACASCACTTCACTTAAAAATGGAGYYYTATCTCTTTCKACAAGGCTTTTTAAGGATAAACTGTTTAATTAAGAAATGACACCTAAATTATTTTTACTTTTAATTTWAACTAACTACTCATGGCCTGCAATGCAGACTTTTTTATCTAATTATATAATATTACCTAAACCTATGAAGAAGAAGGTGAAAAAGAAGGATCAGCCTCTGCCCTAAAACTYCTATTTTCCTTTATATATAKTACTATATTCTAAAAGTTYAAACTCTAAGTTTTCTACTATGTGATGTTACACACTTCTATTCAAACTAYACACTTATAATCTTAGTTTTATCAYTCAATTTTGTAAGCTTTTTTWATGGYCMCAGATCAAATGCAGTGTTCTCATGGGAGTCAGWGCCTGTCAGCACAGAAAGTCTGAAAYTCTCARTAACCAGGGTTCCAACACTTGGAGATGTGAGTAGGGTTGCTGTGCCTCACCCGCCCTGGATTTACACACAACAGAAACCTCTGAGAGCTCCACCTTGCACTGAAAAAGGCACTGGAAGCAGCCGAGCCAGCCCAGGTGCCCTCAGTGCCTCCCACGTGGCTCCTTTTGTGCCCAGCTTTGACCTGACCAGCCTGGGGACACCTGCAGCACTGCAGTCACAAATCTGATTTTGGCAAAGTGACCTTGGAGAGGGCAGCCAGAAATGACGTTTGAAAAGAAACCCATTTGCACATCACCACGAGAATTCCAGAACAGCATCCGCTGCACGTGAAGCAGGCTGGAGACTCCAGACCTGGATTAAATATTTCTGCCAACAACTAGCTTCTCTCATCCATGTTTTGGTTGAAATTTGTAGCTTGACACGAGGGTTTGTGTAGCTTGACAACTGCAAATTGAGAGCACACAACACCCATGGGGAGTGTGTGTGGTATTATTTGGGTCCCTAGGACGAAGGAAGAACTGAGAATCTGACTCCGTGTTCTTAGAAGGCTAATTCATTATTTATGATCTATATTATATTTTATTATATTAAAGAATGCTACTAAAGCTATACTAAAGAATAGAGAAAGGATACAGACAGAAGGCTAAACAAGATACTAATGAAAAACTCATGACTGCTTCCAGAGTCCCTACACAGCTGGCTGTGATTGGTCATTAAATAAAAACAATTCACATGTTGGATAAACACTCTCCAACCACATTCCAAAGTAGCCAAACACAGGAGAAGCAATGAGATCATTTTTGTTTTCATTCTCTGAGGTTTCTCAGCTTCCCAGGAGAAGAAATCCTGGCAAAGGGATTTTTCAGAAAATATGACAATGACAGAGTGTACAACCTCCTGGAGCTATTCCTTCCCTATTTCCTGACTCTTGGGGCTACACATGCACAGTYCAACATTGAAGAGTCCAAATCCAATTACCAGTCACAAAGCTTCCATTCAAAACCATTATTTTTACTAGTTTTTCTCCTTTTACACATGATAAAAACGATGCAATGGTCATTCATGGCACTTTGTTTGATGGTGTTATTAATAAATAACCCAACCTTTCTCATTTGGGGGTCTGTGATATTAATGAATAGAGACACATGAGGTTATGCTGCATTAGCATTAGAAATATGTGCTAAATACACAAGTTACTGTGTTATACTGCAGTACTGTGTTTTTACTTACTGTAAAACCACTGCTGGTGGCAAAATAAAAACCCTCCTGTAAGGTAAACAACAGAGGGAACATGTAACAGCCAGGGGCAAGCAAGAAAAATAAATTCCACTGTGGTTTGAGAAAACCTGGGGTTGAGGAAGGAAGAAGGCAGGAGAGACTGAGTCAGGAGGATAGCCCCTGTAAGCTGAGTGTTTCTTAAATGTGAAAAGTTCCTGCAGCAGCAGAGAAATGCAGAGGGGGACAGACCTCACCATGGCTGGGGCAAGGAAGGGTTGGGAGAACAACACCAGGGTTTGTAGTAATTTTTTGAGGTGTTTTTCCCCAAACAATCAAAGTCACTGTTCTCAAATGTGACAGAGAAGTGCACYTGAGGGGTGTCAAAAATTGCAGGAGTCTAAATGAGTAATGAGGTACCAACAAAACAACCTCCAAACAATAAACAAGAACATTTATTCTGTCAACAGAACTAGTTATGGGGAGTTTTAATCTTTTAGACATTGCCATCCAAAAGGACTTTAATCATGATTTTAAAGTTCATGTCTGTTAGCCGAGGTTTTTGGTCTGAAAACTCTCCTGCAATCACTACACAAAAAGTCTTTCTCCAGATCTCCTRCAATTCTCAGATCCACCTGCTGAAAACCACCATTAGACCAAAGTTTCTTAAAACAAGGACATATAAAAATACTTTAGTAACCTCTCTTGACAAAAAAAAAATCAACTAAAATGCTGTATGGAAAGAGAGGTTGTGTCCCTGTGTGCTTAAAAGCAAACAGACCAGGCTGGCTTAAGATTGCCTGTGAAATATAATTCCTCCATCTCAGCTGATTTACCCACTCCTAAAACGAAAAAAACACCTCCATTTAAATATTGTCCTCTAGAGCTATGACATATCCCAATATATATTGCTGGTTCAACATAAACACCTATTAAAAACAGCTTTTTACATCACTAAAACTTTTTACATCACTGCAAACATAACTCAAAAYCTAGAAATTAATTTCCAGATAATAGTTTTTCTCTACAAACTACAATATTCASGAACAAATATACTCAGAAAAACAGGATAGTCCTGGACAAAACAAAGATTTGAGAGATGACCAGCCAAGTCTCATAGGCCAAAACTCTGTAGTCACAGTAGTGCCAGGATGTGATGTGAACAAACTATGACTGAATATTTCATCCAKAGACAGTCTGTGGATCATGGGCTTCAAAGTTTTCCCTACAAAAGTAGGGGGCTTTTTCCTGTATTTTTTTAATCATACTGCTCAGACRAATAGAGATATTTTGTAATATGCTTATCAACACCAAGAGCCCCCCAGGGAAGTTGTTTTTTTCCCTGCAAAACAATTTTTTCCACAATTATTCAGCAGCCATGGTAATTTGATTAATTMATCAGTTAATGAATTATTGTGGCTCAAAACCAAACCAAGTGCTGCCATTTTCCAACATATTTCTCAGGCCTTTTGACAGCTCTAAATCTATTTGAAACAAACCTGAATTTTTCAAACAACGGAACCATGAGAACMAAGAGTGCTTTGCACTGCAGGAATGCTGGGGGATTCCAGCTTTATGACCAGGAGCCACTCTGAAATCTGGCATCAGCCTTCAAAGCCACACTCATCACACCTTTGAGCCCCTTCATGGGCATATGACTGGAAGCACAGCAAGAACAGGTCAGATTTACTTATTGATA
>JACDOX010000323.1:163523-227312 GCA_014549065.1 Cardinalis cardinalis
AGGAAAATGATACAAATAAATCCTAAAGCAAGGCAATGTTTTTGTGATGTACCATGGGATCAGTGTGAGCAGACTGGAACCCACATCTTCAGGGCTCATAATTTACAAGACAACGAGATTCTTCAGATTTTTCTGTTCCCTTKAAGGAGAAGCCATGTCTGTGATTACACCAAAAATGCTTTCAACGTCCAGCTGTTTTACACTCCTCATTAAAATTCACCCAGCTACCACACATTCCTGAGCACAGGAGCAGACACACATTGAGGAAGATTTATTTACACCAATCTGACCTAAATTGGTGCTACTCATCCAAGATCAAATTCCTTTCCAACATGAGCAGCCAAAGCAAGTTAAACTTGCAACATAAAGTGCTGCCAGAGTCCTATTTTGAGAAGTCAAGTATCATTTAAGATTCATGCTGCTTTTGCATGGTGAGCAAAAGCCTATTCCTTGAGATTTATTCTCCCATTTCATAGGGAGAATAAATCTCAAGGATTTTATTTTTTATTATATTATTATAAATTATATTATATTATTATATATTTATTATATATTATATTTTTTATTATTRTAAATGTCATAGGATGGCCTACCCCCCTCCTGCCTCCTGAGGACATTTCACAGATATCCTGCAGTCATGGCTGGGTGAGCATTTTCTCAGGTTCTGTGGAAAAATTCTCAGCAGCCACTTGTCAAGCAGGACCAGATGGTCGAAGGCAAATGAGCACTGCATAGCCTTAGCAAGTAAGGAGCTAAAATCACACTGCTTACTCAGAGAGCCATCTCTGCTGCACAGCACCCTCCCCCCAAAGAAACAGAGCAGAAGTTCCTAAATAACCTCGAGCTTGGAGTACTACACAGGGAATCCCAACCCAGCACTGAAATAACTCATTGAAGGTGCAGCTCTWACACCAAAGCAGAGTTTCCTGCTCTTTCTGCAGCCCCTGGGGGAATTGCTGAGCCAGGAGGGTGTGTGGAAGGCACAGATAAGACATTCCACCAAGGGACTTCGACACACCTCACTCTGCTGTGTAGGCATAGCCTCAGGATCACAAAGGGAGACTCCAACACCTTCAACAGCCTGGAAATACCATCCAGAAGGGGCATTTACAGCCTTTAAAAAAGCCACTCTTCATGGCCTGAAACCCTACAGCAAGCTTGCCATCTGCCCAAGTAAATTGGCCATTTGTCCCTGTGGGAGACAGCTGGGCTGTTAAAGCAATTAAGGTGGCACAGGGAGGGAGTGACATTTTGGGTTTGGGAAGAGACTGTTTACAGCACTGAAATATTCCTGATTGTGAGGAGGTGACATTCTTMAGTGAATAATGAAAACAGGCATGCACAGAACACGAGCCCTTGCAGAAGTTCAAGCTAAAGAAATGAGTTTCCTCCCTTTGTTCCTATTGAAGAGATTTACACCAAATGAAAGAATTCTGTCTCTGACAATGCAAAGCATTCACAGTCACTGGCCAGGCTTTTACAGCAYGCATATTTGTCTTTTGATATAGGACATCTGTGAGCTAGCAACAGTAATAAATCTGAATGTTAGCACAGGCAGTTTTCCACATTTTAGGTCAAATGCTATCAAATTTATCTTATCAGCTTATTAAGATAAAATAAACTGCTTTGTCATTAGTTTTCTGATTGGTTGCTTGGTTCCAAAACCTGGAACAGTAAATAGGGTTGTTGGTTTCTATTTTTCCATAGTGTAAATGCTTAAGGCCCACTGGTTATCCTTATAAATCATAAACAGGGAAATCACTGCTTGATCCCTTGCTAGAAGAAGGGAATGTGATGATTTCAGCATGTTTAAAWCACACATTCCTMACATACCTAACTGGTCTGTAATTAYTTCACAGTATAAGGCCTGAGCTTAGTGGTTGGGTTCCTTGATCTGCATCCRCCCTGGTTTTGATCAACAAGCTATGCAGTGACAGTCTGTTGAGCTGGATACCTTGAGAGCTGTGGTATTGTCTTCCAAAGGTAGCRGCCTTTCCTGGGAGCAAACAGGAAAAATGGGACAGAGCTTTGCAGAGCTCTCTGCCACAGAAAATTGTCCTTTTTGCTGGGTGCAGACTGCATCATCCACCAGGCTTTTGCAGGTCTAACCCATGGGAAAGTAAAGGATGTGTCCTATGGAGAGAGGCAAGTGCTGCTGTTTTAGAAAAGAGGACTTGAGTGTGCTTCAGGAGGGCTGGAAGAGCTCCAGCAAAGAAAATTTAGCCAAACTGCACGTCACATGTCTGCTCTTGTGCTGGGAGATCTGTGAGGAAGATATAAAAAAAAAAAAAAGAAAATGACGTTCTTCTAATACGTTTCACAACATGTGTTCTTATTTTAGAGTCGACATACCGTCACCAAGCTACCATTGATGATGAAGTGGTTTCCATGGAGATACTAGACACAGCTGGCCAGGTGCGTGGGTGCCTGTGCTGCTGCTACCCAGCGCCTTGGCTGGGGTGTGCAGCAGGGCAGGAAACTGTGGAGGTGGCAGCAGTGCAGGGGCTGGCAGGTGTGCCCTGCCCTGGGGACACAGATTTCCTTCTGGGCAGGGCCCCCTCTCTCCTGCCCCATGCTGGATCCATATCCTTCCAAGCAGGAAGAACAAACAAGTCAAGGGGTTTACTCTGGGGGTAAAATTATTTTGTTGTCACGCCTTTTTATTCAGGGCCAGCCCAACAAGAAGGGCTGGCCAGAAGGCACAAAGTCACAGTTTATTTCTACAGTCAAGTGATGAGGCTCGGCAACTTCAGACAATGATTCCCACCAGAGTGAGGAGCAGATTTGTCATAGTCAGGTCACCCTTGTAAAACATGGCAGGTGCATGTGCTGMACAGGCCTAGGCAGGTCATGGCACCGGGTGGAATAGATCTCCTATACCACATGATAAAAAAGGTGATATGAGCAAAGTATAAAGCAAAGCAGATGCACACAGCTTTGGAGGACCAGCACCTGTCTGAAGACCTGCTGTCTTCTTCATAAATCACCCATCTGCAAGGGATCCTGCTTGGAAGAACAAACAAGTCAAGGGGGTAAAATTATTTTGTTGTCATGCCTTTTTATTCAGGGCCAGCTCAGAAAGCAGGCACAAAGTCACGGTCTATTTCTACAGTCAAGTGATGGAGCTTGGCAGCTTCAGCCAATGATTCCCACCAAAGTGGGAAGAGCAGATTTCAACAGATTTTGAAGACCTGTCATAGTCAGGTCTCTTTTGTAAAACATGGCAGCTGAACATGCTGCATAGGCCAGAYAGGTCATGGCACTGGGTGGAAGAGATCTCCTATGCCACGTGATAAAAAAGGTGATGTGAGCAAAGTATAAAGCAAAGCATATGCACACAGCTTTGTAGGACCAGCACCTGTCTGAAGACCTTCTTTCTTYTTCATAAATCAAATTYCTAAGGCATTTTTCTGTCTTTTCCMACAGGAGGATGCCATTCAGAAAGAGGGACACGTGCGATGGGGCGAGGGCTTCGTGCTGGTTTACGACATCACGGACAGAGGCAGCTTTGAGGAAATGCTGCCACTTAAGAACTTGCTRGACGAGGTCAAAAAGCCCAAAAACGTCACGCTGATCCTGGTGGGRAACAAAGCAGACCTGGATCACTCCAGGCAAGTCAGCACGGAGGAAGGTGAAAAGCTGGCCACGGAACTTGCGTGTGCTTTTTACGAGTGCTCCGCCTGCACGGGAGAGGGGAACATCATGGAGGCCTTCTACGAGCTCTGCCGCGAGGTGCGGCGCCGCAAGATGGTCCAGGGCAAGACTCGGAGGAGAAGCTCCACCACCCACGTCAAGCAGGCCATTAATAAGATGCTGACCAAAATCAGCAGCTAAAAAGAGCTGTCCTAAGCCAGAGAAGTATTTTAGACTGTATTAGCTTGGAGTYGGGGTGGGGCAAGCAGAGCGCATTTAATGAGAAATGGTCAAATCTTTGCAATGAAGAAAAAAACCACAAAAAGACAAACGCCGCCACTTTTTTGAGTAACACGGAATCATACTGTTTTCCTGTTTTGAAATGTATTTAGCCACACTGCTTCTGACTAATGTGGGGAATAAAACACAACAGACAAACACCAAATGAACTCCAAATGACTAGACAGTTGTGGGGATTGGCAACCAAGAGAGAATCTTCTGCTTCTACATGGCTAGCTCCAATCCCCTGCAAGTCAGTAGTGCCTAAACATCACTTCCAGCCAGACAGCTGCTCAGTAGCCATTGGAGAGTAAGATTCAGCCCTCAGTCCATCAATAACCATCACAACTGGTGTTCTCTAGGACTGAATATGTGTAGAGGCTGCTGTGTTGAAACAGAAAGTTCACCTGACACCTTCACCAGCTCTGAGCTGGCTCATTGTATGCTTTCACTCCTTCCTTGTTATTTTTGTCAAATCCATGAGTGCTGATGTTCTTAGCAAGGTATGCAAAAAAATATAGGAACGGTCTATTTCCTGGAGTGTTTAGCCAGCTAGACACATTTCAAGAGAGCTAAAGTTCAGCTATTCTTCCAGCTCCTCTGAAACTGCAGAGTTCTCCAAAATAATCATCTAGTCCAGCAGCATTTCACCATTTCCCCCTCAAAGTGCTTGGGGAAAAAGAAGTATGTGTGCTGGGAAATCAAACTGAAAAAAAAAAAAAGAACCATATTACTATTAATGTAGCTATGGGTAGTTTTTAGATTTTTTTTTCTTTTTTTTTCAATCCAAATAGTTCCTCTTAGTCTATTTTATACTGAAGAAGTACAGAATCCTTGGGAAGGCAAGTATTTAAAGTCTAAGCCCAAATGTAAATCAGATCTGAATGGCCTCTACCATATCAAAAGACCATCATTTTCAGCTATTTAAATTCCCAGATGCTGCTTGGAGCACTCTGGGGCTCCAAGCGGTGCAAGTTTTTTGTGACTTTTGTCTGGCACATTGAAGCGGAAACACATTTTATCAGATTTTGGTGCCTGGGATAAAAGGTGTCCAGTGCTTTCCTTCTCCCTCATCATCTCATTTAAGCCAGCTGCCAAGTTTTGTCTCCAGTCAAGTTGGTTTCTTAACTGCTAAAAGATGCAAGAACCAAGCTTTTAATTCAGATTGTGCTGGTCTCCCACCAGTGGTGTAGCATCCCTTTGGGCAGCTCAGACTGTCAACATGCAGAACCACAGCCAAGGGTTGGGATGACAAATTAGCAGTGCTCTCCTTTGAGGAACAGGCCCTTTGGAGCATTTGCTTACAACTTTCTTCTCCACTGCCTTGTACTTCATGTGGTTATTTGTGAAGAAAACTCCAAAAGCCTATCAAATTCAAATTGCCAGAGATGTAGGAAAGTGAGAAATTCTAGCTGGCTAGCACTTTGTAGAACTATAGGTAGCCATATAGGTGGTGGAACAGGCTGAAGAGGCAGATCTGTATATCCATGTGAACAAAGAAAAGCTCCAAATTACAACTTCTATTAAAAGTATTCACTTAAAAATGTTTTACCAAAGTACTTTTTTTTTTTTTTTTAACTTTCACTTTTACCCAACCAGCAAAGAACATCACATTCAGATGTATATTTTATCTGGGCTGTTGTTCGTTTTCTCTGCTTCTGTATTTTAGGTGGTAAAAACTCATTTCACTGCCCTGGAATATCTATAGTTTGGTCCTCATGTTCACACGTGTTGCTGTACATCAGCTGGACACACTGCAATGGAAACTTCACTGTGTGCTTCTGGGCAGGGAGCTCCTGCAACAGGCCTCTGTGACACACTCATCATATCATTAACTTTTTTTAAAAAGAAAAAAAAATACAAAAAAAAAAAAAGAAGAATAGAGGTTTTGCCATTTTTAGTATTGTAGAATCAACACAAGTGTAAAAGGGCGAGCTAGTGCCTGTTCACAAACCAGAATTCTTTAGCTGAGGGACTGAACTTGCCAGCAATTTAGCTGCATTAGCAGCCAGAGTGAGCATTTGCAAGTTGAAGCACTGAGGTTCTGTTATCTTTCAAATCAGTGCTGGTGCACGAAGTAAACAAAATCCTTACCTGCAATC
Organism: Cardinalis cardinalis; assembly: GCA_014549065.1. NCBI lineage: Eukaryota > Metazoa > Chordata > Aves > Passeriformes > Cardinalidae > Cardinalis > Cardinalis cardinalis. Next base: position 169,538 of record JACDOX010000323.1, read on the forward strand.
CCATGGCAACACAGTCATGTCTTCACTTTGGTGTGCTAAGCAACTGGTTCATCCCTCTTAGAAAACCTCAACTGTTCTTTTATCTGAAAATCCTTTCTTGGGGTTYAGGTTGGAGCTGCATTTAAAATACAAAAAGGTTATAAATGAATGACAAGAGAAAATAATTAATCATATTCATAAAAGAATTGAAAGGAAGGAGAGGCTAAGTTATGGCTCTCATACTTTCCAAAAGATTTCCAGCAAATTGTATCTTCTTTAATAACATCTGTGCGGATAAATTATAAAACCCTGGTGAAAATAAAACGTTTCACTGTGCAAACATCCCTTGTTACATAAAGAACATACAATAAAAATAGTAACATTCCTTTGCAAACACTGAATTTGAAAACTGCCAAACAAGATAAACACTTGGTCAAAAAGGAGGCTGACATTTTGTGACCTTTCCTCCAAAAGTAACACAAACTTCTTTAATTAACTGCTCATTAATTTGTTTCCCTCTAAACCATTTCTGCTGATATGCATTACATGGCATTAGATGCAACTTGATCTACTGTTGCTCACAATGTTGCAACCTATTACTGGATATGTTATAAATCTTTCATATTCCCACAATGTGCAAATGGAGGCCAAAATTGCCCAAGCATTGAAAGGGCTGATTGCAGCATGAACCCACAATCAGTAGCCTTTCTGCAGCAGACATCAACAGATTCAATTCTGTTTCTCCTGCTGTTTTGTTTAAGTGTGTGACACTAATATTGAATTTCTCTGCCCTCTGCCATTTCTGCAGAGAGAGGATGGGAAAGAAGATAAAAACGGGGAGGAAAGGTGAAAGGGATACTTGTTACCTTCAACAAGTTGACTGTCATTTATGAAGTTTTTTAAATATTTATCTTCAATTGATGAAGAGTTAGTCATGCCCGTGCTGCAAGACCTGGATCAGGACCCAAAACTTCCCTGGAACTTTGAGAATCTCTGTATCTGGGGGTTTGGTGCAATTACAGATGGAAGAGAGTATCGGCCACTGGGTTTGCACCTGGATCCAGACAGGTTGTCCCCAACCTGGGGATAGTTGGATCTGGCAGTTTGCTACAAGGCTAGTTGATTTTTATATATATAATGATCTGTATGCATTTTTACATTAAAAATATGAAAGCTTGTGCTTGTAGATAATATATAAGAAAAAAAATAAAAAAGAAAAAGCAAATATAGTGTTTTCTGTACTGAACTCTCACATATTGATCTTCCATTAGATGTCTCCAGTGTTCCTTCCAGCTCTTAAGGGGGCAGTTCCAAAAGCTCTGACTTGGTTCTTATTTAATTTTATTTAGTGAAAACAAACAGTGAATTTTACCAGAATAAGCACTGTGAAATTTGGATCATTTTACTTGAACTCATTTGGCTGTCAGTCCTGGAATAGAGAAGTCAAACAGCATCTACAGTGAGGCACAGCTCCAAATGTCCTTGCTAACTATTTCAAGGCTGAGGAAAAAAGTTACAGGGTAATTAACTAAACTCAGTGAAACCCACCAAAATCTGTCCTGCCAGATAAATAACACAGACCTTGATCCCAAGCTTCTGAGGTGAAATCCTGGGATAAGAAGTCTGGAGAYTTATGCTGGTGATTTGGACAGAGGCAACTTTTCCCCTGCTGCCAACTCCGCCTGTATTCCAARGATAACTCACTGTTAATCTAAGGAGGAGGTACAAAATTTGTACCTTATGAAAGGTATATTATATGAATGGTAAATAATCAAACAGAGCGTGGATATTAAGCTGTAGCAGAGGAAGTTTCAGCACTGAAGAGAGGAGATGTAATCCATTCTTTTTCCCCCAAACCTGAGCCAAGCAAATGGCGAAAAGGAGYTGGGGTATAAGAATGTCACAACAGGCAGAGCACTGCATAAAACCTGGGTACAGGATCTATGCTGGGAGGTGAAACCTCCCAACACCAGTCACTGTCTGCCTCYGGAGCACTACAAAGCAGCCTTGAGCTCTGTCAAGCCACAAAATATTATTTTGCTCCAGTCAAAATAATGTCTCCTGCAAAGTAAGTAGCTGCAGTCATAAAGGCTATGCATAAACAGCCTTTGGGTTCCTTTTATCTTTTTCTTTAATGGCTCAATACATATGCAAATCTTAAGAAGAAAAAGAAAAAGAAGCTTTAATTAACAGAGGCTTCTTGGCATTTTGATGTATCTGCCTTTATGCTCTTTGCAAAATTAAACCTATAATGAAAACAGTGTCATCTTAGAGACTCCGGTGTTGTACATTTTATTTCCTTTACAGATGCCAGGCACTAATTACCTCAGGCTATGAAAATACAAAGCAGCAGCTTGTCCAGTGCTGTGCAAGGTTTCTAGGAGGTGATAATGGTGTGGGGCCAGCTCAGCCTGGTTTCTGCAAGCCCATGGGGAAGGCTGTTAATGCAGCAGCAGGAGAGGCGGCAGACACCTGGGGCAGGACTCTGCTGGCTCTGGTGGGGTTGGGGTCAAGCCCTGGTCGCCAAAGTGTGGAGAGCACACTCCAATGGCCAATTCCTCTCATCCACCTGAAGGGTTTTATCCATTTTCAGTTTAGGTAGACTGGCAGGAAACTCTAAATCCACACTGCTGGCTGTTTAACCAACCCAAGAATTTGAGGGGCATTTGGCCTTTATGGACTGGTCACTTTCATCTGCAGCTTGATTCCCCAAAGCAGCATTCATCTTTTGCTGTTTCCATCATATTAAACTAAGTAATTTTGAGTTTTGTTTGGTTGTTTGGGTTTTTTTTTTTAAATGGTAGTTGTCAATAAACTGATACCCATAGGCAAAGAGGCTGTATCCCTTCTCAGAGGTGGCTCTCACAAGGATGGATATTTGCAAATGCCTATGGATATAAATTAGTAACAGTGAACACAGCAGCTCTGAAGAGTTGGAAATATTTTTTTTTTCCAAAAGGGAACCTCTCATCATTGTAGTACAGATGGCTGTGTCAAGTACCAGTCCTAAACCAGACTGAAATATTCTGCTTCACTAGGAGCAGCCACGGCCTGTCATGAAATATTAACATGCAGAATAATAAAAAAAAGAAAACTATTGAAAACAATTTACAGGCAGACTTCAAATTATACCTCACATAAGAAACCTGCACATTCTTTCCTTTTGAATTTTATATCGTATCAGGAATTTACAGAACCTCATTTCAAAATCCAGCAAGTTCTGGAGGCTAAGAATGTATCAGTAATGTAAAAAATAAGGGTTTTTATCAAACTCCTTTGTCAGCACACATGATTTAACTCTCTACTCTGTTTCCTCTAGCCTGGTCAAAGCTGTCATTACTACAAATATCAAAGAGACCCAGATGGAACTTTTGATATGAAAAAAAATCAAATTAAAACCCCCCAATAAATAACACCAGAAAGACATAATCCAAAGAAAGGTTGAATTCTCATTTTCCTGGAAAGCAATTGAAAGATTTCATACACCAGTGCTGGTACACAGGTGATCTGACCGAACTAAATAATCAGAAACAGTGGAATATTTTGAGGTTATAACTTGTATTTCTTTTTGCAAATCTAACTGTAAAGAAATAAAATTATTATTGTTCAACAGACATTAGGTCTGGAATTTGTAATTGATCCCAGGTTTTTTAAATGCAACTTTCAAAAAATCAAGAGGAGGGAAGAGGAGAGGAGAAAGAAAAAGAAAACAGAAAAGGGGAAAGGAAAAGAGGGAAAAGAGAGGAAAAAAAGAGGAAAAAGAGAGGATAAAAGAGAAAAAAGAGAGGGACAAAGAGAGGGACAAAGAGAGGGACAAAGAGAGGGACAAAGAGAGGGACAAAGAGAGGGACAAAGAGAGGGGAAAAAGAGAGGGAAAAAGAGAAAAAGAAAAAAGAAAAAAAGAGAGGAAAAAAGAGAAAAAAAGATAAAAAGTGAAAAATAAAATAAAAGGAGAGAAATCTAGTTTAAAAAAGTCCAAATAATTTTCTCTTTGTTCTTAGGGTTTCTCTGTGCAGAGCTTTCTGCAGTTCTGCAGTTCCTCACCAAAGCCAATGCTAGAACCCTGACACTTGCTCTCCAATAACCTTGCCTCTCCTAAGGGCAGATACAATCCAAACCACACTCAKGCAAACATTCAGCTCAATTCCAACCTGGGATAGAAGTTTACATCTACTTCAATCCAAATAATTTCACTTCTGCATTCAGGGTGTGTTTCTCCTCTTTGGAATAGAATTSAATTCTAAAGCAGTGAGTGTTATTACGATATAAAATACACATAGTTTAACTATGGATCTAAAATAAATCCATGAACAAAAGAATGCTTTGTCTGTGAGAACTGAAGAAGGCAAAAGAATGTTAGATAGTTCTGTAACTGTTAAATCTCTTGYAACAGACCAATAAATTGCCTGTAACTTCTTTTCTGGTTTTTCAATATTTGAAATAACCATAATAGACACAAAAAGCTTCAACTTYCTTTAGGGWATTTCTGTGAAGGACAGTATTTCTTTGCAATAGAGTTAAAACATCCAAGTTTATAACTCAATAGAAAATAGAAAATGTAGCAAGAATGACAAAGAGTTATTTTAGAGAGGCAGAAAGTGAGGGAAGAGTGACATCCTCAGACTTCCTAGACAAGAATCTAAGTAAAGATCTGTGAAGGACTCTGACATTTTCATACAGTGATGAGCTGTATGAAACTCATATTTTAAAAAATAATTTAAACTCATATTTTAAAAAATAATTACTATTGCAGGGAGCAAAGAAGAGATCTTTAGATTAGAGTTGTTGCTATCCTGGTTTCAGATCATTTTCTTCAATAGAACCACTCCAACCACCACCACTCCAATTTTCACAAACAGATGTCCGCAGGAAAAAAAAAAAAGGTGGAGACTGAAAGATCGCAGTGTTTAATTTACCTGTGTAGCCCATGAACATTTCCTGGGGTTTTAGAAATGGCTGCAGACAGAAATTCATAAGCTATATTCATAAAATGACAGACACAATGTTCTTCCATGCCTCTCCAAGGTGTTGGCCCTTAGTTTTCTCCACCAGATTCTGGTCTGTTTTGTCTTTGTCTTCTTCAAGGAAGGACCTAAAAACTGTTGGTGCAAAATTTAGAGATTTGAAGTCAGTTTGGTTTTGGTTTTACATTGAAACATTTAGAAAACATTTCCAAAAGAACAATCCCCCCACACATTAATTTAGATTACTGTGATGAGCTCAGTGAAAATATCTCAATAACTGCTTGGAGAGAGTTATTTCTCCCAACTATTTTAAAAAGARAGCTAATCCAACCATTTTTTTGGTGAGCTCATACACAATTCAGTGTCCTCTGTTATTTTCTAGTGTGAACTTCTGGTCAGTAGAGCTCTTAAACATTCTTGTGGACTCCCACAGACCTTTATGAAAACAAGTTCATTTATTAATTTAGTTGCAGAGAGCATGCCATGATCTCACAGCTGATGTCAGTAGGTGAGAGGTTACCAACCATGCTCTAATCAATCTCCTATATTCAGAGATGAGCAAAAGGAATTATCACAATAATTATCACATCCTTGGCCACACCACTTGGCTGACCAGCAGCTCCAGATGATGTCCCTGGGTTTGATTTACAGCCACAGCAGGCATTTCAGCTCAGTCAGAAAGGCCTTGCACTTCTCCCACATGGTTCTTCATGGATTTGATCCAGTGGCTTCTGAGACCCAGCCTGAGCTCTGAACACAAAAAAGCACAAAAAATGCTTTTTTGGAAAAGTTGGTGTTTCCAACATGCAMTTATTGTGCTTATCAAGTTTCAGGAAGGGAATGAGCTGCTTCTAATTACATGAAGGGAATGTGTACCAATGACAAGCTCCAGTAGAAGTCAGAGGAAGTTTTCAAAAACTCCCAAAGACTGGTGAATGCTTCAGTAAGAGTGCTGAGAGGCACTTTGCTGAATTGCAAAATATKCAAAAATACATAGCAGGAGAGATCTAGAATGCAAAATAATTCACTACTTAAACACCTTCATCAAGGCTAAATTCAGTTTTCAGACTGCCTCAGACTTACCGCTTTTGATCCTGAATTAGAGCTGTTTATAGTTTACTGAAGTTAATAAAAATAATTCCCACTATGTTCTCAGGAGCTTTGGGATCTGAATCTTTACCCTTACACTTAAACGTTCTGTTCCTTGACTGGATACAGGGTAATAATAATTTAATAATTTATTAATAAATTATAAACCCTCAGCCCCTTTAAAATGCCTCTGGGAAACCACACCAAAATGGACATGACCAAGCCTAATTGTCCAACTGTCTAAAAGGGATTATTGACTTTATTCTGTTAGTGGATAGGGAGTAATTTGTAAAAGCTCAAACTACTTACTGTATTTATTATGAGCACATCCTCCTATCAGCTCCAAGACAGCATTTTCAACCAATTCCTCTCTTTTACATGAATATTGGATTCTTTAAAGCAGCATGGCTTGTTGTAGCACAAGGGAGAACTTGACATCAGCTCACCCTCCTCTGAGGCCCACCAAGTGACTCTCCCATGGAAAAGAGGGCTCACCCTCTGATAGCACCTGTAATTAAAAAAAGTCATTAAAAATCAAGAAAAAGCTCCTATCAAGACTCAATGTTCTCTTCCTCTGGAATAAACTGAGAGAAAGGATGTTAGTGTTCCTACCAGAATGATTAAACTGCATCAAGATATTTATTCAAACCAACTGCTACTTTTTCTCTGCTTTCGATGATTAAAAACACATCATGACATTAAAAATACTACAGTTAGCTATTGGGGATGGTTTTTTATGATAAAAACTTCTTTGTTGTAAATCTTCTAGTTGTTCCTCCTTGTCCAAATATCTAAAGACAGATTTACCCTTCAGTCATCTCCATTTTTCACTCCATAARTCCCATAGTGCAGTTCTCTTCCTGCCTCCTTCCACACTCAGTTAAACATGAACTCAAAAATTACGCACTCAGTCATTCCTTCAGATCACTAACATCCCTGGAAAAAATTAGAGATTTATAATTTTTCCAAGAGAAATAACAACAAAAATTGCCAATGCTGGCTTCAAAGGCTTTGGCAACTCTTACTGAGCTGCTTTTCCCCAAGGTCTCACCCACCTTGGGTGCATTAACCTGTCTTACACTCTTGTAAGTGAACCAATAACATCTTTTAAGGCATACAGACATCTGTGTATTTTCTTTTCTTACCTTTATTTGTAGGTATATTCTCCCTCCAATTCAGACCAAAAAGTACTTGCTTGCCAAGTAAAAAAAGTACATTTTTCCAGACCTTATCGGAAGAGTTCCTAAATCAAGTTCTTTGCAATGAGAGGTTTGGGGTTTTTTTCCCCATATATTCCACCCACTGTTGAGCAAATACCTATCACCACAGCAGTAGCACTTGGCACACCTCAAACGTTGACCTCTACACAAGAAAAAGAGTCCAAAGGAAAATCTCACTGTTGCTTGTTAATTCTCCTTTTATTTGAAGAATTTTCCTGTGATGGCAGCGTGAACACATTTACATCACTGATTAGAAAGGGTGACTCTTTATTCCACTCATAATAATGAGAAGTTATATTAAAAAGGGCTGCAGAAAAGGGTAACTGCATAATTAGAATTTCTTAGCACCATATGTTGAAAAGTAAGGGGATGAAGACAGAGAAAAAAAGTTACATTCTTACTTTTAATGGCAYCTATTTCTGGTAAATAGGAAATCCAAAAGCACATCAACCATTTCATCTCCAACCCCTAGCTTGGGTTACTCTCCTCTAACAATTGCTCCTTGTCCATAGGAAATCAGCTCACCACCCTGAGAATACCACCCTGAAAATACCACCTTATCCAAGGCCTACACAATTCTATATTCAAGAAGGGCAAGAGAAATTAACTTTTGAATACAGGATATTGAATCAAAGCTTTGCAGCTTTTTCACTGCGATCACAGTTGCTCCAATGCTCTTTCTCCTCTCCTCAGTGGATGTTTGCCGTAAGAAAAATCTTCTCCCAGATGCAATGCTGCAAATGGAGAACAGAAAATACAACCAAGAACTGCTGTCATTTCTCTGTCCTAGCTGGCAGTGCTGGAAGTCATACAAAATTTGAGAACAGTTTCATCATAATAATGAGAATAGTGGTTGCTTCCCCGTGCCCAAATGAAATGGCTGATTTTTTATTTTTTTTTAATTTACATGCATAAAATTATTTAGTACATTAAGTACTGCACTGATGGTTTACAGGGACAGTTCCTCAGCTGCAGGGAATCGTTCTCTTTTCAAGCCCCAGTAAGAAACATTAAGAAATGCATCTAGGAAATGAAAGATCAGCAGTCTGGTTTGGGCTCTGCTACAAAATTTCTGCCTCTGCTGGCACCAAGCTCTGACTGCTCATTTGGAAGCCCTTATCCACCCCATGGGGATTCCTGAGCCTGAATTTATTAATGGGGCTGACTTGCTTGCTTCAAGTGCACCTCAGCCACATCTTCTGCTATTTATTGCACACTCACTTTCTGCACTGTGATGAAAGCCAGGGAAGCTCACCCCTAAAGGCTGAGACTGCCCAGTGAGCAGGGGCTGAGCAGAGACTGCCTGTGGGGCCATCTCAGTGAGGAGACCATGATAGGAGAGTYTATGGTGTGCTGCCACCCTCCCAGGGTCACCAGAGGTGAAGGTAAATGGGGAAAGTGGCTGTGCTGGAGCTCCCCTGGCAGCTCCTCTCGGTACACAAGGCCTTGAACGTCTTACTAGGCAATAAAAGAATGTTAAACAGTCCCCTCCTTTCCCTCCTCAAGGTCAGCTGGTGGTTTCATAACCCCTTGGATCCCACAGAAAACTGCATTGTTTCCACTATTCCCATGTACTTCATCCAAGTGTGAAACAGTGAAATGTTTAAATGGTTAATAAGGGGATCTAACCTTTGGGAGATAAAAAGACCCAATACATTGTGGTGTACAGCACCAGAGCCTGATCTCATTTTTCTCTATGATTTTGCTAAAATCACTCTGAGCCTGTTTTTCATTTCTAAATGGGGCAAAGGACAAATTTTCCTTATTTGAAAGACACATGGGAAATGTGCTTGACGACAGGTTAGAGGTACTGAGCAAAGCCACTCAGCAAAGATAAGAACTTCAAAGGGAAATGGTGGGTGATAACTGGAAGAGTGACAAATATCTAGAATTTCAAACATTTATCTGTGAGGAGTCTTGTTTGCCAGATGTACTGCCAGACAATAACAATTTTAGTTTCAGAATATCATTAGAATAACAACAATAAAAAAAAAAAAAAGGAGAAAATTTTGAACTTGAGATACTCACTCCCAAGGATCTTAATGAACTTGGAAGCTTTTYCCCCCAAGCTTTTCTYATAGAGAAAACTGTGCAACCATGGTTGCATCTTTTAAAAGAGTAGAATATCATGGCCAATTCTTTGATGTGTGATGGAATAGAATTTACAAGAATTCCTGTCATCTTGAATATTTTCTAAAGGAAACAGCAGGAAGAATTAYGACTTTAAGAAGATGCTGACATAATCAGCTTTCTCTCTCTTTTGAATTTCAAAACATCAATGAACAGACACTCTGGGGCCAGAGTACAACTCCAGAGAGGCACAGAGTGCTGAACACACAGAATTTGGCCAGAAACATGTTATTGGTCAATGCAAAGTGCAATTTTGGTGGGTTGGTGTGAGTTTCAGCTGTCTATCAATGCAAGGTTTATACACCAAGCAYGCTCATGCCTATCTGGCACCAAGGTGGCTAAAGGAACAGTTGATGGTGTTTCTTTTCCAGTGTCCCTTTTCTGGAATTTTATTACTATCAGAGAATGGTTCAAAACTGTGGAAAGTGAATGGAGAATAAACAGTTTCAAACTTTGCCGCTGGGATGTGTGTCTGCCATGAGCTGATCCCAAACCCCAGGTCTGAATATCCCTCAAATCTGGATCCTTTCCAGACCTAAACTCTGTACCGAGCTCCAGGTCAAGCAATGCTGATGGTCTGATTCACCAACCAGCAAACATGGAAACTAACAGAGTTCCAAGGCCAGGTCAGAAAATTTCCACACTCCCCACTTAACCAAGCCCTTCTCTGTCTAAGCAGCCCTGCAGATTGCTTTGCATCACTGAAGCAGCACAAAACGGCTCAGAGATAAAATGGACTTGATGCAGGGACTGGGGTCAGCAGGTCAGTTCCCAATCTGAAGGAAAAAAACTCTGGAAGGAAGGAGAGCAGAAATGGCAAGCCCTGAAGAAAGTAACCGGTCAAGAAAAAGGCTGGSTTGTGGGAACAACCCAAAATGGCTTTTCCTTTGGGATCCCAGCTGCAGTGACACTGCTGGCTGCTCCAGAGGCCTCAATGTGTTTGGGTCACWGAGCTGCCTTCTGGAAAACAACAGCTGGAACCAGAGAGCAGGAGGAGACACAGGGAGGAGGAAGGTCCTAAACATCCTGCTTGCAGCTTTGCAGAGGAAGACAATGCAGTGCAGCTCAGCAGAACACAYAAATTCAATTGGCATATTCAGAGAACAGCATATCAGAGCAGATTAAGGTAAACAGTTTCACTCTATGTGTTATCAGCAAAAAGAGAGAATGGAGCACTGCATGGACGAAAAGGGATRATGGAGAAAAGGGGATGGAGAAGAGAACAGTCAAACATTCTTGGCCGTGCTTAGAAAAGGGGAAAGGAAACTGACACTTCTTGATAAACAGTCTCAGGACTGAAGATGCCTTTGGTTATTTTGCCAAAATATGTTAAATGAGCAGTCTTTTCCCCCTGCAATGATAATTTTTTAGAAGTGCAGAAAAGCCCATCCACATTCCCACATGCCCTTATRCTGGGTGCTTTCAGAGCCATCTCTCAGCAAAGAATACATTGGAACAATCTATCTCTGGTATGCACCCAAAGAAGTTAATAAAGCAATCCAAAAGAAGAGACTTTTTCCATTTGATGTAATCTGAAATATGTAAAATAACCTGTTGGAGAAAATGAAAAGAGAGGAAAGATCTTTCACTTCACTTTAGATAGTCCATTTAGATTCCCTGAACAAATATTTGAACATTTTCCAGTGTAGCTTCAGGATATATCAACATAGAACAAGTAATAAAATAAAATTGAGGGACAAAATAATACTCTGCATATTTTTTTCTTAAATTATGTTACTTTAGAAAGCAAACTTAYAGATATATTCACTGACATTTGACTAGCCAATGTATTTTGAAGATTCAGGATATCACTTTCAAATTTAATAGAGTTTTCAACATGTAAAGTGAAAAAAATATATTTACATCTTCCTGAGGCACAGGATGTTACTGGCATATCAAAAAGAATACACTCAGTTCAAAAAAGGTGCGACACAAAATTGTGGTGCAATGTTTATGGCCCCACAATCCCAGCTGATTTTATCTGATTTTTTCCAAGAAGACAAGGTTACATTGCTTGACATCATCAGATCAGGCTACACTGGGGAAACRTTCATGAACTTTAAATTTCCACTTTCATCCTGGGATCTTCCTGTCATTCCTGTCACCAGCACCACCATCCAGGGGCACCACAAMCTCCAAACCCCACAGAGCACACAGCACCCATGCCCAGACTCCAGAGTGTGCAGCACACTGTCCCCTCTGTCACCAGCTGCTCCAGAGCCCAGGGACATCCATTTGTCAGACAAATCCCACAGTGCTATCCCTTCCAGCACATTCTAGGAATAAGGGGGTTATCTTCCCAGAAGGAAGTGGAGGTGATATTTTTATCAGAGTCCAAAATGGTGATATATCACATCTAAGCAGCAGGTGGGTCCTCAAACAGGCCAGAAAACCTTCCAACATCCTGTGTAGGGAAAGCACAGCCCTCTACAAGTAAAGTATTCAATGCTGGAGAACACAGATTGTGTGGAAATATAAGGGAGGAAATGGTATGGGGGAATTGCATCACTCTCCAATAGATAAACAAATAAATGAATTTGGCAAGATGCAAAATAAACAATTGATTTAAAAGTAAACCAAGTAAGGTCCTGTAAGGGTGCATTAGACACCAAAATGCTACTCTGGTAAAGTTGTAAAGAAGAACAAGAGGAACCTCTGTAGAAGCTTGAGAACTAAATCTGAGCCAGAAASAAGGCTTTTTGCAACTCAAAATGAAAACTCCTCTAGTCAAATGAGGAAATCCATGTGTGGGAGCCCAGAGAAAATGCTGAACACAGGGGCATGGCTGAGATCCAGCACAAGCACACAGAGCTGCCTCCATGAGCTCCCTAACAGATATTGATTCCTGCCAGGAGAAATGCAGGCTCAGAGCCCTCTGCCACTCCCCAGGAAAGCTGCASTCCTCTCTAAAGAGGCTCTCAGCCTCAGAAATACAGGTTTGGATGGGGCAATGCACAGGCCAAGTGACCCAAATGGATCCACAGGGAAAGAATCCACCCTGCAAACAAATGAGAGATAAATGGCACCCCACTGATCCACACCATAATTATCACCAGATGCCTGAGAAAGGAAACACACRCCTCAGGGACTGCTGCCACTGGGAGACCCTCCCCAATGGCTGAGAGAGAAGCCAGATAATCTACTGCCAGCACTGCTTCCATGTGGAGCAGGAAAAATAACTAGCACTTAATTCCATTGGCCTTTTGCTGCCATTCCCACTGCCTTTCCTAAGATCCAGCTTGACAACTGCAAGCCCCTTCCTCTGGAAAGGTTTTTTTGTTCATCACACAGCTCCCCAGTACCCCAGCAGTGGGGAATTTCCACAAGCTGGAGATSTTCAGCAAGCTGATACAGTCACTCTGAGCTGATGGCAGGCCAGAGAAGTTGTTTCCAAAGGCACCACAGACACATTGAACACAGTTATTTGGTTGGATTTAATCAGCTCACAGAAGGCTGGAAATCTGCAGCACAATTCATTTTAGTAATTAGAGCAAGGCACCCATTTTTTTAGGAATACAGCAAAATGTCACAGAGCCAGCCACAGGATGATGAGATGRATAAGAGCTCCTACACACATTTCAAAGAGCATTCAAGAGGATGTGGGGGTCACAAAGATAATTTGCTCCACAGCTGGGAAGAAGAGCTGGTTATCTCAAGTTATAACAAACTCCACAAATCAGGTTAAGTAAGGGCAGCATTAAAAATAAGCYGAGATAATTCCAGCTGAGCAGCAGGCCATAATCTAAGCTTGTCATGACCTCTTGCTTTTTAAAAGAAGATGCAAACACAAGATAAAACAAAGCAAATTAAGGTACAAAATACATCTCTAAACAACTGAGCTGGTTAAAGTCTGCATTGAAAACTGAGCTGGACTTGATGTACCTACTGGGCACCAAAATAAGGAACATTTTCTCTGGAGGCAGAATCAGAAAAGGAGATAAGAATCTGGCTCTGTTTGGAAGAAGAATTGCAAGGATTTAAGGACAGCAAAAGGCTGCTGGTTATATTCTCAGCAGTTTCCAAGGGCCATGTGTGTGAACAACAAAACCAGTATCACTGATGCTCTGCTCCTTGAGGCAATGCTCACCTCAGTGAGGGCACTTTTCCTTGTGCAATCCCAAAAAAAGAAGGCTGGTAATTGATATTACCATCTGGTGTAGATGACTGGTCAAACTGCAGCCTGCCTTTTTCTCCTGGCAACTTCAAAAAGGGCAGCTGCCTTAACAGAGTCTCCAATACACAATCCACTCCTCTCCATACAATCAATTCATGCCACATTTCTGCAATTTCACTCTCTCTAGACATTTTACTCCGTGGTTTCTACAGTACCAAGAGCCCAGAGAACAGCTCTGCTAATGAGACAGCCTGCAAAGTTTTCTGGAGAGCTGGGAAATGGTGACAAGCCCAGGGAAATGAGGGGTTGCCACACACCTACAAAGGAATTCAGGCTCATCAATCTTTTGCTATCAAAACACTCTCTCAGACGTACAAATCTCTTTGCATACTTTTGTGAAGCTGTTCCAGTGAAGCATGATAAATGCTAGAGAGAATTTAAGGATAACAGCAGGGACTAGGTGGTGAATTCAGAGAGTTCCAAACATCTGTAGTTCACAGAGATCCCGCTGTAGCTTTTTTTTTGGCCTCATTTTGCCTCCCTAATATCAAGGAATACCTTGTTCCAGGCAGTACAGATACAACCCCTTTCAAAGTACATATTTCTGCTTCATAGTGTCATAAAATCTTAGACTGGYCTGAACTGGAAGAAAACTTTAAGCCTATCCTGTCATCCCTGACTCAGAGATGACAGAATCACATCAGAAGGCAAATAGCAGAAGCCCTGTTTATTTGATCCTTTCTCCTTCTATACCTTAGTTTGCYACAGGTGGACSTGATTGRTCATTTAATCAACATATTTCACATGATTGGCTAATTAGACACCCATCTGTAAAAAACTTYATGAGAAAAGCAGCAAAACAGATTGTTGAAAAACATCACCTGCAGATTGTTTTAATATTTGACTATTATTGGTTATCTCCAGCTCCCTAAAGCTTCCYAGGCTAATTAATAGGAAAACTTGTCTAGTGTTCTCTCTCTCTGAGCAGACTGTCASACCCACAGCCATCCTTTCCAACCTCCTTCCCCTGGATCAGCCAGGCTGACCTTGAGCACTTCCAGGGATGGAGCATCCACAGCTTCCCTGGGCAATCTGTCCCAGGGCCTCACCACCCTGACAGCAAAGATCTTTTGCCCAAATATCTGCTCTAAACCTACTCTCTTCCAGCCATTCCCCCCCTCTCCTGTCACTATGTGCTGTTGTAGTTCCTCTCCGTTTTTCCTCTAGGCCCCCTTGACACACTGGAGAGCCACAATGAAGTCATCACCTSTCACAGACATATTTTATGAAAAATCCTTTTGTTAGGATCTTTTCTCCTGRGRAGCTTCAGCTTCTCCATGTTTTGCTGCTTTGGAATGTGATTTGGAGAATTGTTCACCCAGCATGTGAAATTGTTTTTACTTGATGACCAGTGACAGCCACCTGTGTTGAGGCTGTGAGCAGTCACAATATTTTATTATCATTCCTTTCAAGCCTTCTGATGAAATCCTTTCTCTWCTTCTTTTAGTATAGTTTTAATATATCATTTTCTTTTAATATAATATATATAATAAAAAAAAATAAATCAGCCTTCTGAAACATGGAGTCAAGGTTCTCATCTCTTCCCTTGTCCTGGGACCCCTGTGAACACCACCACAATCACCCATTTGTTTTGCTTTGGCTGGGGTTTGCCTTCAGCTAACCAAAATTTTTTCTGGCTGGAAGGACATAGTCAGCTGTTTATGTCAGGAAAAACCCCTCAGTTTTTGCTAARGTTTAACATTCACTAAGAAGCAGAATTTCCAGCACATTCAGCAGCAACAGCTCTCCCTGCAGAGAGACACACATTAAATCATCAGCACCTGGGGGTTCCTTGGARGTTTCAGCACCCAGCTGAGGATCAAATTCACCTTTAAGCTCTGATGAATTCCCCTAAAATGCAGCCTGGCTTCTGGACAGAAATGATCTGCAGTTCTGCAATTGAGTTGCACTCCTACAGTGTTTGGGGACTCAACACTGGAGAGAGAACTCCAGACAAGTCAGCTGGGGGGATTCCAGTGCATGCCCATTCAGAAGGGAGAAAAAGATAACTAAATAACTGAAATACAGAGAAACAAGACAGTATTGATGAACAATATATATATTTTATAATATATATTATTATAATATTATTATATATAATAATATAATTATAATATATTATTATATTTATTATATTATTATTATATATATTTTATAATATATATTATAATATATATTTATAATAGTGACATTCAAGTGCTTTACACAGCATTTAGCAATGCATATAGTTTTTACACATAAATATATATTAGTATATAGTATTCACATATATATTAATACATAGTATTCAAATATATATTAATATAGTATTCAAATTATTAACTTATGCACACACACATATATTTAAATAGTTGGCAAGAGAATATTGGGAAAATTTCCCACTCATCTTCCCCCAGACAAAGGTTAATCCAATTCCCACAATTTTTCACATATGTCATGTTCATGAAGACTGAAGTACCATTATGCTGCCAGCCTGTTTGAATAGCTTTGGAAAAAAAAGATTGCTGGAGAGGCAGGTATTTTTTTACCTTAGGAAAAACTAAGAGAGCTTGTTTTATACAAGCTCTCCAACACTGTGTCTATAACTGCATCAAAAAAAGATGCAATTTAAGACTTTTTTTTAAAATAACCTGTGGCTGTTAAAACAGATGGAGTAATAATGAAGARTTAGGAGCACATTTTTGCTACGTGTAGCTACGAACAAAGCAAAACTTTGTTAATTCAGCACTACCCTGGCAGCCTGGAGGATACAGAACAACTTCTGTCCCTCTGTGCCCTGACACTTCTCAAGTTGTTAAAGAAACACGAGGAGGAAAACACAGAGCCAAACATTCCCCAGCAATTCCCCCGTGCATCAACAGCTTGAGCCAGGCTGGAGGAGGAAATTGCTGTGTTGTTTTATGGCTGTGTGGAGAGAACAGCTCAGAGCATCCCCAGGGTGGTGCTGAAGGATCCATCTGAGAGGGGAGGAGAGAGAACCCAGAGTGCAAGAGGAGGAGGAGAAGGATCCTGCACACAGGCAGCAGCCATCCCAGTGGTGCCTCAGGTTTAGCTTCTATATTTTTCAGATTCTGTGCTGCTTTAGAGTCTAAACTTCATAGATTTCTTTAGTTCTGAGCTTCATATCAGGGGATGGTGAGCTCTGTGCACAGAGCAGGGAGACAAAACAATTCCTGCTCCAGCTGGGCACCAAGGACAAATGACCCAAATCTCAGCCCCAGAGCACAAACACCGTGGGCTGGAGAGAGAAAAACAAGCAGGGTGGGACTGCAGGGGCTAAAGCTGGAATGGGACAATGAACTGCAAGGTGCAAATGGAGCAGAACTGATCCAAGGGAGAGACCCCGTGCCCGGCCGTGCATTTTGGGGCCATTTTGGTTCATCTTGGGTTCATTTTGTGACAATTTTGGTTCATCTTGGGGCAGCCCTGGCTGGGCTCTTGTGCTGCCCAAGGTGCATCCATGGAAGAGATCCTTTTAATAAATCCCTGCTTTAGTCTTTAGCTCTGTCCAGCCCCTGTTCTAGGTCAGCCTTCACAAGGCATGATCAGCCTGAAAGAGCAGAATCCTCCACTCCTCCCCTCAAATCTGCTCCACTGTTCATGGAAGGCAGGACAAGGGATATGGGGGTGGAGAGATGGACAGTGCCTTTGGTACTCTGTGGTTTCCATGACCTTCAGAACCCTTATACAAAATTGGATGTGACATAGGCATTTGAAGYCATATTTCTTCCCCATGCAGCCAAGGCTCTGGGCTCTTCTGCAATAACATCCCTAGAAGGAAGAGATTGAAGCTGCATAAAACCTACAATGATTTCTTTTCAAGTACACCCAAATGAAGTTTTGAGCAAATCAACCATCCCTGACTCACCTCCACAGACACACACCAAGTTCCTGCCTCCACAAAAAAAAGGCAGCAGGATCGTCAGCCATTAAACCACTCGAGCAAGGAGCATTTCCACAATTTTCATTTGGAATCTCTTTCTTGACATTCAGTCTCKATTTTCCTTTTCCCCCTGCTTCATCCCATGCTGCCAAGGCCCACCTTGCAGACCACACCAGTCTCCTCTCCATTGCTGTTCTCTGATACTTTTCCTTTAATCATCCCCTCTGCCAGAGGGTTGAGAGCAGTCCTGATCATACAGAGCTCCCACTCCCTTTACCAACCACTGTGGAGAAGGCAAGTTGCCTTTTGTAACARAAGTCCTCTGTAATTTCAGCCTGAATATGAGCAGATTTAATTTTCTGCTCCTACAACTGAGGGCTCCCTGGGAGGAGAAATGCAATCTTTTCTCTCTGAGTCAGCATGTAATTACATATGGTCCAGACATGGCCTGCAGCATCTTCACAGTTATTTTTGTCCCAGAAAAGGATTAGGCTGGATGCAGCATCATATATTCTGAGAGAGAGAAAGGGGCAGAGCCAAAAAAAGCACTGAAATAGAAACCTCTGGCTACCCTGAGCCCTAACTCTCCTTGAAACTCAAASTTAATTCCTTAATGAGCAAGAAACCCAAGTGCTTCCACCACTGCACTGGAACCAGAGCCCTAAACAGTTAAATCTTTTGTTTTCATGGGTGTTGAATTCATAAAAATACAACAAACCATCAACTCTCCTCTTCCCTCACACTGAAATGATTAACCAGAGGGAAGAATGCTTCTATACAAAGTACATTTTGTGCTGCTCATGGATTTGAGCACGGATTTCAAGCAGTTCCGACTGGGAATAGGGTCTCAAAAGTAAGTCAAAAGATTAACTCYAAAGGTATAACAAGAGATTTCTAAAAGAAAATTGATAAGTGAGGGAAAATAATTATGGATTGCTTGAATTATGAGAACTCCTATGATTCCTAGATTCTCTTTTGTTTAGAAACTTTCCCATCTCCCACTGCTTTTCCATATATTTTCAATTTATAATCAGTGTTCCATCCTCTCATCTGTTCTAAAATACTTTTCAGTCCTTAATACAAGTCTATTTCAAAAACTGGAGCTGGCCACTGGTACCAACAACACAAAATCAACCAACCATCAGTCTGGTGCTTACAACTGGCATGGCTAGAAAATCACTGTGTATGTGTGTTTAAGTTACATCCTCACTTAAAATGACAGCAGTGCAAAATTGAAATAAATCACATTTCCTCTACAAAATGGTTGGGGATCTGAACATTTACTGGGGACATTTGCTGTCAGGAAGACATCTGAGGATTT
Source organism: Cardinalis cardinalis (assembly GCA_014549065.1). Lineage (NCBI taxonomy): Eukaryota > Metazoa > Chordata > Aves > Passeriformes > Cardinalidae > Cardinalis > Cardinalis cardinalis. The sequence goes on from JACDOX010000323.1 coordinate 188,298, forward strand.
GGCAGCACAGAACTCAGGAAAATAATAATATATGTATATTTTGGGTCATAATTCATGGCTATCTGCTCAAGCAGCAGTTCCATGAAGAAATGACCGTATGCTAAGGTGATGGCCAATCATTGGTGGAGCAGATGTTTCATATCTCATTACTGCTGCCAGGCTTTCACTGCTCAGAGGCTGTCCAGGTGAAGAAGGACCTCTCCTCTCAGGAGATCCAGCTGCACATGGGGTCCTTTGCTGCAGTTTCAGCAGGATCATGCTTCATCCTGTACTTTTTTTTCAAATTATCACAGAAGGTGTTGTCACTGACAGGCCTGATAGCTTATCATTACCTTTAATTCTGGCTCACAGCAACACTCCTTTTGGTGAAAGATTATGGATGGAAGTTTAGAATGTATTTCATATAAATTTAAATTAAAATCCTAGATTCAAGAGTCCACAACAGAGCAGTGGAGTGAAAGGAGAATCCTCTCTAATACAAAGAGTGAAAGGAGAATCCTCTCTAATATGAAGAGTGGAAGAAAAATACTCCCTAATATGAAGATTTGTGCAAAAAAAAAAAATTATTCACTGAAAAGCCATGACAGAACGTGGTGTTGGTGGCTTCTGTTGCTGCCAGCAAGAATYAGTAAAGTATTCAAGGAGTTCAAACCCTCTCAAGCCCTCTTTGCTGTTTCTTRTTGCCACTTTGCAGTGAGAGCTCTGACCTGAGAGTAAGGAAGGTCCAAGGTAGCTTTACAGAACCATAGTTGAGTCACCACTTTTCCCCAGTAAATAAGCAGCTATTCAGCATAAGATGGGCTGGGAAATGCTGTTTGAATGCCATAAAATGTGCTTATATCAGGAGATAACCCACATAAACTGGCCAAAATCCAGGCTGCCCTCTGTGGATGCTGGGAATCCACTCAACCACAACAGTTGCTGTGGCAGCAGAGGCTCAGTACCACGCTGAGGTTTGATAACTTATCCAAACKTCTCAATAATTGTGGAATACTACACCAAAAATACTGTGCTATCCCATTCACTGTCATTTAATTCTGATTTCCACATTTCTAGACCCACTGCTGCCAGAACGGCCACATCACTTTAACTTTTTATGCATTTTCTGCATAAAACATAACTCAAATGTATTTATTAGTGATGCCAGGCAGAGGAGCTAAAATATTTGATCCTGTGCAGAAAATCAAAAAGCATTTTTTTTGGCTAGGGACTTCCAGAAGTTTGAGACTTGCCACAATTTTCACTACTATCAGCATAACTATCAGCCAGTTTTTCTTTGCATGACAACTGTTGCCACCATTTTCAAAAAAAAAGGCTAAAATCTATCATTCCTCCTTAGAATCTCAAACCAGATGTTTGGCTTAGCTGCCTTAATTCAATTAAATGTACARTATAACCAAGACTACTGTTTCAGTCTATTTAACACAGGCTGTACCGTCAGAAATATGAGAGATATCATCTCTATTGTGCAGCCACTGCAGCCTTCAGGGCAGCTCCCCCCCAGCTCCACCAGACAAAAAAGGGGTGAGAATCAAAACATTCAGCACTCTGGAATAAAACTTGCATAACAAAGTTCTCTGACTTCAAAACCAACTAAGAAATTTGCAGTTTGACCACTTCTGTAGCCTCAGGTGAAGAACACTCTGACACACCGAGCTAACACCAGGGAATCTCTGATTATTTTCTATTTCTACCTGTGGTTTGCCACAGAAGGAGCCTCCCCTAGGCAGACTAAGATGTGTGAAGCTACCAGGCAGACTTAACATCTGAACCTGAGCAAAGATCCCTGAAATCAAAGCAGAGAATCTCAGAAACATGGGCATGAAAATCACATTCTGGTGATTTTCAAGGCAGAGGAATCCCATGCTATGAATTTCAGCTCTTCTTAATTTCTTAAGCAGCTACAGATCAAAGTGCATTCAAAGTGCTTCAAACTGCATCCTGCAGTTCCAGTGGCTGGTCCTGACTATGATGGAACTGAAAAATGTCAAAATTTRCTTTAAACCACCTTTTAAAGGTCAGTGGCATACCAACGACTTCACATTAATCACCACAAATCATCATGTGTCATCCTAATTCTAACATCTTCAAGGAGAATGTTGCAAAACTGCAATTGTAATTTATTCTGAAACTTTCTGAAGGGAGTTTTTGAGGAGATAAGTGCAGCTTAAAAAGCTTGTTGATAAGGAGAAACATTAATTCCTTCCAATTACTTGCAAAGAAATTATTATCCCCTGGATACAGCAGGTGCTAAGCATGGACAGGAATTTGTTTTTCCTGAATACACCCACACCATCTGCCCAGAGCACAGTGGAACACTTTCATTAATTTCCCTGTGGGAGCTTCACTACTACCACTGACATTGAAGTCACAGAAATAATTTTGAATACATTTGATGCAGCAGTGGTAGAAATCAGGTGTTAATTTTCATAGCTTGTCTAGCTGAAGCAATGCAAAAGGTCAGAGAGAGCAACTGAAGAAATAATGTCATGGACAGAGGAGGGAGGAGGAGTTGTTTTAATAAGAGAYGGAAAGATCAGACTTTGAACACACTGAGAGACTTTGTCATGCTGACAAATTACATAATCAGAGGTAGAAAAACTGTCAAATAGCCCTTCATGCAAAATAAACACTCTCTAGCCTAACAAATGTAATAGGCATTYAGAAAATGTCATCTTTGCTGAGCCACCTCAGTGACATGTAAGTCAGCATCTGCTGTGCCCAGACTAGCCCCAGAATGAAGCTGAATGAAGCTGTTTTTCAACACACCACCCTGTGCAAGCCTATAGTTTGTATTCCCATTATGGTCAAGAGATAATGGTGTATTTTGCTCTTCATGAGATGTGCCACTCACATTTAATTTCAGCTGCAGCAACTAAATGCGTCAGTGGCTTACAGCAGCAGTAACTAAAGTTTTATAAATGGTAAATGGCTCACTYTGTGGGCTCCTCCTCTTCCTTCAGGAACGTTCCTTCCTCCACTGCAGCTGCTGCCAGCACCCAGCCTGAACCCTGCAAACAACAATATCACTCCTGTAAGCAACAGAATAAAAAACCCCAACAAACAGCCACCACCTCACTGAGAACACGTAAGAAATAAATTAATTCATTTTCCAGCTCAGAGTCTAACTCATGCATTATTCCATGGCAGMAATAAAACACCTGAGTGGTCTGACAATACATACGGCCAGGCAGGCACAGATGCCAGATGGAAGAGGCAAAGAAAAGCAGTTTTAAAAATATGAGGCTTCTATAATCAAGGAGAAAATCAGAGAAATCCAAAGGGTGGAAAGCACAAAAAAGAAAACKGGCTCTGAATGGTAGATTCTAATGTAAACACTGTTTGGCTTCTTTCATTTACTAGCATCTCTCTAAAATGTCCTGATGCAAGGACACATCAGTCCTGSTCTGGAGGAAGGGCAGGAAGGTCTCTGAGGCTCTTTCCTGGCATGGCACAGTTTGCTGCAGTCCCCACATGGCAAACTGGGGATGACATTAATGCAGAATCTGCYCTGTCCATCCTTCTCCACACTCACCTCACTAGCTCTGCACCCACTACCACTTTGGCTGCAGGGCAGTAAGGCTGGATACAAGACTAAGTGAATAATTGTCACTGGTTAAAAAAATAGCTTAAATTATAAATGCTAACAAGCAGCAGCTAGCTGAGTTTGAGCAGATGGGGGAAYGTCCAAAACTGAATTTCTGAACTCTGTGACAGAAACCTGATACTGCAGCCTGGCTGCAGCAAGTGCAGGCTCCTGTAGATTACCAGGACTCAACAAAAGTGACACATGCCAAATCCTTTTAAAGAAAGGGACATGGGACAGAACCACCAATTAGGGTGCTGACAACACAGYGTGCTTCTTCACACACACTGTTTTGGATGGGAACAGTCAGGCATTTATGGTTTCAGAAAGGAGGCCAAAAAGAAGAGTTCCCAYAGAGGAGCCATAGTCTTAAAGAGAATAAAAGAGCCTAGAAATAAGAAGTGAAGGTGCCATCTGGAGGAGAATCCCAGAAGTGGTGGAAGAGCCAGGAGATCCATGCTGTCATTCTATTGCAGGGGTTCCATGCTGTTGTCTCCTTATCACAAAAGTTCCATACCTTCCTGGTGTTTCTCATGGGCAKCTCCTCTGGGCACTGACTCCTTCACAAAGCAGCCAAATGACTCCAGCTCCCCTCTCAACCAGCCATCCCACTCTTTTACAGCACTCTTCTTCTCAYTGGTTRCAGCTGTGGCCTGTTAAAATCAGGCCTGCTCCTAATCTTTGATAATTGGCCCAGCTGCAACTCCTTAGGGGTAAGATTACTTTCTACACTATCTTTATTTTCTTATATTCTATCCCCCYACAGATCCATGAGTGTTTGGGGAGGCCCAGGGGAGTTGTTTGTCCAGCAGCACCAAACGCTGGCAGCTGGAAGCAGCAGCACACCATGAGCTTCTGTCAGGCTTCCCTGATCTACAACAACCTCACTGCTCCCTCCCCATGAGATTTCCAGGACTCTTGTATTCTCTGGGACCCCCGTCATTGGAAGGAATGATGAATCTGACTCCATGTTCTTAGAAGGCTAATTTATCATTTTATGACCTATATTATATTAAAGAATACTAAACTAAACTATACTAAACTATACTAACTGCACGAACTAAACTATACTAAAGAATAGAGAAAGGATACAGACAGAAGGCTAGAAAGATAATAATGAAAACTCATGACTCTCTCCTCAGTGTCCAACACAGCTTGGCCCCAAATTGGCCACTGAGTCAAAACAATTCACAGCAGAAACCAATGAAACAAYCACCAGTTGGTAATCAACCTCCAATCGCATTCCRAAGCAGCACAACACAGGAGAAGCAAATGACATAATATTGTTTTCCTTTTTCTCTGAGGCTTCTCAGCTTCCCAGGAGAAGAATCCTGGGCAAAGAGRTTTTTCAGAAAATATGACAGTGACACRGGACAGCATACCAAGAGGGGAGAGCTGAACCTACAGAGGGAACAGTCAMCAGAATAAAAAACCAAAATCCTCAGTGCCCCATCTTCTGTGAGATGAGGAGCAGGAAACAGAAGACCTCCAGGTGGAATTGTGTATTTTGCTCACAGCATGGCTGAGGAACTCTAAACAGAAAATGCATCCTCTTTTTGTCCTCCCCTCCTGTTCCCCAGCGAGTCTGCAGCCTGTGTTGGTCACTGTCAGTATAATCCTGGGGAAGGTGACATGTCCAATCAATGTGGCACAACACAGCTGTGAGAGGGCAGTAACAGAAAAGTGGACAGCTCCTAGTGTTGGAATGCCTCATCTCCAGCTCCAGTGTTACAGCCACATACTTGGAAAGAGAAGACATGATCCAAAATTTCTCAGATGGGACCAGTTCCCAGACTCYTACAATAAGCCCTCTGTCACCTCAGCTGGAAAAAAATAATAAACACCAAAACTTAAACTGCATCTGCAGCGAACCATCTGGTTACTGGTCACTTTGTATGACGCAGTTTACATGGTATCCATAGACTCCTTTTTTGTTCTGTCACATTCCAAGACATCAAACTTACAACAAGCAAAAACTTCTGATTTCCATGGGAAGCCTGCAAGGAGAAGGGCTGCAGGACTGTKCCTCAGGTTACTGCTCAGGATGCACAAGCCAGGCTGCATGGGGGTTACCAGAGTGCACCAAGAGCACAATGAGCTTGTGGAACCCCTCATTTCCCAGGGAAGGAGCTTCCCAGAACCCTCACACCATGAAAGAGAGCATTAGGCAGTGAATGAGAAGATCCTGATTGCTGAATTAAAATATCACTGCCCACCTCCCAGTCTCGAGATCCATCCCCAGAGTCCATCTACTGTAGGTTGGCCCTTGGCCACAGCCTGCACTCCACAGTTTGGCCAGAGCCCATGAGCCACAACTTGGCCAGCTTCTGAGCCTCCCTAGGCTTGCTTCTCAACACAAATAAATCATTTATCCTCAAAATAAAAGCATATTACATTATCTGGCGTTCCTAAGAAGCTGAGCTACTGTGCATACACTACATTCTCTGCTTTGCATAAGTTAACAGGGTGACAACAATACTGCTGGGCAATGAGATAGGCTGCACCTTGCTGGGAAGCAGGTCAGAAAAAAACTCACTTCAAAGCATATTTCTTCATGAATGCAAGGTCACCTATTTAAAGAAAATGGCATTTGAATATTAGAAGATTATGACTTAATGTGACCTTAGGATTACAGGCAATACACCAAGCTTGCAAAACACAGTTTTATAGACCCATTAGAGTTTTCTTCAGTAAAACCTACTTTAAAAACATTCTGAAGATAAAAGGTTAGATTTTAAATTTAGCACTGTTCTACAACTCTGGCTGCTTGTAAACTGACTTTGGGTATCATAACCCATTATTTATGTCCCCAGTCAAAAAGCAAAAATGAAATATGGTCAGCTGGATTTTTTAATATCTCAGAACACATTTTTGATATGGATTCCACAGGATTAATAAGTTCATAATTTCACAGGAGGTGCCAACTTGTTTGTAGGCAGTCTTGCTTTAACAGAGACAGAAATCTCTTTTTATTGTTTTGTGTGCTTACTTCTTTAGAGAAGCTGTAATGGCCAGCAGGGAATTTAAATCCATCTGAATTCTTACCTAGAGCAAATTTTGGAGAACCAGAGTCAATTCTTGGGGCATCAGCTATAAATAAACGGCTAAATAGAGTAGAGTCATGGATTGACTCAAGACAAAGAGGCACTTTCTGATTTCCTCCCACCTGACTCATTGCATCACACTAAGAGGGAGAGGGAGTAAAAAAGGAGTGTTAGAAATCAAAGGTTTGCACAAGAAGTCTCTCTTGTTTAACAGTACACACATCCCCATGCCCTGGGACTCTCATGCTGATGCTCAGGCAGAGAACACTGCAAAGAAGTTGTTTGTCTCTATCTCACAGACAATTCCTGTGCTGGCAATAGTGTAAACAGCAACAAAAATTTCTTTCAATATATGCCCACTAACAGAAATTTCTAGGAGACAGAAATTTGCTGCTCAGCAGAATGCTGAATCAATACATTAGATTTCCCAGGGCATTTACATCATRTGAGCTGAAGTATTAAGAGAATAATAAATTTTGCAAAATGCCTTCAAGGGACAAGCTGCAATTTGACCACTGTTGCAAATAAAGGAATTTGCATTAGGACTTTAAGCCCTGTGCCATGACAAGGAGGGGGAGAGCAGCTAAGAGCAGCCATCCTGCTGGATTAAGAATCATTCATACTGTGAGTTAAATGTTATAAAACAGCATTTGAGTCATTTAGAAGAAAATTTTAAAACCTCTAATGSGAGACTTAAAACCAAAGCCCAACAAGAACAACAAAAAGGCAAGCTCATTCCAATTTTTTCTTTCCAATAACTGAATCAAGGCAAGTTACTAACTCCTGGCACAATGCCATTTTATGGTCCATGCACTAATTTATACTCTAAAATGAGATGAAGAAGAATGAAAGGAGGTTTCTGCAAAGCAGTCACTTCAAAGCTGTTGGCTTGGCACTGTCAGAGTGACAATGGCATTGTTCAGTCCACCTGCAGATGCAGGAGATGATTCCCAGTTGTCCCTCTGTGCTTCCTTTACCTCAGCAGCCCAAAACATTAAGGCTCACCCAAGCTTCAAACACAGTCAAYGGCAAGGATGCCACTGACTCTGGGCAACGACTGAACCCTTAGAAAGGTACTTACTGCAGGTGACAGAAATTCTAAATTCCTGCTGCATGGAGTTCCTTGGAGTCGTAAATTCAAACACTTCTGGGAATGTTCAATGGCAATCCACCTAGGCTCCATTAAACAGGGGATTAATGGGATTCTGCTGCTGGGAAGGTGTAGAAAGCTGCCCCTGTGAGCTGTTTGCAAGCAGAGCCTCTGAAGGAGAGATAACAATTATGCTGATTCACCTGAACTGTGGCCCTGATGCTCTTTGATGGCCCTGCTCTCTAAACACATGAAAGCTCTGGTCTTTTCCTGAAGGTGAAAATAGATGCTGTAGAGGCAATTATCTGTAAAACTTACTGGGCACCAAGTTATTTCTCATTTTTTTTGTCCTAAACTGGACTGCTGCTGGCTCACACATTATTTTAACGATTTCCTTAAAAACTGCTAAGATTTTACCTTTTGATTTTTCCTCATTTTTAGCCAAGTATGACTAATTTAGCACCTCTTGTTCTAGAACAGACAGAAAAACGTGTCACCTACGTAAGTTTCACAATTAGCTAGAAAAACTTATTCTCCTAAATTAAAAATAAATCCTGAGTTTTAATCTAGTTTCTGGTGATCGCTGAATACTTGCAGCTAAGCCAACCAAATATGGAGTGTTTATTACAGCACCAGCTCCTGTAAAAATAACTTATCACACTATTTTGTGTGAGACAGCATTCAAGAGCAGTTGCATCAAAATACCTACATCTTTAGCATATTTTTCACTCAAAGTGTTTAGGTATATAGTAATTTCTGGGAGAGAGCAAAAGAAGGTGGGAAGTACATACACTTTACATCTGTTAGTAGATAGATAGATAGATAAGWTAGATAGATAGGAATCTAGGCAGAAAAAAACAGAATTTCTGCATTTCTGCCATGGCTTAGAGGAGGTATTCTTTCCCCAKCAGAGCATCACATAGGCACCCTCCCCCAGATCCAAGCTCTTGTTTGATTTATAAATGCAMTACTCAGTACATATGATAAAACAACATTTCCTATCTATGTGTAAGTATATTTCAAATTTTGCAAGGTAAGTACCAWGTAGTTTGATCTGTCCTCCCCTAGCATATGCTGTCCCCTCAATTTTCAGATGGGAAGCCTTTTCCAAAAACACACCACTCTTTCTGGATGTCTTTCTAAAATATAACCCAACCCGAAGCTACAAGTTGGATGCAGCTATTAGTGCCTGAATTCTTTGCTTTGGGTTATGCAGAGTATCTATTTAAATTATTATAATGGCCACAATTTGCCTTAAAACAAAAATAATACAAAACAACACAACATATAACATTTAATTCCCCTTTTCCCCTTCCAAAGACCTCAGGACCAAATTATCTACAGAACAAAACCCAACACTATAAGCTGTGGTTACAGCAAAGTAATCTTATTTGTTTCCTCCCCGTAGCAATTGCAGAGTATTTCTGGGAAGCAGAGTTATTGGCTTACAAATCAGGACCCACAAATGTCATTCTTCCTGTGCCAGGAGGCTCTGTGGTGCTCAGGGTGTGCAGAATTGATGCTGCAGGCTGGTTTTTGCTGATGTACCTCCACCTCACCTTCTACAGGGGGCCATGAACCAGCATGGGCTGCTCTGTCTGCTTTGGAAGTCAGCTGCTTTCAAGGCTGAGCTCAGTCCTGATATAGTAAAAACAGGGAGCCCCCAAYATGAGGAATGACTGGCATCTGACTCCATTGATTCAGAATGCTGAACAAGTGCCTTATCAAACTAWACTGTATTACATTAGTAAAACAGACTCCCCCAGATCCAAGCTCTTGTTTGATTTATAAATGCAGTGCTCAGTTCATAATGAAACAACATTTCCTATCTATATGTGTAAGTATATTTCAAATTTTGCAAGGTAAGTACCATGTAGTTTGAGCTGTCCTCCCCTAACATATGCTGTCCCATTCAACTTCCAGAGAATAGTCCTATACTATACTATATTAAATAATATACTAACATGCTATATTATAATCCTATACTATACTATATTAAAAAGATACTATACTCTACTAAATTACACACTAAAGAAAACTCTCCAGACAGCCAGGACACAGCTTTGAGTGTGTCCTGGAAACAAAGGAAACAAAACAATCCTCACCAGAATCCAATTGCCAAATCACTTCAGGTACACAATCTTCCTAACACATTCCACATGTGCAAAAACAACARGAGCAGCAAGTAGAGATAAGAMTTGTTCTCTCTTCTTCTCTCTGTGCTTCTCCAGCAAAAAAACCCTGAGAGAGAGAATTGTCTCTTTCTCTGTTCAGAGGATGTGAATGCCCCATCATGACACAGCCAGGTGTTCTGGGAGGAGAGCACAGAGTGTAAAACTTTGGAAAGGGACACTTGGGAGAATGGGCAGCTCTCCCCTGACAGCCCTGCTGAAATGATGTGTAAAACGCTGATACCTTCACYGGCTCTCCTCACAGTATTTTCTTGGTTTAGTTTTCATTAAGTCTGCTCATAGACCCAGAAAATTCCTCTGCCTGGCATTATTTGTCACCAACAGTATCATTCTTGCACAGGTTGTGCTACCTAGGGATTAAAATGGAATATTGTGCCTCAATGCACACTCTGTGCACATTGCATCCCAGCCATAAGCAGCAAGCCAAGTTTACAGAGCAAGGCACAATTTAGCCCTTGTACAATGCAACCAGATTTCTTGATTCAAACGGCCAGATTTGGATTGGGTAAAGGAGATCAAACAATGCCCAAAATCTTCCATCTTGTCTTCTATCTACCTCCATTCTAAAAACCCAAAACTCTCAAGTTTTTCACCCTGTGATAAACTACACTACTATGTATTTCATACGCTCGTAGATTCCAACTCATCCCAAAGTCTTTCTCCATAGAGGAAGGTTAAAAGCAGCGTTCTCCTGGGGATCAGGACTTCTCAGGACAGGCAGAGAAATATTCCCTGTGCCCTGGGTTCCAACGGACAGAAATCAATTAAAATCTACTTTCTSGCCCAAAGCTTCCTAAAGACAAAATCTCATTGACATGTTTGTCTCTTGATAAGATTCAAAAGTGCAACAAGCAATTGCAGTGCTGGAATAAGACTAAAAATTCCTCCTGTTCCCTCTGAGAACTCCTCACTTACTCCAGACACTGCAATCAATGCCAGTTTGATCTCRCACTAATATCCCAGATAATCCTCATGGTTTCATTTGCTGCAGGCTCTCGTTACAAATCTCTGGTGCTCACACAGTGGCTGCAGAGACACAAGATTAATAACAGTGGAGGATAAAGTCAGAGGTGGCCATTTATTCTAATTTGTCTTGCCTCATGGGTAATTAAACACTTCTTSCCAAAAGTAAATGTGCATAGAAGTGTGTTTTGTATATCTTGCACCTAAGTTTTCCTTTGCTAAATCCTATGATCCAAACCAACCCACACAGAGCACATTTATTACTAACATTTGTAGCACAGGATGAATTTCCTTCCTTAAATGGGTTGCTGACCAAAGGAATTGCAGGGGAGTGTTAGGAGTTGAAAAGTTACTTTTTGCAGMACCTTTGGATCCAAAACAACCATTTGACTGACAAACACAGACAACTCTTAACTCACTTTGGTCCTTGGAACTGAGAAAAAAAAAGAAGCTGTCAGGTTTATGTAGTCAGGAGAATAAATTTATGTTACAACTGTTCATGAAGGAAAAGCTCTTCTTGCCATTCTTCCCTCAGTTTCCTGTGCCAGCCTTTCCCTGTTAACAGGATTTCCCAAGTAATATAAAATTTATTTGAGAATGATGGAGTGCACACTTGCCTTTTACATGCAAAAGTGCTGTTGGACTCCAGGCCTCATCAAACCAAAGATGATCAACTCACAGCCTCAGGGAGGAAAATGAAGATATTTTTCTTTGAATCACAGTGAGAGAGATCAAGGAACTTTGATCTCTTAGAGAGAAGGAGTGATGCACAATAGAGCATCCAAGACCAATAGGAAAATTAAGTGGGCAGCTGGAGAGAAAATAGAATTTAAAAAGTGAACTGTTAACCATTCCTTGTGTTAGCTAGTCACATGAAAAGAAAGGAAAAACTAGGATAAATKATTAGAAAGGAAAAAACTTGGATATAAAGCTGTTCAAGGCGTCCACAGATTAGCAGTAGCAGATCAAGCTGCCCYTTTACATCAAGCAGAGCTTGTTTGCTCAGCTCTGACACACAGGATTAGTTCTGTGCCAGAATAAGAAGTGGTTAAGCTCCCTTTCATCTGAAGTTTCCCAGTTAATTTGCAGTACATATATTAGGTTAAGTCTCTGCTTGCAGATATCTGGCTGGTCACAGATCTCTGGTGGTTGCACAGCCCCAGTGGAATATGTTGATAATTTGTTTACGTGCCCCTTCCAAATAGTGCTGATATACTCAGACCAGCCTAGCCCCAGGTCTCTGTATATAATCTGTTTACTGGGGCAGTTGCCAAGATAGCAACTAGAAAGGGAAGCCATCTGCTGCCAGGGAGTCTAAAAAGTTTCACTTTTTCCAAGGTCACTGATGAGAAAAAATATAAAATAATCACGCTGCTCTCTGGTGCTGAACCTGTGGATGTTAGCAAAGTCCYAGGAATGCCTGAAGCTAAGCAGATAGCTCAGGACTGATCAATCCTTTTCCTCTTCTCTTTCACAAAATCCAAGACTTGGCAAGAAGGACTTTGTTATTCTTCCCCACACCCTTTTCATTTTCACATGCTTCTCTGTTTCTTGGCTCTGGCTGGGACCAGGAGCAAGGGCAGGATGCTCTCATCTTTCCAGCCTGACTAGAAAAGGGAAATATCAGAAATCTCATGAAAAGCATGTCCTCTGGAGATTTCCAGCCCAGTTTGGCAGATGCAGCTGTAGCTCAGATAATCAGCAAGACTTCTGGGTGCTAACTTGATGGGAAATACTTGGTTGCTCTGCAACACTACTTAAAGCATGCATGGAGTAGGGTTGTYGCTGTGGATTAATGGAATCTGTCAAACTAAAATCTGTATTTTCGGCTCAGTTTTACGAGGTGTTAGTACTCAACATACCAATGTCCTCACCATTCACCAGCATCACTTATTTTCTAAATGATCTGACCCCTGGAGGGGTGCACTCCAGCAAGTTTGTTTTGCTTAAATAACCCCAGCACTGAGAGAATCACAAAAAGGCTGTTCATCAGCAGGCATTTTTAGTCTTTGCCATCCAGCTTGTGCTTTGCTACAGCTTCCCACTTTCCTGTYCCTTTTCCTCCTGCCAGCTGGAGCAGCTTGGCTGGGATGTGCACGAGAGGCTGCTCCAGACACTTCCCTTGGTGGAGGTGTCCAGCTCCAACATCTCAGTGTCCATTGCACAGCCTGTGGCTGCAGAGGGCTCCCAGTAAAACCAGCCCCAAATGCACTGGAGAATTTTGTCCTKATTTAGTGAAAAGGCCTTGGATGTGTGATGAACTGATGAGCTCAGCTGGGTGTGTAGCAAATAGCCAAAGGAGTTTGCCAGGCTTTATTTAACCCTTAGAAAGGTTTATTTTGTTAAAGCTGAGCCAGTTTTGGGTTGGGATCCTGTGCAAAATCAGCCCTAAGGACAGGAAATCCATACTAAATATCTCCAAGCAGATACTGATGGGTACCAGGGAATCCATGATTATTTAAATGGATTTTTTTAACACATTCTTGCTTGACATAATTAACTGTTCTTGTTATTCTGTTATGCTACAGTAGCCAGCCATATGGTAGCTCACACATTTTTGGAATGGGATTTTTAGTTATTATTTTCAATTCTTTTTTAATATAGTGCAGAACATACATTACATGATAAATAACCAATATATTGCCTTAATAAATTGACATTTAGATCTAGCCAACACAGAGTAATTTTCCTAATTAAATGTCAATATGTGCCCCAGAGTACAGCTCTCCAGCACTGCAAATGTCACAAATTAGCAAACAGGCAGAACCATCCACAACACTGTTTCCCCAGACACCAAGGAGAAATTCTGCTGTTCATCTCCCATGGCAAAACTGGGGGGAGAGAGGGGAGAGGCAGCAGGTGTTGGGTGACCCACCAGAGGAACAGCAGCAGCCACAGGGCCCTGTTCCTGCAGCAATCCATGAAAACTCACTTCTCCTTCATTACTCCCTGCTGGAAAGTTGTCTTGTCAACTGCAGCACACAGCAAGGGCAGCTAAAACTTGAACAGGAATATATTGCTAGAGGGTGTCACCTCTGAGCTCAGCACAATCAGCCACTGAGGTGGCCCAGCACTGAARTGGTCCTTAACTATAGCCAGCAATCTCAATCCTACTGGGTTTGGATGAATCCTTTGGTAATGTTTTGAGTTGTTTTGGCAAAGCAAGGATTGTASCAAAGAAAAAACCTTCTCTTCTCCCTCCCCTGAGAAAGAGAAGGGACTTTGCTAACAGGATTCAGTCACCTTGTAGAAGGGAATCCATCAAACACTGTGCAAGTAAAACCTGCTATTTCTCTAACACACTTTGTGGAAGCAATTCTAGGTCTTCATCTTACAAAGATGACCTGATCTCTGTCCCCTTGGGGCCACTCAGCTACAGCAGTTTCTCCAAATGGTCTCTGTAACTCTTGGTCTTGAGCCCCTTGAATCCCATGATGYTAAATCCCATTTTAATGCCAGTTCAAGATGATCTATCAGCCCCACAGAAATGAATCAATAAAGATGCATTCTGTTGACAGCCCTCATCAAGTAAATTGATACAGTGACTTATTGCTCACCCTGTTGTGATATTGGACAGATTTTTCACTGCCATTATTGCTGAGTTTCTGCTGGTTTGGGKKTTTTTTTCTGTCTTCATCATACCTGCAAAGCACCACCCATTRTAATTTTTAATTAAACAGACTGGCATAAGAATAATTTCAAGAAAATGTCATTTCATGCTGTGGCTGCAGGAGTTTGCAAGTCGACCACATCTCCAGACTGATTGTGAGGAAAACTGAGGATCTGAAGTCATGCAGAAATCACAAACTTTCCCAGAGAAGAGAAATTTGCCCTTGAGGGATCCCCAAGGGCTGCAAACCCACCCTGCAGTGCCACCTTGAGACAGACCAAGGCTGCTGGGTCAAGTCTGGCTCCTTGGGCTCAAATCCAGCACAACTGTGGCTGTGTAAAGGGATATTCTCTGTGGACATTTCTAATAAAACCCTTTTTTTTTTTTTTGCCTATTTTGAAGAGACAGGTCTTAAAGCTCTGCAAGGAAAGGCTCAACCTCTTTGCAGCATCCCCTTGGGGCATTCAGAGTTACCCTGGCTCCTCCTCCTGCATGGTTATTGGATGTTACTAATTAGCAAAAATGCACCTTGTGGGAGTCACTTTTGACTCTGTGTCCCCAAAAGGTCTGCTCCAATGGATATCTCTTCAGAAGCTTTCCTCAGCTGTGCCTGGTCCTGTAGAAACTGAGTCCTCCAGCCTCAGAGGTTCTTTTTTCTTCCAAAAGCACTTCAGCTGCAAGCTCTGTGTCTATCATGAGTCCAAGACACATCAGTTTACAGAAAACAGGTTTTCTTATTTTCCAGGACCCTGCTAGTCTTTGCAGAGCACACAAAACACTGAACTTTGTTTGAGAAGAAGGCAGAAGATAATGTTATTCCTCTTTCTCCATGCAAATCCTGAATTCTCCCTGAATTCTCCCTCTTTAAACATATTTCCTCTTAGTTATTTGCTGACATAAAAGAGGGAATGACCATGACTTTTACCCAGTGTTTAGAGAGCCCACTTGGTGCACAGGAGGGTTGTGATGTAGTTTCACTAAATAATTAACCCAAAATAGTGACAGCAGAAGTCTGAGAGAACCACCCACACAAGGCAGGATTTCAATCATTTTCCTCACATCTAACTCAAGATAGAAAAGAAAAAAATCACTTCCATAGCTCTCATGTAGAAGCAATTTGTCTTCATTCTTTTAAATGAAGCTATTCAAATCCATCAGTAACTAAAATTAAAGAACAACCAAATTCACAAGTCAGGGAGAAAAAAAGCACCTAATCTTCCAAATATCCATGAACACAATGACCCCTATCAAATCTCTAGCACTAAATAACTAATGATCTACTGTAAAAAATTAATCCCTACTTTTGTAGGAAGCTAAAATGCCCACTTCTGATTTGTGGTAAGCTGCACACCTAATTCTGGGCCCCAAATTCTGCTAGACAGCCCAAATGATCGAGCAGTGACCATCACAATGCTGCACCATTTTTGTTACATTTGATCCCCAGCCATAGAGATGATCTAGTAATATTTTCTAACCACATAGGACTATAATGAAACTCACAATCTTGCTCTAGCAATTAAAAGGCCTTGAAAACGTCATTGAAAGACACTGTTCAAAAAGCAAGTTGCTCTGGAATRTATAAAATCAAAATTAGATTTTACTAGGAATTATCTTTGGTGGGAAAAAAGTATATGGGAGAAATGCTTTAGTGCTTATTTGGAATACAATGGCAGCAAAATAATTAAGGTTTGGCCTTTGGAAGGCCTTTCTTGGTAAAATCATGCTACACAATGGGATTSAATATAAAATACATTTTGGGATAAAGAATCATTTCCTCATTAGGATTTCATTAGYTTCAGGAAATAAAATTATTACTGATTAAATAGACTGATACAGTTTAATAGCTTCTCTTTTCAAGAACAAGTCATCTAACTCTTCCTTTGTCATAATTCTTTGAATAAATGTTAGCCATCTGTACTCTGGAGAGAGGGAGATTCATGAGTGTGATTAAAACACACTTAAAATACAATAAAATAGGAACTGCAGGCCTGACACTATTGCTGCTGGAAGTAGAACAATTCTACTGAAAACTTTAAACCACGTCAAGGCTGCTTTCTGCAAATCATCAGTGCAAATTATTTCTGTTCCAGCCTGGCAAACAAGTAGCCATCTAYCTGGTTTTAGGTAAAAAAAAACAAACCCTTCTTTTACTCCTACAAAACATCCAGGAGAATCACAAAAAAAAAGTTGTTTGGCCAATGGTATTTTGGAGGTAAGAGAGACTATCATGGCAGAAACATTTCCTCTTCCGCAGGTGAAAACGTAAAAGTTGTGAGGCTTGCTTTGCAGGTTTTAGATTTAGTTTACCTTGAACATAAAACATGACTCAGTCCCTAGATTTATGTCCACCTATGTAGGTCCCGACATTTTTGGCATCCTAAGGTCAACTCATCATGCAAGTGTGGCAGCCTTAAGCCAGCAAAACCTCACAGCAGAGAGGAGTTGGATAAAGCAGCCACGATTTGTGGTGCTCACTGTGTGTAAAACCACTGCCAAAACCAGCTTGCTGAGCAGCACAATATAAACAGCCTTTAAATCTTCTTTACTTACAATAAGTGGGCAAAGGCAAAGCTGRGAAAATTTATCTGCCTTTTTATTGGTTTGTAGCAAAAGAAAGCTCAACCCACGCTCTGGGCAATGTTGGCAATCTGAAAACTGCATGTATAAAGAGCACCAACAGTTAGACAACTCCATCTCTTTAAAAAAATTGAAACTATGTCATCCACATCAGTATTCCTGGGAGAAAATTCTGCTTCAGGTGAGCTTGTGTCAAACATTAAGCTCAGGAGAATTTGGGATGTAGGACTGATCTTTTTGCAGCTAMGGCTCATTTTACTCACYGGGTAAAACCTTCCAAGCCCATGTCCATCATACTCAAAGTAAGCCAAATCCTCTTCCAAAACTCTTAGGAAGAAAAATAATCTGACTATTGGTTTTGACCAAGTTAAAGGACTTTTTCCACACTTCCATTTCAGAAAAAAAAGTTATTGCAATGTGCAACATACTTCCATGTTCCTTTAAGGAGAAGATTCTTCCTGGCACAAAGATCCTCAGGCAAAGATTTAGCACCGTGCTGACCTGATGATAAATAAGAGTTCTTGATAAGGAAGTTAAACAGAATAATTGTGCCTCTCATGCTCTGCAGCAAGAAGTTATGGATCAAATGATGGGCTCCACAAAATATGTGGAAGGAACAGAGAATTTAAATGTGCCTGCAAAAGGAGTTTTTTAAAGAATCAGTGTGAATGGGATTAAAATACAAAAGGTCAAAGATAGGAAAAGATAACTATCTATGCATTCTGTTATCATTTTGATATTACTGAAAATTTTAATAAAGTTATAGGAAGGTTAATCCTATATAAAAGAAACAGCAGTCTACATCAATCCTATTAATTATTTCATTTAATACTTTTATTTTAGGCTACTTCTGAGAAGATTTCACTGGAAAAATGAAAGGCAGTTGGCAAAAAATATTATCTTTCTTTCAGAAGCAGAAAATAGTCTTGCTTATCCATATTGACAATCCAGACTTCCAAAAAAAACATGTAACAATGTGGAAAGTTGTCATCCTGTCATAATATCAGCAAACAAAAGAGATATTAATCCTCTTCGCAGTCCTTTCTTGTCTTTGTTTTTTAGCAAAGAAAGGAGAACTGGAAAAACGAGCACSGTTTTAATTTGATATCACCAGGTTTAAATTTCAATAATTGATTTAGCCACACCTAAATCCAAAGATTTACAATTAGGAATCTCTTAGAGGACACACCTAAGGGATTTCCAGCCCAAGGTTAAAACTGACAAACTCAAACTTAAGTTGCTAYCCATCAGAACACCAAGACTTCTGAAAAAACAAATTAGTAGGGGGCAATAGAAGTACAGCAAGATATATTTATTAACACATTCTAATAGCCCCATTCTGCTAGATACCTTCCAGGAAAATGGCAAAGAAAGGTTTTCCCCCATACTTTCCAGAG
This sequence comes from Cardinalis cardinalis, assembly GCA_014549065.1. Taxonomy (NCBI): domain Eukaryota; kingdom Metazoa; phylum Chordata; class Aves; order Passeriformes; family Cardinalidae; genus Cardinalis; species Cardinalis cardinalis. The sequence goes on from JACDOX010000323.1 coordinate 206,757, forward strand.
AGAAGCCCTTTTGTCCAGATTTCAGAAAAGATTTTTCTAAAAACATTCTCMATCTGCAAGATCTGGTTTCAGCTCRTTTCAAAACCAGAAGCCAAGTGAATGCAGCTGGTCTGTTTGGAGGTCTTACTTCTGCAGCTTTTGCAGCCYTTCAATTCACTTGGACTTAGCTCTGATACACGTAATTTTTAATGTTTTCTTAAACATTAGGCTTTTGCTTACAAGTTTTTCCGCTTCATTTGCAAGGTCAGAAAGCACATTGGCAGAAACTATTTGCTGATGCCACAAGAAATCTGAAAGTCACCAAAAATAAGAGGAAAAACACTGCGGAAAACAGAAAGGAAGGAAAGAACATTATAGCCATTAGGAAAGCCTWAAAACCAGGAATAGTAGCAAGGCTTTTTTACATAAAGAAGGAAAATACAAAACCACATTCAGGAAATTCAAGGATATTTAGATTGTGGCTGCTTGAAGGACACTAGCCTCAGGAAAGGTACAATTCCTGTGCAAAAAAGATGACATTAAAACTGATCTTGTATTTTCYCATCTCCCACTCTTACAAATCCATGAATTCTTTCCTTTCTTCAAAATAATAATGATGACAAAAAGACTTSCCAAGCACAGCCACGTGCAGAGTATCACAATTTCCATCTGAAACAGCAGTGGCTGATCAGCAAAGCTGAAAGGTTCAGCTCTGGCTGGGTAAAAGCAGAGGTGCTTCCTGTGCAATCTCACTTCTTTTCAGCCAGAATCCTCTGGGGTGGGGATTTCCAGCAGCTCTCTCCTGTCTGGGCTGTGGCAGATCAGCTCTCCCTGGAAGCTGTTTTTTTTTGCCAATGGCCAAGATGACAATAATGACACAGAGGATGCACACCAYGTTACTGGTGGCCCAGTTTTCCATGCCAGTGTCCCAGCTTTCCCTGCTCCCAGAAATCTGAAATCTGCTGGGCTCTGCCTCAAACCCTGCCATGTTCATTCCAGCTGACACAGGATTTGATAATTTTTTTTTTTTTCCCTTCACTTTCTCCAAAACTGAGACCCTGCTATTTCCCATTTATTTCTCCTTCTGCCTGTGCTGGAAACAGCTCCCTTTGCTTTTCCCAGAGGGAAACAACAAATACAACAACAACCAATGCAAATGGGATTTCATTTTAAAGGCCTTTCACTGGGGACCAGCCTTATGTTGCTCTAACACTTTTTAAAAAGTTTTGCACACCCAGAGAAGCTTCTGCCCCCACTCAGAATGCACACATTTCATTAGCAGGGTCTTTTTGCAGCATAATTCACATTCCTGAGTGCAGATCCTCACTCCCTGTTGAGCAGTGTCCAAGCTAACACTAGAGGAGTTAAAAAGAATCTCTCTATGCCCAAAAATAAAAATAATTTCTAAAATTAATAATAAAAACCTTTACCTTTGAACAAGTCATCTTTAAAACAATATCCCATATATTATATAACCCATAAACAAAACTATAAAAAAGTATAAAAATAGAAAAAACTTCACAGAGACAGAATTCCCAAAACAGCTACAATTCATTAAAGAAACCACAAAAAAACCTATTTTTTTCATATAAAAAAAGTCTCTATAACATTTACAAAACTTCTCTCCATAAATTTACTTAAAAACGTATTCTAAAAATAATACACTAAAATTTTAGGTTTTAYTTCTTTACATTATCAATAAAGAAAAAAATTGTAAAAAAGTATTCTAAAAATTGTATTCTAATTCTTACTATTCTTTCTTTTAATTGCTATTAATAAAATTCTCTGTATACCCTTTTAAAGTTCTAACCCTACTTTACCTTTCTCCTAATCCTACCTCACAAGAAAAAATTAATATATTAGTAATTAACCAACACCAAATCCACCACACTCTTTAATACATTAACAAAGAAAAAATCTCAAAATTAACAAAATCTCAATTTAACAAAGGAAAACTACTACAAGGAGGGACACAGATGCAAACTGGTTGGTGAAGTGAGAACAGTTTAATCAGCCTGTTGTCTCAAAAACAAATTTGACATTTCAGAGAACACAGCACTGGGATCAGCACACACTTGGGAAGCCACGGAAATGGAGGAAGGAAAAGCCAAAATGGGAAAAAGAGCAATTCTTTGGAGATTGTTGTTGGTTTGCTGCACGGATTTCAAGAAAGGCAGGAATTATATTTACTCAATTTTTTTTTTCAGTTGTCCAAATAATCACTTAAAATACTTATGAAATGCCCTATAGTATACATATGTATTTATACATTTTATTGTATGTATTTTATRTATTATATAGTTGTTTTTCTGCTTTAAGTTTGGCCCACGCCCCTTGATAGCACCCTGTTTAAGCACAGAAAGGATTTTGGTTTGAGATTTCTGAGTTCAGTGACATTTTTKAGGTCTGTGCTCCTTCTCAAATTATGCTCCAAAGAATCTCTAGGTTTTGGTGGTGAGAGTGTGAAGTTTGAAAATAWGAACAATCAGCTGAGGAGAAAAGGAAAAGAGGGAGGATTAGCTATAGGAATGATTCTGCAAACTGAGAGCTTCTGCAATCCAGGGAATTGAAAATTGCATTCTGGAAAAATAAGCTATGGGAGAGCTAAAAAAACAACTTTGGAAAAATTTTGTTTATTGTAATGAMAGCTGTTAAGGACAAGAAGCAAAAACTCCTCAGCAGAGAAATTAAAAATGTACAGGCTTGCTCTGAGTTAGAAGAAAGTAAAATGCAGGAGCTGTGAGTTCCAGAGAAAAAAGTAATTCTGTATTACTGTAGATTCAAGCTGAGTCTCTTTTTTCCAAGTCTTTGTGCTCTTAAAGCCTCARCCCCACTGCATCTTTGCTCTCAGTTATTTCTCACTCCAAATCTCTGAATTAACTGGTGAAATCAGGGAGGACTGGCCAGCACCAGTTCAGCAGAGTACCGTGGTAATTCCCTGATTCACTCTTTTTAGACACAAAAATGCCATCATCATCATCATCATCCWYTAARGATTTGAGACCTCCTGAGCCTATGTCCAGCTGTAATCAGAGGCCCATTGAAAGAGAACTCAAAGACTCACTAGGTAGAACACTACATCCTCATCACAGGGCAGTAAGCCAGCACCCAGCCTGAGAGAAAGAATAATCCCAGTTTCCACTTTCCTTCCCTATCAGATATTTTATAGATATATACATATTTATTTATATATAATATATAAATTATAATATATTTAAATATATTTAAATACAAAAATCTATATAATATATCTAATAATATATTATATTATATATATAATATATTATTTATATTTTATATACATTATTAGTACTAGTAGTACTATATAAATAATATACACAGTACTARTAGTACTATACTAATAGTATAATATATATTATTAGGACATATTATATAGGTACATATATATAAATATTATTTATATATAAAATATTATATATACTACAYGGATATTTAGGAAATTATTATTATTCTGCTGATATTCGGGAAATTATTATCAGGAAATTACACTAATAGATGTATTTTTATATATAACATATATAATATTTTTATATATATATATATATAAGTGTAATTTCCTTCAATATGTATTTGGCCAAAGAATCAAAAAAAAAACCCAAAAAAATTAGTTTTCTCTCCTGATTTCTCAGGTAAGAAAGAGCTTGGAGAGTTTGCCCTATTTCCTGCATCAGGGCTTTAAGAGCTTTTAGGAAATGATCCAGAAGTGCATTGACACAACAGAAACAAAATGCCCCAAGTCCTGAAGATGCTGACTTCTACAAGAGCAGCAACACAGCTGACAGGGGTTATTTACCTTGTCAGGAAAGCTGYACAAAGCTCACACAGTCCTTTGGTACTGGTGGGGTTCAGAGGCACTCAGCAGCCAAGCACATAATCTGTTTGCTGTGAGGAGCCAGGAACTTTCATTTCTATTCCAAAACTCACTTCTCCAAATTACAGAATGCACTGCCAAGCCAGGAATCACTTTGGCTCCACTGCTAAGCTTATTARCTGTGGTATTAAACAGCACATGAAATGTGTGCGATGAGATTTACCACACAACTCTCCAAACCATGAGAGCTTCTGGGAAGAGAAGAAACCCCCTCTCAAAATTACTCCCTTTTACAGCCCAGAAAATCTAGCATTGTCCTTATTCTTTGAATACCAAAAAAATCAATTCCAAAAAAGTTTSTGAACGCAATCTTATGGGATTTACTGTTGGATATAAAAATATATGGTTTTTTGTAAGGCTATCCCAGAAAACAAAGATTTTCTTACTGAAGGAAAGACATTAATAAGATGGTTTAGAGAGTAGCTGTCTCTTACCTCTGTTGTAGACATCATTCCAAATTTAATCATAACAGTTCTTTCCTGAGAAATAATTCTTGATAATCATGGCTGTAAGAAAAAAATGTCACCTCACTTCTCCATATATATCTCCAATAGGATAAACACAAYGTTAAAAAAATTGGGATGCAGCAAATTGTACAGGAATTTGAACAAAAAGGAAATAAAGCAKTAAATAAATAAATACAAATATTCATTTGCTTACATCTGGATCTTCTCCAAGCCAAGGAAGAAGGTATAACTCATAAGTCCAAGATARTCATGGTGAAACTGCAGTGACCTGAAATTTAGAAAATGTACCCAAAGACTGARCCTGTTTCTGTTCAAGGAATAAGACAAGACAGACGTGATAAAGAGAGCAGCATCTTTCCACTTTGTTTGGCTTGCTTCACTTTTCAGGGATTCTGGAAACTTACTCTACTAAGGTTTGGTACTTATTTACTTACTGTTGGAAATGCAATTTAGTTTGATGGGCAGAAGCTCTCTGTCCACCTCCAGACTTCAAAACAGCCACATCCACCTAGAAAAGTTAGAATACAATCTCTGTATCCAAAAAAAAAAAAAAACAAAAAAAAAACAAAAAAAAAAAAAAAAAAAAAAAAAAAAAAAAAAAAAAAAAAAAAAAAAAAAAAACAAAAAAAAAAAACAAAAAAAAAAAAAAAACAAACAAAAAATCCCCCACCAAAAGAAAAAAAAACACACAAAAAAAAATCAACAAAAAAAAACCCAACCAAAACCCAAAAAACCAAACCAACGAAAAGACCCCAACCCACCCAAAGCAATAGAGATCAAAAAATATCTTGGTACGCACAACCAAGAATAAAAGGATGTGGCATCACAAGAGTCTCCCACACRACCACCATGCAACCTGATCCCTCCAGCTCCACAAACATGCGTGGACCTTCCTCAGAAAAGTAATTACCAGCAGGTGAAGACCTGTTTTTCACACAGGGCACAATTCCCAGCCCTCAGCAGCCTGTCCAAACCCATCCAGGCACTCTGGTGTTTTCCCTCCTCTTTTCCCCAAATTTATTTTCAGCTCAAGAGCGTAATTTTTCTACTSATGGATTTCCTGCAGGCATTAATGTCCCACCAGCAGGAGCAAAGCCATCCCTCAGTGCTCTGTTTGGATTTCAGGCTGACAGGRAGCTCAGTCCCTCCATCAGCTGGGGCAAAGGCAGAGTTTCATCCCTGGACCTGTTTGCAACCCTCCTCAAGAACTGCMAAGGAAATGGGAGCGTCAGGAAGTTTTACAGGAGTTGGAAAAGAGAAAGGAAAAGAAGTCATAGAAAACAGAGAGGAAGAATCCAAAGCATAGCCACTGTGTGATCAAAAAGTAAAATAAATCCAACCCACCAAACCGCTATATCCTTTAAGAAAAAGCAAATTTTTCCAAGTGCAGAACTGAAGTAAATCAAGTACAAAGCTTGTGATTTGGAGTATGAAATTTACTTCAGCACTGAGTAAAAAGAAATCAGCATTGCCAGTAGCAAAATCCAATATTCACTTTTTATACAAAATTATGATAATAGTATTGGGCAGCCAAGAGAAGCACTTGCCTGCTGTACAGAATTTCRTGAAATAAATTTAATTTCCTTGCAACTGAAAAAGGAAAGAAGTTGGAAGTTTGGGGTTTCTACAGCTAGTCTTAATGCATGCTTGATTTTTTAATCTGACAATATTCTAGTGCATGTGTGTATATCCAGGGCCCTCATGCAGCAAGGATAAAAGTAATGCCCCTTTAGACACCAAAGACATTCTTCATCTCAGCACCTAAAAGCATTCTGGTTTAGAAACTACCACACTATCAGTCCACTTTATCCTAAACACCCCCATATCAAATAAACTGGATAAACCCACAGAAGCCAATGGAATATTTTATTGGTTAAATTTAATTTTATGGCTTTGACTTTGGTAGACAACCTTTTTCCTTGTATCTTGAAGAAAATTGGCTCCAAAATTCATGCTTCCCTTTTAACTGGCTCGTTACATGCAGTTATTGATTTGCARTTATTACACTGTTTGAAGTTTTTCTGTTGGAAATATGTTTCCAGTAGAAAGTAGGGAAATATCCACTCTAAAACTTCAGTTATGGTCAGAAGACTGRCATTGTGGAAATTTCTGGGGGAAGCTTCAATTCTGAAATGCACAGGGTGAATCAAGTATTTATTTCTGATTCACTGCTGGGCCCTGGCCAGAACAGGAGAGGAATCATTATTGGGGCTGTCAGCAAAAATCAAACTGAAATAATTCTTATTGCAGAGTGACACAGGAGGTGGAAGGAACACCTTTGGCATTTCAAACCCTGACGGTTTAGGCTGCAAGGGATTGTCCTACATAACCCTGCTTGCAAGTTAAGAGACTGATTCACACAGGTAAGACTGCAGGAGAACAAATAGAGCCTTCTACAGCCATTTCCACAGGGATGTTTTCTAACTCTAATTCCACYAGGCAGCCTAGGACAGGCAGAAGTTTTAACTGACTGTTCAGGGAGATTTCCCAGCCTGTAGCTTCTTGTGGCACTAATGAGTTTGGTCTTTGGGGAAGAAGTCCAAATTCCTGATTGTTCAGCATAAATTTGCAAAGGTAAATGGGAAGGCTCCCTCTTCTCTAAAAGGCAAAAAGAAATTAGAGTGATAGCTGCAGGGAACAATATTTTGATAAAGCTTAAAATATCTATCTGCTTTTTTTCCCAGACTCAAAGTGTTAGTAACTGATTGATAATTTGCATTGTAATAATTTTGCTCCACATGAAGCAAAATAAAATTCAAGATGGTATTTGTTTACTCAATAATTAGGGAAGGAGACTAGAAGTCAGAGAATCTAGCTGTAAATGATGCCAGATTCACAAATACACATATCTTGATTTATCAATGAATACAGTGAGAGATTTATGCAAGTTAYGTTGCCTTTCTGGAATAATTCAAAGGGATGGATATAGCAGGGGCTGTGAATGCCTACAAATATTTAAATAGATGTTTACTAGAAACAGTCCTGCATATTTCTACTGACTAGCTTTYATTACTTCAGTGTGATATTAAAAAATCCTGTTCTGTAGATTAGTGACAGCTTTGTTCCAACTGGTAAAAGAAAAAAAAACAAAACCAAAACATATATAAAGAAAAAGGAAATAACAAAAATACAACCAGGTTCAGAATAATTCTGATCCAGAACAAGCCAGAATAAAGCCAAGGGTAAATTTTGATTCAAATCATAAACTCTCATTTGACCTGCACTAGGATTTCAATGCACAAGTCTCMCTATTCCAAATTCTGTTTGAAGCTGAATGGGTTTTCAAAGCAGACCTGCACTGCAGAATTAATCAGCCATCTCCAGACCCCAAACCAATTTTGTTATCATTCTGCAGATGTCATCACAAGACCCAGGAACTTGGATACTGCCTGGAATTGCAGGGAAYCGTGTATTTAACTAGTATTTGGGGTTTGAATTCTGTCACCAGTTGAGGATGTCCCAGCCTGGCCATCCCAGCTRTGGACAGGCAGGGATGCCACACTGCAGGAGGCACCTCCAGTGCTGTCTGTGCTCCTTCCCAGGCTCCAGAGATGGCCACTGTGTACTTGAAATATCCTGATTTTATCTCAGACTCTTGTATAATTAAAATGTTTTAGGGAATAAGTTAAAAAAAAGAAGAACAATTCAACAGAAGTYAGATAAAAGATGTAAGTCTAGATCGCAAAGGTCAAAATATTTTAAAGAGATCAGTATAACAATAACTTTTTAACAATGCTTTCAATCTCCACTGAATTTTTTTGGTCACTGTTACAATTTAATGAGCTTACCCAAAGGTCAGTGAAGTCAGAGGGAGCCTTTCCATTTACATCCACAGGCTCTGGATTCAGCCAACAGCTTGACAAGTACTCTGGGACAATTTTGGGTGAAATCATCTGCATAAATGAAAGCTTAAGCATCTCTAATGAAGCAATACRGATTTCAAATTGCAAAGAGACAAAGGACGAAGAAACCTGATTACATATTCCTGGAGATGTAGCCACTTTTGTATTTTCCAAAAAATGTTGTCAGGAAATAAAATTGTATTTCTGAAGCAGCTTTATCATAAATAGAAAACTGCATTCACAGGTTTGGAGAGAAGGAGGGAGAATTTAATTGACAGGTACCAGCACTGAGGGGCTTTGCTCAGCTCACTTTCTCAGGTGAAAATACACTTGTGCAAATATAATATCCAGTAGCTTCCAGTATGGTTGTGTTCCATTGTCAAAGAAAAAAAAATGGTCCATAAATCTTAGAATGTTCTCAGGTCACCTTTTAAAAATGATTTGGTGAGATTTGGTGAAATTCTAAGATCCACAGAATTCGGTAAATCAATGACATCTTCACTTTGCATTGTCACTTGCAGTGACAAAATCAACTTCCAAATAAAAGAAAAAGAGATAACTAGATAAAGAAATCATAGTTTCTAAAAAGTTTTTTACTGGGTTTCTTTTGACATTCATCCTTTCCCACAGTTTAGAGGGTCAGATCAGTGGAGGTTCTCATGAAGGAAGGTGCCATGGAGAGATTTACTCCCCATGTCCTCTGTCAACAGGCTCTGTCTCCTCAGTGCTAAATCAAACACASTAATGTGCATTTTCCCCACAGCAAACTCCAGAAAAAACTCTGAGTTTCAGGTTGAGCAGAGCTGAATTGCAGAGAGTGATCCCAGGTTAAATTCTTGTTAATGCACTGGAAGTGGATTAGGAGATCAAAGCAGCTGCTGCCAAAACCSATCCTGTGTGCATCTCAGGGCTTTCGCTCAGAGCAGCTCCAGAGTGGGCTCTGAACCACTCTGTACATGCAGTTCAAAGAATAATTATGCTCTCAACCTCTGTTTTCTTGGACATGAGGCTCTCATGGGATTAGTCTGGGAAGTGCCATTCAGCCTTTGTCTCCCACAGAGAAYGCAGCAAACTGCTCAGCCCCTGGCAGAGTCATCTCTTTAAGGCCTCACAAATACATGCAGACCTCACTTCTGTTCCTGATTTTGCTCCTGTTCTATTTCTTTCCACCCCTACAAAACAAAAAAAGAAAACACCAAAAATAATAGCAACAGTCATGAAGCGTGCTGGAAAGCAGAACATTCAGTGTGTGCACAGAGAATCCTACTGTACCATTATGACTAAAAATATACCTGAAAAACTAGTAGGGTTTTTAGTCTAATATAATACTTTATTAGCTAAAAAAAATTGCTTTTTAGGGCATACAAAACAGATTCYGTGGGTTACCTGTATGTTTGAAAATGCTTCTTAAACCGCCAAGAATTAAATGAGGTATCAGCGCTGGGCAAAATTCTCAGGTCYGGAGAAACCCAGGCCACAGATCTGAGGGATCACATAAAATTCTCTTTTTAGCTGATGACAAAAGGAGTTATTTATCCCACAAAAATATCCTCAAGATTTAATGATAAAAATAATTAAGTCGGGTAGTGACTTAATCATCCCAGTTACCACCACTCCCTCAGTATCCTGAAAATTCCAGAATTAAGACACTTCTAGGCCAATATGGGAAAAGACTGACCTTCCCCCAGTTCTTTGGCTTGGCTTTCTTGTCCTTCAGAAAGCAGAGATAATTTATTTTGGCCTGCTTTTTCTGGAGAAGAACTTCCTAACACTTCTCACATCCTCTTCYTCCTAAGGATTCCTACCCTCACTCTGCTCAGCTGGAGCAGCAAATTAATCCCTGCTCCCCACTCTTTAGAATTTCCATCACATTTAAATTGTTTCAAAGAAATGCTGAATGTCMAGTGAAATATGTTTACTCACATTTGGTGGAGACTTTTATCTAGGTTAAGGATTTTGGCTTCCAATCTACCTCAGCAATTTTATCCATGGATTACCAGCTAATATTTGAAATTATGTGGAAGGAACTGAAATTTCCAGCTGACGATTAGGTGGTGATTTCTCAAAACACCCACAAGCTGGACAGAAGAGAAGACGGAGGGGGATAACCTGGAATTTTCTTTTTCTGGTCACCTCAGGCAGCACTGGCCCCCCCTGCCCCACCAGTGCTGTGCTCAGCTGAGACACCAGCGAACTTGAAAACAGAGCTCAGCAAACCCCAGCAATTCACTGGAAGACACTCCAGGGAACCGACAGACAATGTATGGCAACAGATCTTGTTTTCTTGCTAAGAGCAAAGCTTAACTATTCCTTCCCAGCATTTTGTCCCCTAAAGCATAACCATGCATGGCTACAGACACTGATGCAAGCTAATCCAAAGCAGTTTGGAAAAATAAGGGAATAAATAAAAGGATAAAAGCAGTGATTTTTGATTGCTTTCCTTCAACATCTGTTTTGCAGGTTCTTTCTCTTGTCAGTGCTTTTAAACTTTGTTACCTATGAAGTGGGTTTTATATAGGTGAACTCAAATTCAAGGAGTTCAGGAGAGCAGAAGGGAAACACTGCATCAAGGAACTGGATATTGCCAGATAGATTTCAATAAATCAGGYCACCATCATTTTATATAAGGTGCTCTTACCCTCAATATTTTGAATTTAGATCTGTTTGCTTTGATTATTGGAAGTTGGCCTCCAACCAAATACGTTTTAGGAGCTATTTCTTTTATTTTTTTCTCTACATGAGCAGCAAGATCAGGAGGTAAAAACAAGGTCAGCTGCAGGCAATGCAAAGGGCAGTCACCTGTAGGGGACAGCAGCATGGACATGGCTCTGGTGCCCAATTTGTCTCAACAAAAATTGTATTTTAGCTGGACAACACAGAAAATTGCCTGAAAGATAGTAKAATTTTGTCTCATGTGGCACCACATCCTAATAAAACCAGTATAAATTCAGACAGTCCCTCTGCAATCACTGGTCCTCTGATGTGTTTTTTGGAACTTACTTAAATCTATGTTACTATTCATATTCTGCTTGCATAGCAAGAAATTGCTGCAGGTACTTCAGAGCACCAGCATCCAGCCACAGAAAGGACAGAAGTGTTTCAGGGACAAGGTTTCAAGCAACAAATGCACCCAACAAAAACAGAATGCTGAATGTTGATAGCTCTGCACTGAAGATGTTTTCTATTCATTCCTTTTCTATTAAGCAAGACTCCTTTTGTTTCCRACGCAAACCAATTGTTACCATAGCTGAATAACACAAGTAGAGAATGCAGAGGGCCTTGCCTTTCTCCATTTACAAATTAGTTATGTTCTGCCTTATTCCTAGCCAAGGACAACAACACACCTTAATGCAACACAAAAGGGGAGTCAGACAGGGAGTGTAACATTTAAATCTACTTTACATTGAATTTAAATCTACCTTACAAGGAAAGGGAAAGGCAAGGCAGAGGCACACAGCTACTCTCCTGCTACCATCAGATTTCCCAAGGAAGGCTCCATCCCTGTCCTTTCTCTYAAATTTTGCCCAGAATCCCACTCTCTGCCCTGGTTTCCACACCAGAGGGTCAAGCAGAAGTGAGGATGAGGGAGCTGCACTCAGAGAACCCAGCTCAGGCCAGGGAGAAGCACAGAGGGGAAGGGGAGAGCTCTGTGGGCTCTTTCAGGTGATTGAGGTGTTGTAAGCAAAGTTTCTAGAAATCCTAACTCTGGGCAGGCACACAGGTGTTAATAGCAGGCAAACAGGGAGATCTCTTTCATTTTCTCCCTGCCTTGCTGGCAAAGCTCTCTTGTGTTTTCCAAGATGCAAAGCGTCCTCRTGGATATGAGGGAGTGTGTTCAGGGAAAAATCTACAGATAAAAGATGACTTTTTTTAAAATCCTAAAGATATCAGAATGTCAAGATTTAACTTCTTTTTTTATATCTGAAAATCTATTAAGAAGGCAAGGAATTGAAGACAGGGATCATGTCCTACTTAGCTGGTGAAAGAAGTGAAATACATTTTTATAAATATTCCCTCCTTTTTATCCCAATACAAGGGTCACACTGACAATTCTGTGCTTGAAAAATCTCTTTTATTCTGAACTCCTTGGCTTATAGTCAAATTCTAAAGCAAGGCCAGGCAATGATTTAAATAAATCCAAACTAATTTTTTTTAAAGATCAGAATCCATAATTATATTTCTATTACAATGCAGACAAAACTGTTGAAAGGAGCAAAGGAAGGAACGAGAGAGGAGGAAGAGGCAAAACATAAGCACATTCCCCCTACCATTGGAAAGCTGATTGTGCTCTGAGAAGTTGGGATGCTGCACATGAAGTTTTGGGGTCCCAGAAGATTGTTGGGACCCCAAAACTTCCAGAAGCAGCCCCTCAGAGTGTGCATCTGGGTCAAGGTGTCCCAGGGAATCACAGCATTCACCTGGACTGAGGTGTTCAAGTGAGAAGCCAAGCAAACTGCAGCTTCCAACTGCTCCACACCATGGCTTTMAGACTTAACCCAAACAATTTTGCTCAAATTTGAATCCTGATGTTACATTTGCTTAAACTCAGTCACTGTCCTTCATTCCCATCAACAAGTAGCTGCCTCTCAATGTTTTCCTTGTATTTTGGTGACTAATTTGTTTTGAATGCTCTCTCCAATCTAAGTATTTCATGGAAAAATGCATTTCTGCAAATTTCCTGTGAGAGGTCCTCAAAGTCAAAAGCTCTCCTGACACAGCACCATCACAGAAGCTCCTCCACTGAGTGTTTCAATGCCATTCTTTTTGGTCTTAACAGACAACAAACATCTTGAAATCATTCAAATTCCCACAAAAAAATGCAGTTCCCAAGCAGTCTTCCTTGAAGTTATCATACAGAGGGGCAGCAACACCACTGCTGGCTGACACCCAGAGGTTCAGGTCATTATCTCCCTCATCAAAGYCTATGTTTCATCTGAAGGTAACATCATCCTTCAATTTTACATTCTGCTTAAAGATAGATTCTGGGCAKACACTGCTGAAAAACAAGATGAAGAAGCAGAAGGTCAAAGAGCAGAGCAAACAACAGCACCCTAYGCCCTGCAAACTAAACAGCAGCACAGGAATACTCAAGCAACATTCTGTGCTTATTATCTCAGCAATTGCAGAAAGAAAATCCTGGCCTGGTCTAAACCAGAGAGGTTYAACGTGGACATCAGCAGAACTGAAGTACAGATAATAAAGGTGATGGTTCAGATAAGACAATGAACAAATCAATCTCCAATCAGAAATTCTCTATTTACAGTGTGTAAGATAAACTGTGAGGATAACAGAGCCAAGTGACCCAGGGAGTTCCTTGCCCAGCAGAGTCAATTTTTTTTGTCACATTCACTCCCCATCCCCAGAGCAAAGCAGCAACTTCTCTGTTGCAGATATCTTTTATGAAAAATTTTCCTTAGGATTTTTCCTCCTGAGAAGCTGAGAGGCCTCAGGAACAAAATGTAACCAATGGTTATCTGCTGCTATGGAATGCAACAGGGGGATCTTTGATTGGCCCATCTTGGATGTTTCTAATTAATGGCCAATCATAGCCCAGCTGGCTCGGACAGAATGTCCAAGGCAGAGCCTTTGTTATCTTAGCCAGCCTTCTGAGGAAATCCTTTCTTCTATTCTTTTAGTATAGTTTTAATGTAATATATACCATAAAATAATAAATCAAGCCTTCTGAAACGTGGAGTCAGATCCTCGTCTCTTCCCTCATCCTGAGACCCCTGTGAACACCATCACACTTCTCTGTAAGTTTGGAGGTTTTTTTGCAGCTGCAGAGATGAGGAGGATAAAGATTTCCCACCCTTTTCGCAGAAGAGAACAATTTTCTTTGTATTTTTCTTTTAGGAAAAATACAAGCGTCCACACACACATTGTAAATTGCATGTGAACTAAATAAAGAAACTGTTCAAATGGTTCTTGTTATGAAAGCCAAATATAACAAATGCTGAAAGCCTCTGTAGCTAGAGGATATAAAATGCATTGTAAACCATTGAGACAACAATGAGGAAGTCACAATATTTTGTATAAATTGCCACTTAGAAACAACTCTCTCCATCTTTTATAAGTAATGTACTAGGAAGGTGGAAAAATGCAAGAAAATGGGAATTAAAGGAAAAAAACACAAAGAAAAAAACAAAAACATGGAAATATTAATAAACAGCATGCTATCAAGATGATAGCATGGATTAGCAACAGTAATCCTAAAGACTGGGAAAAGAAATTTATTTTTTTCCCTCACAAACTCCTCTCCTGACATTTCACTTGTCCATCAGGTAAACTGATTTGCAGCATTCCCTCATTCATCTGGAGTCTGCTGAATGACCTCCTGACAGAGTAATACTCCCAAAGAGCAGACACCAAAGGAGTAGTGCTGAGCAATTTCCCAGATAAATGGCTTTTCATGGCTTCCAGGTAACAGTGTCACAACTCGGGCACCTTTGAGTAATCACCTTGAGCAATCTGAATTTGCTGCAGGAAGGCAGGACCACAGAGATTGGATATCCGGAAAAACTTCTCCACAGAGAAGGTTACCAAACACTGGAACAGGCTGCCCAGGAGAGCAGGTGATTCACCACCCCTGGAGATAATTAAAATATGTGTACATGTGGCATCTGGGGACATGGCTAGTGGTRGGCTTGACAGTAAAAGCTGGAATTCAATGACCTAAAATGGTCTTTTCAGCCCAAATGATCCTGTGATTCTATGGAAATGGAAAGAGCAGATTGCAAAGTGAAAGGCGAGATGAGAAACACATTGCTCGGAGTTTCACTAGAAGAACTGCAATGTCACTTTTTGAGAGCAAAGGTAGCTAGCATCCCCTATGAAATAAAGTGAGGTGATGAGTGTGAGGAAGAAAGAAAATTGCTATGGCAGTTTCACCCTAAGGAGAACAAAGGCTGGTTGTAAAGATAAGTAAATGTGTCTTCTGTGAATAACATGGGGTTTTATGTGCTATAAACTACTCAGCACACACATCTTTCTGGAATCCAGTAGCAACATGAACTGCAGCACCATGAACTGCAGGTTTTGAGCTCATCTTTGGTATTTTTGGAGCAAGGGACCAAGAGAGGTCTGACTAGGACCAGAGTGATCACTTTCTGTAGAACATTTCCCCGTTGTCATCACAGTTTTGCCCTTTACAGCTTGCCAGTGAGAGCTCATTCTGCTGCAGTGGTTTTTAGCACCACACCTGCAGGAACAATGTGGGCATGTTCCTGGAAGGGYAGATGCAGAATCTGGGAATGCCAAAAGTGCTTCTCTGTGGGGAATTTGCTGTTGCAGAGTAGGAGATGGGGACAGATGAGTTCTGTGTGGTTTTTAGGTGTGTTATGAGGGCTGCTTTGCTTGTACTCAAGGTAATGCAGACAGGGATTTGTAGGAAGTCCAGCACAAATTCTGGTTCTGGGCAGGTTTCTTTCCATACATACACTTCTCTTGTAAAGTTGTGAAGGCTTAATGGATTTCCATACAAGGACCAGAGAGAAATGGTATTTAAGGGCTGTATGAATACGTGGACTTCATTCGTACTGAAGCAGTTCCTCATAAAGTTCAAGCAGCTCTCTCAAAAGCACRCTTCTTCCTCTGGAAAAGTACTCCTTGCGGGGAAAAATCACCTTCAGAATAGAGTTTGATTAGTATTCTACAGATGCAGGTGTGTCTGAACCTCAACTATGACTTGATACTCTCATTATGGTTGATGAATTTAATAACAGCAGTAGCACCAGCTGCTATTCTTCTTTACAGGTAGTTATCTGTACTTACTCTTCACAAAAATCCCCACTCTTCAGCACAGAGATAAGATCAGAGATGCTCCTTTCTTCTTTAGTCTGAGGAAGAGGTTCCAGGGCATTGCAGGAAATTAATCCTGCAGTTTTTCCTCCAGTTTTAGAAAGGATTTAAAATCAAAGTGCCAGTGAGASGCACACCCATGTGAAGGCAGAGAGAAGGGATTTAAACAGAACCTGCTAGACTTTAAAGCACTGATTAGTTCAGTAACAGGCAACTCTAAACCTTGCAGGCACTCCTGCAGAGTTCCAGGGGAGAATAGCCCAAGTATTTGCAAGAAACTATAGTTTAGGAGTTTAATGCTGTTGGTTTCTCATCTCAAAGGCTCACTGGCACAGGCATCATGCTGAGCTTCAAGCCGTGGTGTCTAAGTAGAAACAGCTACCAAAAGCCAGATTTGAATCCTTTGTTTGAGTATAGAATCATTTTCAATAGCAGCATTCAATTGCAAAATATATTATTAACAACTGAGCTGGGAGTAGATTTTGTTCCACAATTGAAGTGCATGAAGTGTTACACCCAAGTGCCTCTTATGGAAACCAAGACAGAACCAGACTTGACTAGTGGTGCAACTGCTCCAGCAATCACTACTATGTATTTTAGATTTAAATGTCATTCTGCTTCCAGCTCTAGAGTGGTTTATTCCCAAGCTGCTCTCCTACAGCTGCATGCCATCTCTCAACTAGCAATACTTACACAGAAAGTGGATCCCAGCTGGCCAGACCAAGATGATCCTTCCAGCCAAGGCTGAACAGGCCTCAGTGAAGATGTGTTAAAGTATCTGTGTTTGCAAATTTAGAAGATTTGGTCCAAAGGAAAGGAAGTGCTCTAATGCAGATATTAAGAGTCCAAGCTATCATTTATAGCTAGAAGAACTTACCTAGCATTCATCAGGCTATTCAGCAGCAGCGTCCACAATCATGTTGTTGATATTTTCCAGTTATTAGTTCCAATTCCTGTTTTCCCCATGCTTCTAATCTTTTCTATCCTTCTGCTCATCAATACTGTAACAAATCAGATAATATTTATTAAGAACTCCCTCTTTACAGAACTTTACAGAAGCAGCTCACCTTGTGAGTGCATACAGGCTGGTGGAAACTGATGAACAAAGAATTTGAATTTCAGGGGTGTCAGTGTTACCCATGATGGTAGACAGGTAAGCCAAAACACACAAAATACTTGTCTAAATCTTCACCTTTTTTAACTAGAAAACAGCTACAAGCTTTTCTCTTTTTTTAAATAATTTCTCCCTTTCTACCCATRGCTACTTGTCCTGTTCCTGGCTCTACAGTCACCCTCAGGCTGTTAGTGATCAATTTGGTGGTCATCCCAGGAAGATTTTTATCTTATATCAGACCTGGTCTTCCCAAAAATCTATCATTTTATGGCATGGAAAAAGCAGCTAGCAGTGGGGTCCCAGCACAGAGCACTTATGGGTTTTCAATATTATCTCTTCAAGCCACACAAGGGGAATTGTTTCTCCTCASATCTCAGACCACCAACACTAAGACCAAGGCCAGCCAGTTCACAAGCCCATAAATATCACAGCCACTACCAGAAAACACAGTTTGAGACAACTTTTCCATCTGCAGTGTTTGACTTGCATTCATTGCCACCAACGTGAGATGAAGGAAATTACCTTATCAGGCCTTTGATGAAGAACTGGAAGATTCTCCTGCCTGCTTAACAAAAGCTAAACTGTGCTTGGTCTCCTTTGTAACCATAGCAAACAAATATGCCCAGAAAGGGGGGACAATCTACTAACATGGAATCAGGTTCAGGTTTTAYCTACATTGTCAACACATTTTAATGCTAACCAAGTCCCAGCTGGGCAATAGCAGCTATAAATCTATATCCTGGTGCAGCACAGTGCCACTCTCCTGACTTTCCATCTTCCCTCTTGGAGATTAATATCCTTTCAGAAGAGCTTCCACAGAGCATTAGTGTGGTGTTTGTGAGGGTCCCCAGGACGAGGTGAGAGATGAGAATCTGACTCCATGTCCTCAGAAGGCTGATTTATTATTTTATGATGTAATATTATATTAAAGAATGCTATACTAAAACAATACTAAAGCAAGAGAAGGGATACATCAGAAGGCTTTACAAGAATCACACTGAAAGCTCGCGACTGACTCGGAGTCCGACACAGCTGACGGTGATTGGTCATTAATTGAAAGCAATTCACATGGAACCAATCAAAGATGCACTGTTGGTAAATGATCTCCAAGCAATCAGATAATTATTGTTTTCATTCTTTTCTGAGGCCTCTCAGCTTCCCAAGAGAAAATCCTGGGCAAAGGGGATTTTTCAGAAAATGTCACRGTGACACATTAGAACCTATCTCTGCGTCTCAGCTGGACACTTTCACCTTGTTTCCAAGCAAGCTGCCTAATCCAAGCCATCAGCTATATCTCCCAAAATCAGCATTATCTGAGACAGAGTGCTGCTGACCCACCCTTGACACTGCACATCTGAGAAGGGATCCATCAGATCCACACCATGAACATTTTTTACTAAATCTTGTATGTTCTGTACTTTAGCCAGTGTAAAAACCAGGCACAACCAACAACTATCAAATATACAGCAGAGACTTGGGTGCAAAGCACTGTTTTTATGGACAGGGATTTTAGTTTACATGCTCCATGGCCTGTACTAGACTAGACACTCAACAGCTCCTTATGGAATTATTGTGAGGCAGGTTTGAGAAGCTCATCTCAGTACTTAAAATACAGCACTGCTCTCCTGTGTAGAGAAGTCATGACAGCAAATAAACACTGAGCAGTCTGTACCCATGGCAAGAGCAACACTTCCCTGATGAATCTGCCCCCCATTTTCAGATGAAAGACTCTGCTTTTCTTTTCCAGTATAATTCCTCTGAAAAAGAAGCCAAAGTTGCTTTGGCAAAAGAAGCTGCAAACCGCAGCCCTTCCTGAAGGGACCTGGAATCACCAGGTTGGGGCACAAGCCATGCAACTTCTTTTCAGCATGCGCACAATTTGAGAAGTTTTTTTAAGGAAGCAGAATCARTTTTATAATATTTAGCTCGTGGTACTTTCCTCCAAGCAGTGGGCTCTTACATCCCTTTTCATTTTCACTTCTGCCATTGAAACATCTTTTCACAAGTTCAAGATAAATAAAGAAGCCAAGTCACATAGAGAAAATGGCATTTTTCAAGAAACACCCACACTCACGTTCAGTCAAAAGCCAAGCTGTATCCCCAACTAAAGAGAAAAAAATTGAGAAAAGACCATTTCCCAAAGTTACCAAGCATTGTTCTGGGTGAAGCTTTTCAACTATCTCAGATAGTCCTAGACCAATACTATACAGCTGAGAAACACAATCTATTCCTACAGCTTCAATGAAACTCACTGATGCATCAGTCTGATGGTTCTGTTTTGTTTCTAACTWCTAGTTCAGTTTATACACCCTTCCCAATGACTGACATCAGACTGACAGTTCAGAGAGGCAATAAAAATKAAGTCACCACTTGTTCTAAGTAAAAAGAGAAATTGGGATGTCTCTGTAGACTTCATGGCTTAGAAAGAAGCATTTCACTGTTTCTGATTGTAATTAATACCTCTGATTCTTCAATTAGCAGCAACATGTCAATCTGGTGGCTTCACTTGGAAATCAACATTTTGAYAGTGAACAATTTTGAAAGAAGGACTTTAAATCCAGCTGGTTACTCTTGATCCTTCTCTAGGGTAGTTGAAAGAGGGGTAGGGAAGACAGGGGAAAATAAAAATAAATAAACAAATAAAATAAATAAATAAATAATAATAATAATAATAATAATAATAATAATAATAATAATAATAATAATAATAATAATAATAATAATAATAATAAATAATAATAAAATAAAAATAATAATAAACCCCAAACCTGGAACAAGTTTTAAGTCTAACTTGAGTGTTCTTCCAGGAAGAAAATCCAACTTAATGATAAACCTGTCCTGCATACTTGCAAATGGGCCATATCACAGCTTTATGTACCCTAGGGAAATATTATTTTATAATTTTTTCTGTTCCTCATTAAAAAATGAATATAATAGAACTGATTTGACTTGTGAGCTTAGGGTAAAGATAAAACTATTTCTAAATGTAGATGAGCTCTTCAACTTTGATCACAGACTTTAGGGCAAAATGTTAAAGCTTTTAGTTGGAGCCAAGAGCACTAGAGGCAAAGTGGTAAAAAACCCCACCAAAACACAAGACAAAACTCTAATGGCATCTCAAATGGCCAAGCTTTAAACATCTAACCAGCTGGTCCTCCCACTCTTAGAGTGAGGGAACTCTGGTTTTTTTAAACTATTTTTATTTAGAAATGAAGAAACAAAGATGAGGAGGAATACACAGGRGAAAGATCTGAGCTCTGGCACCCAGAGCAGTCTTAGAACTCTTTGTAGGTGACATCCTCCCATCATCCCTGCTGATTCAAGTGAATTTGCATGGTGACATGACACACAAGAAAGCAGGTTTTGGAAGGGACTGTACACCACAGCCCAGCAATCCACCAGCCCACACAGCTGGAGAACAATTGGGAATTAATCAGCCCAGTTAAGGCTCCTGAGGAGCACAAT